>QCXZ01000003.1:394346-994346 GCA_025024175.1 Rhyzopertha dominica | reverse complement strand
CTAAAGGCTTTCATGTAAGATAAAATTATTACGATATCTTTGCACGTCTTTTTTTAATTCCAAAACGGTACTTACTTAAAAAACATGCCTCGTAGATACATAAATGACACAATAATAACAATAATAAAAAGATTGTGGTAATGTAATGGCTTCTGCAGTTTCTGATACCATAGGAAATCAGTAAAGTGAACAATAGGTACGTTTGTAATGTTTGTACTAAACAAACAAAACAAAAGCATATGCAGACAGTTCAAGGGTCCAACCTTACTACTGAGACCAACCCTGTTTAGATAGATTCACATAAAGTCATTCTAATTCAGCTTCAAATAATGTAGTAACCACCCCAGAAAGAAATAGCAGTGCGTAGAAGCTGGTGACGTAGCCAAAGTCATCGAGGATACATTCTCGATATTTGTTTATATAAAAAAAAGGAAAACTACTAATGCTGATCAACAATGTCCGTAGTCCAATGGTCTTGTAGAGATGAATTAAATAAATGAATATTATTAGCATACCTAGCTTGAAATGTTAATAATAAAAGTTTATTTAGATTCATTATCGATACAAAATTCAATTGTTGTTCTAAGCTGTACATTTTAGAAACGACCAGAATTTACATTTTTGAGGTATGGATAATGAGTAAAATGAATTGCTGGTACGTTGCTATAAGTCTGAATGAGCACGCAATGATCATATAGGTAAACAACAATTACAGATACAGATAAGTACATAAAATTAGTTCTTATTACTGCAATAATGATACTAACCCATCGAGTGATATATTATGCAGATATAAGTACCTTAAAGGCTCTAGCCGACTCCAGATCGGACGGGTGGCAACTGGCTATCATATTTTCCCCTTTAGATAGCCCTAATAACAAAATTGCACTATGAGGCAGAGTTTACACCACCTGTTATGTAAATTATTGCCAATGGCAATAACACTGAGTAAAAAGTCGTGAACTAGATAGTGTTGTTTACTCATTCAGACATCTGCTATATAAGAAGATGAAATTATCGTTATAACGTAAGTGCGCTCTTTGACATACGAATTTTTTTAAAGATATACCAGTCTAGCATACGACTTTCGAAAATAACGTAATAACTAATACATTCAAGTTAAATTTAAACAGGTGAACGAATAATTTACATTTTCATTGGTGTAATAATAAATTTTTTTGTAAAACAAGGCGCTACTTATGAGGGTAAATACTTTCAGCGTCGTCTACTTACCTGCCGAAATAAACCCTTTCGCCATAGCTTGCGCCATTTTTCCACCACCGATAAACCCGATTTTCAAAAGTTTGCTCGCCATTTTGCCGAACTTTTAGGCAAGATTGCCAACAAACAACTCAAGACTGACTGATTTAGTTCTCTGGACTACGGTAAGTCGTTGGTTCGAGATAATACGAACATAAATAATTTGCGGTCAAAGATGAACTGCTATTGAAAACTCTAATCATATTTGGGTCCATATAGGAGGCTTATCTTTCAAGTGTATGTAAACAATATTGCTCTCTAATTTCGTTGTTTTTTATTGTTAGAGAGGATTATTTTCAAACTCATGGCTGTATAAACTACAGTTAATGCGATTATTTAGTAGACCAAATAAGAACTTAACAATTTGTAAACCTGTGTGGAAAAAATACCAGCACAATACTCACGATCATTTAGTTCCATAGTACCACGAATGCCTCTCTTGTTTAGCATGAAAGAGTAGAATTTTTATAGCTAGCAATGTATTGCTTTTGTTATGGAGGTGATTTTTTGTATACACAAAACCCCCAATTATTGAATTACCATTGGTATGGAACTGCTTTCTGACATACATTTCTAATAAAGCATTACACTTTATAATAAACAAAGTCTTTGCAACTTGCAACATATTTATTGTACATTATACAATTTGTAGCACTAGTGTATACCTGCATTTTCTTACAAATGGACAAGCGACCTTACCAGTTAATTTGTAGCTTAATCTAGAGACAGGAAAACGTAACTTAAATAAACAATACTTGTAGAAATCCTAAACAAACAGATTCTTATTTCTTACATGGAGTAGTAAAATTACAAACAGTATGTGCCTGTAAAAAGCAGCTGATGTATAAAAAAATTTGATTGGATATTTTTTTATCAAAAACGTGTGCACACTCATTTAAACTGACCAAGATAACACAAAAAGACAAGTGAAATTGTGTGTACAAATCTGTTTTCTAAAGTACTTTTTACAGCGGACTTTTTCTTATTGGCATAACGTCATGAACTGAAAACTTATTGTGAGGTGTGTGCTAAAAAATATTTGTACATGTAGGATTTAATAAATTTGCCTTCATCTGAGTATATCCATACACAGGCTGCGTCTTGTAAACATTATACAGTTGGTCACCTTGAATGTTTCAATTAATCCTTATCTTACAATAAGTAAATCATGACAAATAAACATTGATACCTATCTATTATTGACTTCTATCTAATTTGTAGCTGCTATACTTTAAATTTATAAAGCCAAATGTAATCATCAGAATAGCAAACACTGGGATTCTGGGACATTTATAATGATTCCTGAAAAACCACGGATTAAAGCTAGATTAAGTTTCGAATTTGTAATTGCTTAGTTTAAGAGTCAATGTAAAGCTGATTAAAAGGAGAAAGTTGTATATGAATTGAATGTGACTGTTCACTGTACTTTTTGTCCCAGAATTAATGCTTGGCTTTATAACAAACATAGTAATATACTAAAATTAACCTTGTGCAAACATATCATTCTTGATTTTAGCAGTTTGGTCAATTTTGGATTGCATATCAATTAAAAATTATTATCTTCTAAATCCAGTTGAGAAATGTATAGGTAGCAAAAATTAGTGGTATATTAAATATCATTTATAAACTGCATAACCAAGTTAATAATCTTTTGGTTGCTTTTTTGTCAAAAAATGTATGTTGATTATAAAATGCATAAATATTAAAAATAATCAGTCTTTTGTATTGCTACTGCAAATAATGATTTATTGATTCACTATAATGTGAACATAGTTAACAAAAACATTAAGATTGGATCAACAGTGATTAGATGGCAAAAGCTCGTATATTGTTGGTTGAAATATCGTTGTATCCTGATTCATTTAACTGTTAGTACATACCATTTTCAAAACTTCACACTGTTTATATTTCTGTCATTTCTCATAAAATAACATTTTCATCCTTCACCAACTTACAATTTTAATATTTTGCAGCTACAGATATGATTCCAATAAAGAATACTACAGTGTCGTTACATTTCAGCAGTGTTTCTTTGCCCACTACAATAATACTTCAACACCTATCATGTGCTGGTTGTTTTGAATGTTTACCTCAAATAAATCTGTTCATGCCCTTTGGTCTTGCACATCTATTATAATTTTTATTTATAGTACTTAATCTGCATGTAAAGCTTTAGTATATGCATTTTTTAAAATACTTTATCATGTTTAGGTTTTGCCACTGAATCAGTGTTGATCCATTAATTTGGAAAAGGTGTGACTTAATATCTGCATTTAGGACACATACAAGATAACTTTMCAGTATGATTGCACAACTAAATATATGTATATTATTTTTTCCAACAGGTTTTATTATCAAGGTCTATAAAGGTAAATAAAATTTTATGATCACTTTTTTACAAAAGACTTTAAATGAGGTATGTCACATCAATTTATTACAAACTCATCTTGGAGAATATTTAGATGAGACTGAGCTAAGAAGATTACCATTGTTACAGTTTTCAACAAGACTGTGCACCTCCATATACAGGATGAGGCAAAAATATCTGACGGTTTTCGGAAGGGCGCGGCGAGAAGAGTGGGCTTCGGAGGAAGGGGCGTAGTAGTCATGGAATTCTTTATGCCTTGTGCCTTGCCATTTCAGTCGCCAAGGAGCGTTTGAGTGCGGCACATCATGCGTTTGTTATGGAATGACCCAGCGTGCATTACGACTGCATGTCAATGTTATGGTCGCCACGATAGTGCCATCTCGGAACACGATTTGACAGTGGGGTGAGAAACTTAAGGGAAACGGCCCAAACAACTAAACGTAAACAAAGGGGAAGACCACGACCTGTTAAAACTAGGAAATGTGTTCGGTCTGAAATGTTCAAAGCACGAGAATGACGACGTACCGAACGACGCGCAACGCACTGCTTCCACATTTCCCGGTGTTCTCACAGATCGTGGTCTTCCCCTATGTTTACGTTTAGTTGCTCGAGCTGTTACCCTTAAGTTTCTCACCCACTGTAAAATCGTGCATAAACAAAAGACTGTCATTATTCTACGAAACTTGTAAGATTTACGAGCTATTTCGTAAATTGCCACTTAACACTTTATTTTTAATTTTTAAGCAAACCACTGAAGATAAATTTGTTTTCTAGATTATTTAAGACCATCAAAATGCGCAACTTGACATCCCTATCTTTTTATCATTTTGGGATACCAGTGGTGAGCATGAATTAGTTACATTCTGTATAATACACATATCAAATGCTTTCTGAATGAAACATTAAAAAATACACAGTATCACAATATGCAGGGTGTTTTAAAATTCGACGTCATAGATTTTAGTGTGTGCTGCTAAAGTGAAATTATAATTATTATTCTTAATGGCGTTATTTATTAAAACATCCTTCAAAAAATATACATTTTTTTCACTTTTAACACTCTGTATATCAAAAACGAAGTATTTGCGGAACCACATACATATACATCTTCTGTCTTAATTTCACTTTAGGAGCATGCACCGGAATTTATGATGTTGAATTATCACAACAATGGTCAAGCAAGATATTCAAAAGTAAAAAAAAAAAAATCCAAAAGAAATGTTTCCCTATACTTCTTGAGTAGTCCAGTAATATGCAATTAAGTAAAAAAACTAAGTAAGATACGAAAAAAATTCGAGACAAAAAAAGTTGTATTGTTAGTTGCTTAATGTGAAAAATATTATAAGTTTTAAAAAAGTCAGTGGCACACATTTTTTGTCAAAACTATTGATTAAGGTGCCCTTCGGGATGCCACTTGGAATTTAATCAAAATCAGGGCCAAATGAGCACCTTAACATGTATTAACAATATTAAATTTCATCAAAATTGGATAAAGGATATTTACGAAAAACACACTGTATTTTGAAAACGAAGCATTTGAGGACCCATGTTTATATGAAGTTTTTGTCTTAAAATAACCCGGAGAATCGTCTGTTAAAGTTATGGTACATACTTAAATAACACCCTGTATATGATTCACACATATTTATTCAAGTTTTCAATTGTCAAACTCTGCTAAATACTACTTTTCATTTTTTATGTGTAACGAATGTCCACTGTTGATAAGGACTTTAAATATAACACATCAATTCATTTTAGAATTAATGTATTAAAAAAATTATTCTAATTATACCTAAAGGGTAAAATAATGATAGCATTCCATATTGTATGTTGAATTCTCTTACCTTTTATGTCCTAAAGTCAGATATTAAGTTTGTAAGTTCATCAATATTATAAAAATTTCACCTCAAGTAACAAAAAAAAACAAAAAAATAAAAGACAAAATAAGACTTTATTTTAAACGACAGTAAAAATATAAATAAATGACGCTTAAAATAACGTACAGTTACGGTTTAACGTGTAAAGCACACTGCAATAAATATCGTGAAAATAATCACCTTAAAAATGCCTCTAATGCAAAAATATTCCCTAAACACTACGAATGGACGAAAATCAGTATTGCCTGGTCATTTGCAATTTACAGAGTTGTCGCTCACAGCCGGTACTCAAAATGCAAATGAACAAAACAACAGAGTGCTGTGCATTCACAACTATAGTCTGAAGAATGGGAGTATCTCGATCTATTAACAATTGAACTAAAATCACATTCCACCCACGGCCCTAACCCGCTTCGCTTTGTAACAAGAGATCACATCCACACGACAATTAGTCTTTTTTTCCAGCAAATTAAGACTACAACTGCAATTCAGAGGTGCCGCGGCCTAATAAAATTGAGAGAGACAACGTTAGACGCCATTGAAGAAATATGGCAAATGCTATTTAACCGGATCCAAAGTGTCTTTGAGACGTTTCATCACATGGGACCCGATATCGCACACTTCCGGCCACTGACGCAGTATGAACACCGACGCCAGAACTATGAACACCGTCGTGAGGATTCTCACCCTGCAAAAGAAAATTTCAATTATAATTAGGAGATTTACTATTTCTAACATATCAATGTGACAAGCTTGTATATTCGGCCTGAAGAATTTATTTACCTTGGTGGCATTTACCTTTTTTCCCTCCACACAGTTCTTGTGATTAACAAATKTACATAAATTTATAAAATCGTTTTTTTCCAAATATCCAGAAAATTATTAACTTAACAAAAAAATTGCAAGAGCGCTTTCCGATCCGAAATTTGATCTTCTATGTAATATTAAAATTTAAAAAAAATCGTGTGGACAGAGTTTAAAATACGTTTTATGGAAATATTTCAAAAATGCCAAAATTTCGGAAAAACATTTTTTAAACACTGTGAGAAATTTTACTTCCTATCTGATGCTATTTTCATTTTTTTTTAATATATTAAGTATTTTCGGAGATATTTAAGGCTGTTCATACGTTTTGGGCTAAGTAAAATTTTTAGGGTGGTAACATAATTAGTCCACGTGGACGTGACAAAGCCTGTCACTATATTGCAGCTGCAGTATTGGTCAACAATTACGTGTAAGTAATTTTACACCAAGTAATTCTTACAACTCTTGTACCCTTTACCCCCAAGTGAAACTTTTTTGGCGACTAAATACTTTTATCAAAATTTAAAAAAGTAAAGTAGGTAATAGTATGTTTTATTATAAAATACAATCAAGATAGATTTTGTTTTTGAATATATTTGAAAAACTCAGAAACGCGAATTTTACTATTAATAATACTAATCGCCAATTTTTATGTACATAAAGAGAGAAGCCGGTTAAAATTTAAATTCAAAATCATAAAAAAAATATTTTTGTTTCTGTAAAGTAATGTAGACAAATGACAATTTTTTTCTCTAGTGATAAAAACAAAAGTGGTGACAGTTTTAAGAAGAGACAATAAATACAGATAATTTACGACCACAATGATCCATCTGCAAATAATAAAAGGATTGCAACAAGGGGTACATCTGCATAGTTTACGAGCGCGAAACTCCGACCCGCAAAGCATTAAAAGTTAACTCACTCGGTGCTAAAATTGTTCAAATTTGATGCAACAAAAATTCATCATTTTTGCTGCGATAAAGAAAAGGACAAATGTTTTGCGTATCAATATTAAATTTTCTCTGGTGCTCTCGTCTTATTTTTTGTTTGTTTTCACCTTATTTTTTTTCTTGCCCATTTGAATATTTTCCGGCAAAAGTCAGTGTGAATTTCGAAAAAGTACGATGACAACTGCCGAGAGAAATAATTTAAGCGCTCAGATAAAAAATCTCGGATTTTATCCTGTATAAACCATGTAGAGTAGTACGTATAAACAGCCTTAAGAACAAAATAAAATTTGCAATTTCACCCCCTTCTCGATACCCTACTTACCCCAAAAACGATAGGTCGCTTTGGGTAGTTGAGATTTATCTGTATGTCAAATTTCAAGCTCATATGTCAAGTCTTTCGAAAGTTATTATTGCATCCACACACAAAACCAAACACACAAGAAATTTTTTGCTCAAATTTAGTTTTTTTACGTTTCCGCCAATTTTAAAGCGATAGAGCAATTACAAAATTTTGAAAAAATTTTTCGTGATAGAGAGCTTTCCATCCGTTGGATGAGGAAGTAATATACCATTTTTAATAGATCTTATTGCATTTTATTCCACGTCTACGAAGAAAGCAAAGACACCACATTCCATGCATGAAAATTTCAAGTACATTTACAGGTAAGCATTGAAAATGCACCTGTAAAACTGGAATATTAAGTCAGTCTAGGTCCTAGCACCAAGTTTCACGAGTTAGTTAAGATTAAAGAGGTGTAAAAACTAAAAATACATACCTATCMAATAAAATGTTACAMCATTATAGAAAAAGAAACTAAATACCTGTCACCAATTAAGTTTTTGAGACAGTCTTCGTCAGCATGTCCGACCTGGGTGACAAAGACAATTTCGGACCTCCGTCTGCAATCTCGGTTACCGTAACTGTTCTATAGCTATCCCTATTGTCAAAAGAAAACAAGGAATTTAACATAAGAATAACCAAAAAGAAAATCAACGCAAACTACCAAATTCATCAAGAAACCCAGACTGACTTAAAAAAATTAACTTTAGTAGGTTAAAATGCATAAGGCAACAAATACGTTGCTGTTTAGTAAAATGTGCCTACTAAAGTTAGTTGTCTTTAGATTTAAAAATAGAAATACCAACCTGGTTCTGAGGAAGGGCATGATAATACCAGCGCCGGTCGCTACCAAGAGGAGAACTACTTGAAGTACGGTGAGCAAGACGTTTATGAGTTTTACTACAAGGGCTCGGGCGTTTGAGTTGTCCAAGCCCTCTAATGTGACGTATTGTTGTTGCTGAAGTGCTTGATGCTCCATTTTTTGTATCTAAAACAGATTAGGTGACGTTCAGTGATACTTTTTATATTACAAATAAAACTATAGACCTCACATTGTGAGTTTTGTTTAGTATTAGAGATATCACCAAACTATCAGACTTTATATACTTAGATTTGTTATTCCAGCATAATTCTGAACTGTGATAAACTTATGAAAGGCGGTTAGTTTCTCAAATGGCTGGAAAACAATTTATAACTTAACCCCAAAATTCTGTTGATTAAAGTAATTATTTTTTTAGTGTTTATGTAGCTTTCAAATCAACTGAACACTAAGAAAAGTGTATTTTCCTTGTTCTTTGAATTACTCAATTTTCCGTCGAGTTTCAGGTCAAAACTAATAGTACATACCTTGGTCTGGCAGTGTTCTAACATCTCGTGAATATCTCTTAACCTCTCCTCACTCTGGTATTGCACTTTTTCTTCCATGTCCACCATGGCCTGCTTAAGGTTTTCCACTTCATTTTGATGTAACTCTGTCAAATCGTTAATTTGTTCTTCTAGTCGTTCGGTTCGAAATCGTTCCTCCTGTAACACGTTAAAATGACATTTCTCATTATTAACAGGCAAACATCCACGTACATTTAGGGCGACGGTTAAAACATTCATTTCCTGCTGTAGTGCCTTCATACTTTCGACCTTCTCCCTCAGACTGTCGATTTCTTCTTGTTTCGTGGTTAGTAATTCGTATATTGTCTTAAGGTTACTACCTGTATGTGGGGTTTCTTCCTGAGATCTTCCATACCTACAAACAAACGAAGAATGATGTCTAAGTATAAACATACTGGGCAGTTCTGAGTACATGTTGCGAGCCATCGTGTATGAAAAGTGCACTACCATCGTGTTCTGCGAAAAGTAGCCTGTGACTACTCACACGACTCACCTTTTATTTGTGAAACTTGATAGGCTTCTAGATTTATGCATGTCCTCTAATAATAGGTGCAACACAAAGTGGTTAATTCAATTTGGGGTATTATCAGTGACCAATGAATTAGAAGTGAGCGCTTGAAACATTCAAACGTGAGTGTGTATACGGCTGAGTTAGRTTCAAAAATACCATCCTGTTGGCAATATTTCAAGTTCAGCAATGCAGTGTTTATTATTTATTAATATAACAAAGGACTGGAAACACTAACATTGATGGTGGTCAAGTTTATAACGGCAATCAAATTAATATTATGACACAGAATATTCCATTAAACAGCAAAAATACACATTTAAACAATCGTGTAATTGAAGTAATATTCAGTGAATTAAAAACCTTCTTAACATCATTCTGTATGGAATAAAAAATTAAACAGAAAATTCCGTTTTAGATTGATAATGACTTCATGATTCATATCTGGTCACGTTCATTGCCAACTTATATTATAAATATATTAACTAAAATATCTCTGTGGTTTTCTAAGAATGTCTTCATAATTCTAACTAATGTACACTAAATAAATCTAAATCACACTATTGTATTTCATTTTATTCAACTTCTTTCGTAATTTTTCATGAAATGAAAAGACTGAATTTTATTCTGCACTGACCAGACATGTTCACTATGTCTGATCAAAAGCAAAGAAAATGCTAATACAATTTGAGAACTGTGGATCTTCAACATGTATTCTGTTGTTTATTATTTTTTAATGGATATATAATGAGTAATAATTTATTGACCTACTTTAATGTGCTACTGGTTACAACAAAGGCAATCTGATAATAAATGCAGAGAATTATCTTTTATCAGCTTCCATTGTAACCCCCCCCCCCCCAATTCCACGATAACTCTCCCATTCACACAACCGTTGTTGGCACGGCTGCAGTACACGCCTGTGGGTTATGAAAAACCCTACATCCACCCTATAGTCCTGACTTGATCCCGAGCGACTTACTCATATCCAAAACTGAAATCTATTTGAGATGGAGGAGGATATTTAACATTAATGAAGAAGTCAAGGCTGTTATTAATGCTCATTTTGTTATCAAAGAATGTGATTACTTCTTGAAAGGATCAGATTTGTTATCAAAGAGGTGTTTTCTATCATCTCAGGCTCAATAGTCTTATTCTTAACATATCTCTTAGCTGCTTGCTTGCCAATTATACAAAAATATTTTACGATAACTTACCTTCCAATACTATCACTAGTCACACTACTACATTCATCACTGCCTTCATCACTAGGAAACTTTGTCTGTTGTCTTTGTCCCACTGAGCTGTGGGATGTCGCCGAATGCAGGGTTGCTGGTAACGTGGCCGACCCATGGTGGTGGTGGCCTTTCTCGCCGGCTCCGTCGCTGCCAACACCTCCGTTGGCGGCGCTACCCTCTGKCCCTGTAGTACCATGCCCTATGTACCATGCTACGGATTACAATTAGCTGGGTTACAGTMCGGTGCGTTAGCCATGCGTTACTAATAGTMCGGTATTACGGGGTTACGTATTAAGTCGAAAGCTAATCGTTAACCGCTTTAGCAGGAATGTGTTTGTTATTTGATAATAATATTTACAATTCTGTTATACATGCATTAGGAAGAAAACATTTAACAATTAAGATGTCAAGATTAATATTGCAAGATTAGTCAAAGTATCCTGCAGATTCTGTCTTGATGAGAGAGGTTAAATTCTTATCTTATATTCAGCAAATACTGATTGTGAATCATTTGGTGTCAAATATATAGACACTGTAACACTGTGTAAATTAGATACTATGCACTTGCATACATAATATTTCTTAGAGAGCTTAATTCATGTTGTAACAGGCCTTGATTCCTTGATTGAGTGTTTTGGATTATCTACCATGGATTAAGAATGATTTATTCCAACTAGTAGACATTTTCTGTGTAAATTATTGCAGGAGTTAAAGCTGTTTATACTTACTACTCTACATGGTTTATGCAAGATAAAATCCGTATTTTTCATCATACCGATTTGAGATTTTTTTATCTGAGCGCTTAAATTATTTCTCTCGGGAGCTGTCATCGTACTTTTTCGAAATTCACACTGACTTTTGTCGAAAAAAAATAAAAAGGTGCAAGAAAAAAATTAAGATTAAAACAAACAAAAAATAAGACGAGAGCACCAGAGAAAATTTAATTTTGATACCTACGCAAAACATTTGTTCTTTTCTTTATCGCAGCAAAAATAATGAAATTTTGTTGCATCAAGTTTGAATAAAGGGAGTTAACCTTCAATGTTTTGCGGGGCGGAGCTTCTCGCTCGTAAACTATGCAGATGTACCCCTTGTTGCAATCCTTTTATAATTTGCAGATGGATCATTGTGGTCGTAAATTATTTCTATTTATTGTCTCTTCTTAAAACTGTCACCACTTTGCTTTTATCACTAGCGAAATCTTAGATGCTACTCAAAGGTTTTAGTTTTGAATACACACGCGGAAAGGGTACTTTTGGGGGTTAAAACAGGAAAATTGCTACACATAGATGTGAAATAAATTTTGCATCAATTGTGCAAAGACAGAGAACAATCCCAGTGCAGAGCACAGATGCACAAAAAATTGGAAAGGAATATCTGCTTGAATGAAATCCGATATAATTGCTGAAAGTTTCAAAATATTGATATGCACGGACTGAAGTATGTCAAACTGGTAGGTGACGGCGACAGACTTCTGACCGCAAAACCTTACGGACCACAACTAGTTCGCCAAATGCACAAACCATCTGCTGAGAAACTGTTTCAGAATTGCATCAAATGGCAAAAAGGTTTACCTGTGAAGCTGCGGAAAAGTTTGAAATATAACATAGAGCGAATGAGAGGAGCAATAAAGAAAGCCCTAAATTTCAGGAAAACAGAGGATGTTTAGTTTGATGAACAATTGGCAGGATTATCCAGAGACATTGAAAATTGCCCGCGGCATATTTGGTGATCATGAAAATTACTTTTGCATAGAACCAAAACCAAACGAAGAGAACTTCATTTCTGAGATGGACGAATGTGATTTGCCTGGCGATTAACTGACATGCTCTAAAAGATTAGCGCAAAATGTTCATAACGTTTTATTAAACATAACTACCAACACAACAGGGACAAATAATTCATCGAAAAATTGCCAAACGAACCCCCGGAAAATTTACAAAAAAAAAAGATATGAGCCATATTCCTAAGCGGAAACGAGATAATACTTGTAAAAGACTTTTCGCAGATGATCAACCACAAAAAAAGAAAAACAAGTCTGTTGGTCCCGATTCAGATCATGGCCAAGTCAGCAGTGAATCTGATGAAGAAAATGTCATCCATGATGACTATAAAGAGCAGTAAATGGAAGAACTGCTTCCAAAAACTTCAACAGGACTTGTTGAAATAGAAAAAGGTGGTTCCAAGAACGATCATATTAAGTGGTTCCAATGTTGGTCATGTTGTATTTCGCCGGAATCCCAATACCTATGACATTCTTGCTAAAAGTTTTTTCATTCTATTTTCAAAGGCAATAAATATATGCGTTGGAGCAGTGATAATGAATTGAAAGTTTAACTGGATTTAAAATTTAAAACTCTGGTGTATTTGTGCGCTGCAATCACCAATTTCATGCTGCCAGTCCAATCAATGACACTGCCATTATAGAAATTAAATATCCTATCTCCATAATAGTTATCAAGCATTACTGTATAAATATATTAACGGTAATTGTCATTTTTATAGATTACCTTAGAGAACATTTTTTTATGATTTTGAGTTAACATTTTAACCGGCTTCTCTCTTTATGTACATAAAAATCGGCGATTAGTATTATTAATAGTAAAAATTCACGTTACTGAGTTTTTCAAATATATTCACAAACAAAATCTATCTTGATTGTATTTTATCATACCATTACTTGCTTTACTTTTTTAAATTTTGATAAAAGTAATTATTCGTCAAAAAAGTTTCACTTGGGGGTAAAGGGTACAAATCAGAGTTSTAAGAATGTAAGAATGTAAGTAAGTAAGTAAGTAAGTAAGTAAGAATGTAAGAATTTTGCCCAAATMACAAATTACCGTGCTCATAAACGGTTGGTCTGTGTGCAATATGCTGTCAATACTAGAGTGACAGGTAGGGGTCAAAACTTATCTTGCAGACCAATAGTGCAGCTGCAGTATAGTGACAGGCTTTGTCACGTCCTAATTATGTTACCGCCCTAAAAAATTTACTTGGCCCAAAACGTATTAACAGCCTTACATCCAAATGCATAATTTCACGCCCCACACAGGTAACCGCCCTTAGTAATACCTAATTGCCTGTCGTAAAGTAGATTTCGTCCTATCCTGAGAGGTCTGCAAACAACTTGACCAGAGACGTTCTCTCATTGGTGAATGATAAGTTTTATTGCATTTCACCCTTAAATACATTGCAATGTTTGGGCGCTATACGAAGAATAAGAAGGCGCTTTAAATTGCAATAAAAGTAAAAAAACACAGAACGTTGATAATACGTCGTCTAGCAAGCATTTTATATTTAAGCAATTAATTTAAAATTTGAAGATTTGATTACCTTTACGCTAATATTTTTATGTTTACATTACATGCAAGCTGTTGAGAACACAATTTTATGTTGTGTACCTATATAAAGCGATTGGACCGTTAGTGACACGAGAGTTGTTTCGGGCTTATCTAATATTGCAATAGTTCGAGCTATTCCCTAAAAAAACCACCTAATTGACGAAGTTATCGTACTATTTGTAAAAACGTTGTAAAAAATTGCATGACTGTGTCTAGGGTAAACTTTGTACACAAAATAGTTACAAAATGTTTACTTGCTGTCATGATGCTAACCTTGTTTTGGTATTTTCCTAAGTGTCCCTTTCTGCGTCTGTTTACCATTCTTCTAAATAATGTAATTATTAGAAAATATATAAGTTACCTATAAATGGCATTTTTTCTTAATTATTAATCTTACAGTACAAAAGTACGAACAAAATACGATCAACAAAATGTATAATATGTAAACATGATTTCCTGTGATGATTTTCTTAACCACACCTTTTCAAAGTCATACACAATTCTGTTCAATTAGATAGGGTCAGTAAAAAATTAATGAGGTTTTGTGAAATTATAAAGAAAAGCATGAAACCAACATTACAGAGTAAGTCACAACAAAAGGCAAGTGAATTACAGCAGCTAGTGGGAAATATACAGGACTGTTCTTGGCATGTAATGGAACATGAAAGGCAACACCTGCTACAAATCATTCATGTATTGTAGTGTAGTCTGAACCACGCTTTTACTGTGAGTGAGAAACAGCAAGTGTTTGAATTTATTTTTGTTACGAAACTCACAGACTTTGATGTTGGTTGACTTCTCCTGGGTTTATTTTCTTTGATATAAAAACTTCAACTGGTAGAATACTTGCAGATATTTTTTGTTTACAATGAATAACACTAAACATTTTTTACACATAGTGATTATGTCAAAAACAGTCTTGGACATTTTTAGAATAATACAACAATTAGCAATTACAAGGGTTACCAATTTCATTTACCTTCAACTGAATTTTGTGTGCAGTGAAATCACAAACAGACAATTTATAATACACTGGAAACTTTGAAAAGAACAGCAGTACTTACTTGACAGCTGGCTTATGTTGTCTGCGCTGCCAAATTTGTTCTTAATTAAATGTGCAAACTCCCTAGGCTTCGATATCACAGAACCACCAAAACCAGTTATTCCATCCCTAATGTTACCTCCGACATTTCTGTAAGAGAATAATGAAATATATAAATAATGTTTCGCGTGCAGAGGTCAAATATTTAAAAAGTTTGACATCAGAAAAAAAACAATTTACTAAGCAAAAAGATGTGTGGATTATTATCAGAGGAATTCCACTGAATGTCCAAAAAAAAAATCCAAGGTTGATACTACTTCACCTCAATAACTTCAAGTGCTTCAAAAATACTATTATAAAAAAAATAGAACTTGTAGGCGAGAGTTTTGAGTAGTACATTTGCTAAATTAAATTGTAAAATGGAAAACTGATCCATTTCTTCAAGTGGATATTAATGATTATTAATTTTCTTGTATTCTAAACTGCTCCAAAAAATAATTAATTGTGTTTTCATAACCACGTATTTCTTCTTGCAGTAATCTAGGTTCTACTCAAAAAAATTAAATGATGTGTCACTCCTTTTGTTATTTTAAGTTTTTAAGGGATGTCTGTGGATGCTAGAAGGATGCAAGAATAACATTGAAACCAAGATAAAATTTGGTCGTCATTCAAGTTAAGAATGACGCTTCTGCATTTTCTCCAAATTTGGACACAATCGGGGGGGATTTTTTTTGTTGGAATGTTCTGTACATGTAACAGAAATTCATCCACTCCCAGAGTGGAAGAAGAATATACTGAAAACGAATTTATATAAGTCTTTTGTAGCCAGGACGAAATCTTTGGTGCTTAGTTCAAATTTATGACAATAACTTGCCGAACAAGTAAACTAACAGGAAATTTATTAATAAACTTACTTCAAACCCTGACCCATGTCCCTGAGTACCTCCCTGGGAGGTCTGTGACTTTGGCCAATGCCATGTGTTTCGAGCTCGTGGATTTTCTTTTGGTAGTTGTCCAACTTCTTTTGAAGCTGCGCTATTATCTGTGCACTCTTTTGATTCTTCTTTTCGAAGACCGCTTTGATCCTTGGTAGTTGCTGTTTGTCCGCGTTAGCTGCCAGTTTAAGGTACTCGTTAACATTATCTGTAAAGGAGACAAGATAACCATTGGGGATGCAGTCTTGAAAGATTCTTGAATATAATTGTTTTATTGTAAGTACAGTGCGTTGAAATTGATATCACTAACAGATACAGACCAAGGTTGTGTTTCTTTTTTAATATAAAACCATAGATAAATGGTATTCATAAAAAAACGATTTAAACAAGCAATGGTTGTAACCAAGACACTTAAATGAATTTGATAAATTATCGATCAATTTAGACAGACAATAATGGTGGTAAAATTAGCGCATCGTAAATACAAAATAAATACTAAGAATCTGCTTCTCTTCTATCGAATTAAGACGTCAATTGTTCATAATTTTGCGAATTTAATTTAAATACAGAAAATTATGTTTTAAGCTATCACTTATTACATCAAGGAATGATGAATGAAATAAATTAGTGAAGATACGAGAGCAATAAAACCTTTTAGTATTTATCTCACCAAAACAACGCAAATCAATCGAATGCAACGCTTCGAATTATTTTTTTATTTACATTTTATAACATTTCTGTAATCTACGTGATCAATTTTAGAAGGTGTAACACCATCAAATTATAGTATTAATGTCCAACTAAACCGTGCTATTTTTACTGTAGCATAGTTTTCGCTTCAGTTCTATAATTTCAAACACTGAAGCTTCTCAAAATAGAGTGCGAGTACTCTCTCGAGTAAAAACAAATCTCGAACTCAGCACATAATTAAGCACATGTTCAATGATCTACTGCTCGGCAGTGTTTACTAGAAGCACATAAAAATGAACGTAAAAAGTTGAGGTACATGAATCACCATCCTACACAAGGAAACACGTCCTCACATATTTCAAGGAATCAATCATAGCCAGCTAGTTATTGAATCATTAGTCAAATGCTTGAAGTAGTTCGATTAATTTTGTTATAACGGTTCTAAATTAAAATTTAAAATTGAAAAAAAAACAGTTTTTTCTGAACATCTTCATAACAAACAGGCCAGTTAAAATTATGCTCGTGCTAGAAACGAAACTACGTATTTAATTACTGTACGTTCACATATTTCTAAATTCCAGAAGCGTGATTATAATAATCCCAAACAATAACAATGCATACTTCCTAAATGACGGTAATTTATAGCTTCCATACCATTTATCATCCAGCCTGAGTCACAACAAAGCAATGTTGTTTGAGCCTCTTTCATTAACCTTCAATACTCTCACGAACAGGCGTGATTCACTCCATTACAAAATGAGATAAACATGAGGAAATTTATCAAATTCCACGCATAATGAGGTTAGTTTAACGTCTCCTGACAATGAGAACTTTATTTATTTGGCATTCCTCATCACGGCCAAACTCTGGCACAGTTTAAAAATCCTAGTTAAAGGATGTGAATCAGACGTTGTCTGTCATTCTTGACAAGGCGCTGGCACAGGTGTCGATATATCTATCGTGCATGTACCTCCTTTTACTTTCAAGAGGTATTCTGCCAACGTCAAATCACTTTAAACATATTTTACACCTTAGATATAACGCACTTAGCGGCAGTTTGGTTTAAATTTGATACAAATTATTGATCATTTGAGAATTTAGTTAGACAAAAGCTGCATCAATATCAAATAAAGACTAACATTTACACAACTACAGAGTCAATGGCATAACTAGACCACTTAGAATTAGAGTTCATAGAAGATGTTTCGTATAAAACGAAGAGTTGTTGATATAAACTACTGTTATGAATGATTGTAATTTATCGCAAGAGTTCATCTCGATTGGCTACAAATAATTATGTATGTGTTCCCTCAATAACTGCGGACGATATTAGGAAAAAGTACAAGCTCTTTCAAAACAGGGAATAGGCCCTGATATGATACCAGTCATTTTCATAAAGCAATGCATGCATGATCTGTTGACTCCTCTTCAGATAATTTTCAATAAATCATTAGCAGAAGGTGTCTTTCCTAGAATCTGGAAAACTGCTGCGGTTTCACCTATCTTTAAATCACGCAATCGGAGTTTTGTTGCTGGTTACCGCCCAGTGTCAAAGCTGTGTATTTTTGCTAAAATTTTTGAATTAATCATATACGATCATGTCCTCTTCCACGTGAAAATTCTGATTTGTCCTTCTCAACACGGATTCATGAGTGGACGCTCAGTGGTTTCTAATTTGTTTGTGTACACAGAATTTTTATTACAACAAATGGACAATCAACAACAGGTTGATAGCATTTACACTGACTTCAGCAAAGCGTTTGACAAAATTGATCATTTTATAATGCTTAATAAATTGGAAGACATTGGAGTGTGTGATTCTCTTCTTGCGTGGTTTGWATCATATTTGTTTGATAGGAGTCAGTTTGTGAAGATTGGTAGAGTTAAGTCTGATCAAGTGGAAATAACTTCGGGTGTTCCTCAAGGATCACATCTAGGTCCTTTGTTGTTTAATGTCTATATAAATGACATTTCCAATTGTTTCAAACATTCAAATTTTTTAATGTATGCCGATGATATCGTTGTGTTTCATCTATAGACAACTACAAGCTTCTCCAGGAGGATATTGAAAGGCTGAAATCGTACTGCCAAATTAATAGCCTTTTTTTAACATTGATAAATGTTGCACGATATCTTTTACCAGGAATAAGAGCATTATAAAATTGGATTATAGTATAAACAGTAACTTGTTGAATAGGATAAATTCAATTAGAGACTTGGGTGTTGTATTTGATTCAAAGATGCTATTTAGTGAACATATTTCCTATATTGTAAAGAAGGCAAATAATAGTCTAGGATTTATTTTTAGAGTTTGTTCTGAATTTAGAAAATGGAAATCTTTTAATTCTTTGTTCATGGCTTACGTTAATAGTATTCTGAACTATGCTTCGGTTATTTGGAATCCCCAATATATTGTGTACATTATAGCCTTGAAAGGATTCAGAACAAATTCCTTAGATATGTTGCTTATAAACTTCTTATAGATCTGCAGAGTACTGATCTCATACGTGAACACTTTCGCATGCTGCCTCAGGAGCAGCGACGAAGTTTTGCAGATCTTCGTTATCTGCACAGCATTTGCAGTGGTGCAGTGGACTCGACAGTTATTTTGAGTATGTTGAATATTTCGGTGCCTTCTGTGTATAACACTAGGTCTCATAATTTGTTTTATGTACCAGTACATTTCACTAATTCATATGCAAACTCCCCACTTCTTAGATGTATGAAGTCCTACAATTCATTAAGCAGGCTAACTAATTCATCACTTGAAGTTGATATATTTAGTGATTCTGTATACTCTTTTCGGAGAAAATTTTTTAAAGTGCTCCACCGAAAAATTCTTCCGTTTCCTTTCGTATTTTGATAGTTTACTTCTTATATAATGTTATAATCGTAAATTAGGTGTTAATTAGATATTAATTTTACATTTTAATAATTTCTGTTTTGCGGTGTGGTTTATTCTTAATTTCATTTTTGAAAAAGTTGTAAGCACTGTTTTAGGTTCGTCCTGTTTGTGCTTCTGTATATAAATAAATAAATATAAACTGCCACTGATAAAAAAGAAATATGTGGTAGGCTTTTAGAAATATCAAAATATTTTGTAAACCCCTTACCATCTCTAAGTTTCTGCTCAGTCCTAATCATTTCCTTAACCCTAATGATTTTTGTCGCTAAGTGGTCGAGTATGGCGCTGGTTTTGGGGTCGAGCACGTCCTGTTCGGTGTCCTCCTGCTTGACGTGCTCTGAGCTGCCGTTCGACAAGAAGGACGACGTGTAGGCGACGTCGGACGTGTCGGCAGCCTCGACGGCGCCGCTGTCCTCCAATACGACGCTGGCGTTGTGCTGGGAGTCGTCCATGGCGTCCTTGTACGTGCTGGTTGTGGGTGAGCGGTGCCTGGAGGAACGGTGGTGATGGGTCACGCCGCCATCGTGCGACTGCAAAGAAAAAAATGTGGGTTAGAAAYGCATCCGAAGTTGMCTTCTCAAGAGCTAAAGTGCTCCATACGGAATCGGCACAGTCTGTTTCAAAAACGCTTCTTTTATATTAGGAAATAAATTACGAGGGTCATTTTATAATTCCTGCACATGTCAAGCTGGCGCTGAACTGCCGATGGTAAAGAAACGAGTGCTGTAAAATAATAAACGTCTATCATTGGGACATCACTTAAGTTAGAAGATGTAGAGTTAGGGTAGTTTATTCAMTTTATGTGTAAAACATCATTAATTTCGCTTAACGTTTTAGCTTCCCGACTGGTTTATATCTCAAATTCTGTTCAAATATATACGGAGGAATTAAAAAAGATAAAAAAAACTTCGTCAGTTAAGAAAAAGATGCGAATCTTCAGTAGAGTTGTCACAATTATTCTCACTGGAAGAACTTCGGCATGCTATTTGTGCTCTAAAAACCCGCAAAGCTGCTGGTTTTGATGATATTTACCCAGATTTCTTGAAAAACTTGGGACCTAATGCTCTAAAATGGTTGTTATTGTTTTATAATAATATTTTAAATACATGTACTCTTCCAAGTTTGTTTCAGAAAACAAAGGTGATTGCTGTCTTAAAACCTGGGAAACCTCGAAATGAAGCAGGAAGTTACCGACCCATTGCCCTCCCGAGTGTCTGCTACAAGTTACTAGAGAAACTACTCTACCAGAGAATAGGACCTATTATTGAAGACTCACTCCCGAAGGAACAAGCAGGTTTTAGGAAGAACAAAAGTTGCTGTGACCAAGTCTTGGCTGAAGTTGGTTTCCAGAAACATGGAAAACTGGAATAGTGTTCATAGACTTATCGGCGGCCTACGATACCTGTGTGGAAAGATGGATTGATCCTCAAACTATTTAATACTCTGAAATGGGGAAAGACTGTGAAGCTCATCGAACGAATGCTATCCCAACATCAATTCAGAGTGTTTTTGGGAGAGAAAAGTAGCAAATTCAGGATTTTGAATAATGGTCTTCCACAAGCATCGGTTCTGTCGCCTATTCTTTTCAACCTTTACATAAGTGACCTTCCAGTAACTCAATCGAGAAAATTTGTGTATGCAGACGACATGGCATTGGCTTTGCAAAGTAAAGACTTTTCTGTACTTGAACAAAACCTTTCAGGAGACATCGAGATTATGAATTGCTATTTTAAAACCTGGCGCTTGTGCCCTAATCCATTGAAGACAGAAGTTACCTGCTTTCATCTCAACAATCACCAAAAGAGGAAACAGCTTCAAGTTATGTCAAATAACATAATTCTTAAACATAACTTCTCGCCAAAATACCTTGGAGTGACCGTCTCTATCGTACAAGAAACATCTACAAAACGTCAGTAAAAAATTACAGACTAGAAATAACATCCTGCATAAGCTTGCTGGTACAAGTTGGGGTGCAAATGTAAATGTACTCCGTACTTCTGCAACTGCCTTGCTTTATAGCACTGCTGAGTACTGCTGTCATGTTTGGAAAAACAGTCATCACGCAGGAAAAATTGATACTCAGTTAAATACTGCAATGCGACTAATCACTGGAACAATTAAGTCATTTCCATTACCTTGGCTTCCGATACTTTCAAACATTGCTCCTCCGGAGATTCGCACAGTTTGCTACATATAAAGCTTGGCAAAAATATCAATCAGCTCCTAATGAGTTTCTGATTTCCCGAGATCTGCAAGAGCTACCTACAACTCGGCTAACTTCTAGAAAACCTCTGTGGACAGAAGATTTCCTTCGTGCTCCTTATACCATTGAAGATGGATGGTGTTCTGTTTGGCAACTTAAGAAACATGATATACTCAATCAGCAGTTTATAGACGATCCTACGGAAGAGGTAGCAGGAACTGACCTCCCAAGAAGGTCTTGGGTCACTCTGAATCGCCTTCGCACTGGTCATGGGAAATGCAAGATTTTTCTTAATAAATGGGATTCATCTATCAACCCCTCTTGTGAATGTGGAGACCCCCTCCAAACAATTGGACATATGGTCAACAGATGCCCCCGTACAGCATGGCCTGGTGGTTATGCGTCTATCCATCGTGTTGATGAAGGTGTTAAAGACTGGCTTAGGACAATAGAGATCTGATTGGAGTTTTCTGCGGTTTTCTTCAATACTCTATCCAGAATAAATACATACATGTATGTATGTATTATGGATAAAGCGCAAATGCGAGATCTCTTATCGTTG
Source organism: Rhyzopertha dominica (assembly GCA_025024175.1). Lineage (NCBI taxonomy): Eukaryota > Metazoa > Arthropoda > Insecta > Coleoptera > Bostrichidae > Rhyzopertha > Rhyzopertha dominica. Next base: position 971,937 of record QCXZ01000003.1, on the reverse strand, counting down.
AATGAAAACTACAGCGAATTAATGTGCGTATATCAAAATTCAAACACTGCGCAGAAAAACGGTTACCAGGACTTGATGGAGCAAGCGTTCCAGAGCGTTGGACTAGTGTTAAATACGACCTCATACGGTTACGGACAACACTTTTGCTGCTATTGTGGCTACAATAATGGCCGCATGGACAAACACGTAATAAACAAATACCAAAAAACATATGTATTTGTCTTTGTAGAAAACTTAAATGCATGATTCCAAAAGTGTAGACGAGATACGGACGACAGCGGCGTAATATGACATGAGTCCTACAGACTTGTGTATATTTTTTTGTATATGCAAGGGGATTATATTGAACGACTTTATTGCAGTTTTTTTTTAAATATACGTTTCATTTACGAGTTGTGTTTTTGTGTGCAGTAATTTTGGCATGACCCTTGTAGTTGCGATAACTAGACTTGGTATATCGTTTTACTGTAGTAGCGTTTGATTGTGACATACGAAATAAAGTGCGATCAGATAATTTAACCGCTTGCGCCGGCCGCAATTTTAAATGCCGACGCTGCCGGGATCTATACGTGTATAATACAAAATATATGCCGGCGCCGACTACGGAGGCACTCCCAAAATACAAGTAATCCGAAATCAAACTTTTTTAATTTCCTGTTGGGGCATGCTAGACTACGCGAACCCGCATTGCATCAAAGTTAGGATAGTAGTTTTGCATAGAATTCGCGACTTCATTTAGAAAGAATCTGTGCAGGAAATTGTATTTAATTAAAACTAAGCTGTCGAAATAAGAAGTTAAAATGTTACAAGAATGCAAACACGATTAAAATTAACTTTTGGGTTAAATACATCGGTTAGCACCAGATTTAGGTAGACAACACTACCGCAAATTTATAGTAGTAATGAGCTTTCTTAAGAAATACTGTTCAGTTACTCTTAGCATTTCCCATGGATCCTTTCAACAGTTCACTTCTTTGAAAACATTGCCGCATAAAGAGGCTTTGCTTCAAAAAAATTATTAAGTACATATGTGCTATCGGACCAACTCCTGTATTGGACAAAATTGGACACCTAAAAATAAAAGTCAAAGTGATATTAGTAGTTAAAATGAGAAAAAGCTTATATTATTTCATAAAAGACCGAACTTTCTGGAATTTACTGTTTCACTTTTCAACATCATTATCGTGAAGAAGAAAAGAATAAATTTCCGAAAGTTCGGTTTTTTAGGAAAGAGTAGAAGCTTTTTCTCAATTCGACTGCATTCCCCAACTAGGAAGTCAATCTACCACTCAACTTTATTTATAACTTAGCTTTTTAGTATACCGCAATGCTACTAAAAGTAAATCAAGCATCAATACTATATTAATATTATGTCCAAATGTACTAAGCAGATAAAGTTAGAAATTAATGTAGCAAGACATCAACGCTTACAGTTTGATGGCATATACGACCAATTACAAACGATGGGGAAGAACACATCCCAAGAAAGTCATTTGCCACTTAAAACCAGCATTATAAAACACCAAAAACAAATGTCGTTATTATGCACTGTAAAACAGTTGTTTAAACACTGGCCAAGGGGTCGGGTTTGTAACAAAGCAGAAAGTAAAAACCGCAAATTTCTCAATCAAGGTCACTTAAAGCATGAAATGCACTATCAGAGATCTGCAAATGTCAGTTACTTTTGCAAGCATAACATTGGGGAGCCCAGATCCAAAAAGGTGCAGACTAAAAATTGCCTACAATCGAAATATAAAAAAAAATACTGTACTCTATATATTCTAGAAGCTTACCTAAATATCATAAGTAGGTAGGTTGGTGTTTTATGTGAATTTTCTCATAATGGACTCGAATACTGTATAAACAAACAATAATCTCGATCGAGAAGAAACAACGCGCAATTACTCTGCTTAAGCTACATATTCAAAGCGACAAAGCTGTGGTAGTTGACAAGTAAATAATAATAACTGCATTAATATTTTGCGCACGCCCGAGTCAAATAGATGCTAATGCGAAATGCGCTGTATGGGTAATTTGCTATTGCGACATATTTATCTATTAATTGTTAACCCAATTCGCCTTCATGTATGACCTCACCCAAATCACGTGTGGGGACTTGTTCAATTAATATCATTTTAGGACATAAGCAGAGAAGACGCAAACAAACAAAAAACAGCTACCAAATTAAAAATATGTTAATAACGTTAACAAATATGCAATCATAATTATATTATGGCAAACTATATAACTACTGTATGGTTAAGAAAGGAGCTTCAGCAAAATAACAGTCGTTATGATACAGAAATATAAAAATTATTTGTCAGAGATCTCGTTACACATTTTTAACATTTTTGTGATACCCAAACGTTTATTTACGATCTATAAACGATAAAATTATTTAATCTCTTCCCGTTATTCATTTTCATATGACACGACGTTTTTCCCTTAAATTGTGATAACAGTACTGAACTGCTACAGTTACGAATCACTATCTAATGTTTCTTCTATCGGCGTAATACGCCAGCTAAGTTGCATTATTTGCCTTCCACTGTGTAGCTTTAGAAGGAAAAATATTATAGTTATTAAACTATAGATGCAGTTCAAATAAATGAGCATTTTATTACAAAAAATAAAAAATGTAAGAATAATTTTAGAGCAATTCAAGAGAAGTTAATTGAAGAAGCAAAAGTCATACACTACTCCAAGGAATTATCGCACGACCAAAAATATCCAAAACTTTGATGTTAATTAGTGTCAATACTACTTGGCCGAACTGTGATTTTATTTGAAGAAACAGAAGCAGAAAAGCAGGACTGGAGGGAAGTGCGAAAAAGCACAATTAAGAAAAAAATAGAAAGACAAATTTTAGTATACTGTTTTGGCGCACGAGAAAACGAAGATGGGACTGAAAATGAAATATATGATGAAATAGATATAGAAATACAATGAATTGCCGTTTGATAATATTTAATACTACCGTAACAAGCATCAAACACTTATTGGACTTTGAAGAAGAAGAGCAAAAAGGTTTCGAATATTTATCGACAAGTTATTTGAGAAGATATTAAATTAATATCCTCTGGTCAAAAAAAATAACATGTAGGGAATTATGGAAGAAGTCAACTAAGAGCTGTAAAAACCATGGCTCTCTCACCATCTTGTTTATTTAATTCACGCCAAAAGCTTCGAATATATTAGACAAAAGCCACTCAAAGGCTGCAGTTTAGGAAGAAATTTTGGATATTGATATTTTAGGTCAAATGTTGCAGAACACCTTGTACAGAAAAAAATTACTCACTTAAGCTAAGAAGAGCGATAATGGTCCATCACATATTGTTGATCTAGTTTTTTGGACATCTACTTTACGAGTCACAACACCAAAATAAGCGACACTGGATCAAATCAAACCCAACTACAAGAACACCCGCATCACACTGAATCATTACCTACCATACAGTTCATTCACTAAGTATCCAACCAAACTACGACGCTAAACTGAAAACGAACATTAGCGATATGCCAATCAGGAGTTTAATTACGTTAACCTCAATTAGGCAATCGCGGTCTGTAATTAGACGTAAAACAGGTAGCACAAAGCAGTGAAAATCTCCATGTTTTATGGTGCGATTGAACGGCATACGTTTAGGCATAAACAAAAAAGTTCCTACTTAGCTGAGTCACAAATGTATGGTGTGCCCGTGTTCGATAAGAAGTCGTAAATTTTTTACCATAAACTGACGCGAAATGGCAATAAAAGGGGTTTTGTTGATTTAGGTAGTCATTAGCAGCAGCAACGTAACCTTCTCTATAGAACGTTCCGTGAACTTTGGATTTCAGCAAAGTGTTTATACGAATGGTACAACTAGTTTAATCGGAATCAAAGTTATAAGTAGCTGCATTTTTTATGTTCTTAGTTAGGGTGTTGCAATACAGAACAAAACATTAATATTAACAATTAAAATTTTTTCTATATATTTTCCAGGATCCACTGCAATGAATTATCACAAGAAACGATAGTTGTGCAACATCAACTGCAGATGTACGTACAGGTAAGCTCAGCTATGCATATATGCACAAAAATGAGATAAACACATTAGAACTTTCGAGAGAAAAAAATATTTCTGAAACTTTAAGAGATTACTTAAAGATTACTAATATTATAATGCTTGTTTCTTTCTAACATCAGACAAACACAAACAAAAGACGTATTTATTTGCGTAATGGTTTGAACCTATTTTTCTGTATATTTTTCTACTTGTTTAGCCGAGCTTCGTATATAATCTAAAGGATACTAAAAAATAGATAGCAGCTAAGTGCAAACTATTGACAACAACAGCCGAGTAGCTACTTGAATTTTAACAAAAAAAAACAAATTCATTAAGATAGAAGCAATTAAAAATGTATAATCACATATAGACCACGCATGAAAAGTTGTGAAATACAATCATGACAATTTATACTCGTTCAACCGAAATGAGGGTAGTATATATTTACGGGCAATGCCCTTATTCAAATATTAATTGAACAGAATGTTTTGTACAATTCAGCAGAATTTATCGTTTTGCATAGCAGTACACGTAAACTGTAGATTGACCTAGTATAAAAAAGAAGTGACAGATGATAAATATGTGGAACAAATACATATATACTCCCCATTTACAGTATCTTTCCACAGCAAAGATGGTTAATTATACGAACTTTCTTTTATATTTGGTACGGTTGTGTTTCTAGTGATTCATCATAGTTTTACGGTCCTCATTTAAAAAAGGTACATAATCTAGTACCTAAAGGGTACAAATATAAATACATGAGCATATTATGCGCTGGCTTTTTGTGGGTCAATTTGAGAATTCCAGCCAATGGGCGAGAGAGAGAGAGCTTGTAATCAAACTGGTTGGTTGTACTCTATGGTTCACCTTTTTTATCAGCGAAACGAGAGTGTTTCAAGTAAGGCCACTATCTAAGTTATTTGAAGTAATTCTTCAGTGCCACATAAGCAGCTCTCATGTTAATATGGCGAATCTACCTAATCAAACAAAATTATTATTTGCTTCAAATAATGATAAATGTAGAAAACCTATGAAGCATCATGACCATTTATGACGATTTATATGTCGTCCTACATCCTAAATTAATGATATAACAAAAAGTTTAAAAGGGAAATCAATAGATGCTACATCAACTTAATCAACTTTAATCAGTGTTGGGCCACTGCAGATATTATAGATGATAAATTATCCAGAAATTTCAACATGCCTAATGACGTGCTAATTAAAATATATTCGCAAAATGGGAGCCAGCTAACTGCTAAAATTCTCCAGCTTGACATATATACAGGAATCGCCCTGTACACTAAAATACACTACCTTAACTCTTTTAGAATAAGCAAAAATTGATTTTATATCAATTAGTTTCCTTACAATTGTAGTTCGATTATAAATACGATATTACAACAGGGGTAGCGATAAACTGCTCGCTTCCAATTGCATTTTCTTCGAAAGATTTCTTTAGCGCCAGTAAAGGTAAACGTATTTTATTTTTATTTCGATGGGATTTGGAGAATTCAGATATAAAGGAAACGATCGCATATCGGAATGGTTTTTGATTTTTCATACAAATTTAGCGTAAAGAAATATTTGAACTCTTCTCGTTTTTCTTTTTTTTGCAGTTCATATATTTATGCACAAATTGTTAATTACAAACGTTTATTTTATGTTTTGATGACACCTATGTCTGTTTCATTGGGCCTGGGCCTGTGTATATTAAATATGCCTTCTGTTAAAAAGTGGCACCAGTATAACCAAATAATTTTATTGCAGAAATCGAGTTTATTTGCGGCACATTTCCAAATATCAGGTAAAAAAAAAACTCTCCAAAGTGTATCCATTTAAACAATTTAATAAACTTTATCACCCACGTTATTACATAAATAGTGATTTGCATAAGTGATATATATTGGGATAACAGGTATGTATATGTATTAAAAAAGTATTGCTAACTTTGACAGGATTCGAACCCTGGAACTTTTGATTACTAGTCAAACGTGCTAACCACTGCCAGATCAAAACTCTATTTATATTCCAGGTCAAAGGTGGCCAGATTCTGGTGACCAGCAACTAATTACAACCCAAATTGTATTACAAAGATCAAATTTAAAAATCGATAATTATTGGAATAATATATATGTATTGAAATAGTTTTGCTAACTTTGACCAGGATTCGTCCTCGGGACCTGTTTATTACTAGTCGAACATGCTAACAACTGCAACATCAAAGCACTATTCAAATTCCAGGTCAAAGTGTCATATAAACGTCAAAATTTATTGACATGTAACGCTACTAAAAGGCATCTGGTGATTCATTTGCAAATGACGTATTTATCATTAGATTGTGTCCAAAAAATTTACCGATAAATGTGAAAATCGGACCACCCCATACAGCGTAATAATTGTCTGTCTTCCAAGATATATGTTTTAGACAGCACGTCAGTTTTTTTAGCAAGTTCCTTTGCACAGATCTTCGCATAAGAAGACTGTCCTGAGACAATTTGACTACCGCGAATTCCCCAAAAGTAACAGCTTGCTGTGAAAATGGGGCTTATTTTAAGAGTAAAAACAAAGGAACGACACGAACCGCCCGTTATTGCCTGCCACAAAGAGAAATATCCTACATTGTACCACCATCACGTTTCGTTATATTTATCCCAGCACAATAAGGCAAAATCACTTTTGTCACGCGCCTTCAACACACACTTTTAACAAGAATCTGCAGCTTCCTAGGCCGGTAACACGTCTCGTACTGCAGTGCGGAGACATCCCGGAAAAATTGCGATGTCACTCCGCCGATCGCAAAACAGTAAACTGTTGTTCTCTCTGAGAAAGAGTTCAAGGCCTACAATAAAACCGTAAACAATAAGCGTTATTTTCTCTGTGTCGTGCTGACGAACCACAAGACAATGGAGTTGAGAATCTGTGGATTACGCAAACAAAGAAACAAGGTCGCTGCAATTCAGTGCTGCGGTTTTCTAGCATACACACACACAGGAAGTTCAGCGATTGGCGTTTCCCATCGCCGATTTCCTTGAGTATCGACTAGAAAAACTAGGAAGTGGAATAAGTTGGGCAAGCAGTTTCCGTTTGGTCATTCAAAGGTAATTTTTTAACGCGTCCTGAATTGGTAATATGGTTCAAGGGGCTACCAGTTAGGAATACGAAAACAGCGCTCATTGAATATTAGCAAACTCATCTTTGTTTAATTCATGCTTCAAATGCGTTTTGATGACATGCTGACTCCAGAACAGATTGCATATTTTCCATGAGAGCAACATGACCCAAAATGGGAACAGCAGTAGCTTTATCAGAAAGAGCTCTGACAAACTTATGTTTCCGATTCTGAATCTATTTAGCGAGGAAGAAATCACCCACCCAAATTTMTACAAACTCATCCATTTTCTCAAACACATCCACATACATCCATGGACAAACGTGTACATCCATCCACATCCACCCATTTCCATATATATCCACCCACATCAATTACACCTCCTATAAAATTAAGACTTATTCACACTAATCAACACTTATTTAGACAGAGAACCCCAAGAATTACTTTTTACACATCCTGAGTTTCATAGACTTTACAGACTTCCTCTTTACTACTTTTTGCACATGTAAAATAATAATAGATCATAGACAAAGTAAATACACAAACATTTTTTACAAAATATATGTCTAAGTATGCCAAAAACAAAGAAAACCTAGACGTACATAACATAATAAAAAACGCAAAGAAAAAGAATGTTTCAGTAGTTCAAAAGAATTTTTGTCTTCGAAGAATGTATATCTAAAAAATACTCTATTTCGATTCTCAGAAGATTTATATTTTGCTTATCTGCCCTTTTCAGACAAAAAGGTTGCGAGCTTTGTGAAATTACTGGAACATGAAAAATGAATTGTTTATTTATTTCTTTGCTGTAAATTTCCGAACTACACTTCTTCGATTTAAATTTCCAACCCAGATACCAGCGGTCATCAAACTAGACTGTAATAGTTTTCAAGCCTAATACTAGCACTATTATTTTTATCTTCATCCAATGACAAATTTTCGGTATCTTTGTCTTCTGCATAAGACAATTCCTTCTTCATCTTCACTTGTTTCCAAACTAGTTTCAAATTCAAGAGTATTTTCTGTCACAACAGCTTTACTGATTCTTTCAAGTTGTTTGAATGAATTAAGATTATTTCATTGTACAAGTTTCTAAGTACAACGATCTGAGAATCATTTGTTTTTTTTTCAGTAATAGTGCGCACGTATCTTTTTATGTTAACACTTTTGTCTTTAGGAAGAGTAAAAAAAATCAGTAAGTTCATAAAATTTCCCCAAGCATTCCAGACCTTTGTTGTAACTGTTGCTGTTTTAAGTAAATGTTGTCAATGTTTGCTTTTTCCTTTAAAATATTTGAAAGAATGTACATACGCTTTCCATTAAAGTACTATTTTTATTTGGTGCCCTGTAACTTATACCAAAAATACACCCATACATGGTCATTAGATATTTGAGTAATTTTTACACGGTAAGTCTGTCACTGCTTCAATTTTCATTAAAAAGCCAGCAAACGTAAAATGCGAAATAAAACGCGTGGTTTTAGGTCAGGTTTTAGCAGTTGAAAGTTTTTTTGTGGGCTATGCACATGCGCCCATGCCCAAATTTGCAAATCACATCCATCCACATCCACTCAACAGATCCAAAAAGATGCAGGCCACATCCGAGCAGTTGTACAAACACATCCATATTCATTAGCGTCTTCGCCATAAGTCTTCAAGTTTTTTAATGAATTTCTATAGGTGTTTCATTATTTGCTTTCAAAAAAACGAATGACCGCTCGCATAAAGAACTTGGAGCATGCTTCCAAAGGAACTGACGTTGAGCGGCTGGACACCTCCAAGTACTGAACCTAAAAGGCCTGACAAGGCCACCTGCAGTGCGTTTGTGCATCTTAAGTGTGTGCAAGTTTCAGCCTAATCGGAGAAAATGTACCTTTAAAATCGGCCATCCATCCTGTCTCAGGATTTTATTAGAATTTGTCTCTCATTGGAATTATTCAGTGTGGCTCGTTCTTGGGAATACCCGGCATGTACGATTAAAGAAATGAATCTCTTAAGTTCAGAATTACTCACCCAACCATCTACAAATGCATTATCCAAGTTATTAACCATCTCATTCACCCGCCATTTCGATCGTTTGAAATCAAAGTACGCCATGACCATTCGCAACATGATGACGCCTAATCGATTGACAACGTCCACCTCCACCAATAAACAACACGCCACCTCTTGTGTGAAGTCTTGTAATCGTTCGGCAAGTTCATCGGTCGCAGGCAAAAGTTCGTCAGATCCTCCGACAGATCAAAGTGGTACCACGCCGACAAGTCCCATATCGAAAGCTATTATTTCATTCACACGATTTAATATCTGGAGCTCTGGCCATCCGTTCAGGAATTGCAGAGGCAATCGATAGTCAACACGACACGTGCAACGGGAAGAGGTGCTAATAAAGGACTTGATCAACTGCAGCGTTCATATAAACACAGTAATCAATACGAGATGTGATCATTGATGCGATCAGTTATTTGTGTTAAAAGGTGTGGGAGATGCGGTGGAAAGCGCTGTTTTATAGTGCTACAGCCTTTGCTCTTAATGAACAATAATTTAACCGTCCAAATGAGAAATGCATTTTAGCAATTACAAGCGCAACCACCTTGTAAATGACATAATGGGCGTTTAAAAAAACATTTGCTGTACTGCCAAGCGCCAGTATTCTAGAATACACCCCCATTATCATATCTTCGTCACTAATATCTAATATTCTTTGTTTTTGTACTTTGGAATGCCTTTTCCGGTGAAAACATACAGATCGCAATATGAAACAAGAGCTCTGATTACTCACGTTATCAATTTTTGCTTGGAAAAGTCCGTTGTACCAATGGTGTGGAAAAGGGCTAAGATAGTTTAGGTACCTAATATGGCTAGTCCTCTCACTTTCAACCAGGTGCGCCTGATAAGTATCTTACCTGCACTGTCGAAGGTCTTCGAAAAAATTGTTGAGCTCCAACTGCGCAAGTACTCGGATAAGTATCACCAACTAATCAGTCTGGTTTTAAGCCCAAACATAGCTGTGTTGCTGCACTACTTTGATCAAGATAAATTAACAATCCTTGTTAGATTTTTCGAAGGCCTTCGATATGCTCAACTACGATATTTTCATTCGTATTTTATTAACATTTTTGAGTGTACATCAAGGTGTGTCCAGGACTATATACTTGGTCTTTTATTGTTTACTGTGTATACTTCACTATTTCCTTCAGTGTTCACTTCTTGCATTCAAGATTATCATGCGGATGACGCGTAGGTCTGCTTGTTTTGTATAACTTTCAGTAACAAAAATTAATATATTACTCCACTTTGATTGACGACGTCCTGCTTGCTAGTTATTTTTTTTTCTGATAATACATATTTTTAGAAAGCGTTCAAAAACCTTTATCTAGAGAGATAACATCTAAAAGCGCTTTCAGACAGCCTTCACTTCTAATAATGTAAGTAGCTAATTATGACAAGATCTACTCAAGATATGATGAGTGACTTCGATAATACGGGAACAATTATGATGTAATACAGTTCACTAAAAATTTCCTACTGGTTTAGCAGGTCCAATTTCTAGATTTTTTAATATTTAACACTTTTGCATTATAAACGTCATATTATTCCAAAGTCTATCGATGTTGTTTTGAATAAGTACATTCAACAAGAAAGTTTTTTTAGACATTTAGCTACCTTGAGTCAAAAATAAAATCCAAGTTTTGCAAATAATGGTCTATTTATAACAAATACAGCACTGTATTCAAATTAGTCTCGCATACGTACGTTAATCTGAATTCCAACGAGTTCTTTCAGTTTATTTTCTCACATACCATAGCCCTTCCATAATCAACAAATACTCCTCGATTACTTAAGTTCTTGTGTTGAGTATGTAGTATGCTTTGATAAGATTTATATTCCACGAACGCCTAAAATTTGATAAGAAGATTACGGGTATCTCTATAATAATCTAGCCTCGAGTGATCCAGAAACTGACGATTAACGAAATTCAACAAAATTTGCTATCTTTGGTGTAGAAAGTCATTACAACACAGACTTACATGTGTATCTCATTAGGACCATTACTTTCGCGGTAACAGATGTAGAGCGAATAAGCGAAAGTAGTAATCTCCGAATTGGTTTTTATAGACCCCTGTAAATGATAATCCAAAGTAAAACTATCTCTGAGACTGTGTGATTACAGCCCGTCAGTTGCTCGTCTAAGATAAATAACTTCTATATGATACCATATGTGAGTCATGCCATTAGGTGTGGTTTTGCATTTGGATTTATTTCCTCTTAGTAATTCCAGCACAAACAGTAATTTAGATAGAACGATCACATTTGGTGGAAACGTTACACAAGTTGTCAAATTAAAAGTAACCCATCTAATATCTATTTATCTAAGTTTGGAAGACATCCTGAAACAGGTAAATTTTAACTTGCGCTCAAAGCCACTACAACAATTTAAATTAATGCAACCATATTTTATTTACAAATTTAAACGACCCTTTTTTAATCGACCCGATTCAAGCATTTTTTACAAACTTTTACAAAATCAGATATTTTAGGTGTGCAAGTTTTAATTGAGATTCCACAATTATTATGCTGGAATCTAAAAATATTTAGCGGTTCGGTATTAACTTAGATTAGATTTAAATAAAAATGCGAATTGCTATTTTCCGGTTAGAAAATACAGTACAAATAATAAGTGGTTTAATTAATGCTTGTCCGTCTTTTTACAGGTCATTTCTTTTAGGAAAGCGGCTAGGTGGCTTTTTCATTGTGTCAGTTCATTGCTGATAATATTTAAACTCCAAATTGAGTAAGTCTAACGTCTGTATCAGATTAATCAAATCGAGATAACCAGTATATAAAAATCGAGTATTTGCTCGAGAAAAAAATATGAATTACAAAAGCACGCATCCCCAATATATATAACGTACGTTTTAACTGTAAAAATTGAGTTAATGTAGCAGGTGTAACTTAAATTTTGTTAGAGGCACGAGGTATTTACATGTGTATTATTTATTTGTGGTTCAAATAGTAGTTGATTATCCGTTAACAATAGCAAATATTTAGCACAAGTTACGGTTTCCAACATACTACTAATGATAACGTTATGTCATCGTTTGCTGAAGCATTTGGAATGCAGGAAAGATTTATGGATGTAAATTGACCGGTTTAGTGTAGGTCAGTAGTTACGGTTTTGATCTCTTTTATTACGGGAAGACAAAAACAAAACCAGAAATATGCGTGCCATCCGCATAAAACTAACATCTCGACGCTAAAAAACTAAAAGACCATTATTACAGTTTCATCGTCTTGTATAATATTCTATCTTTTTTTCTATAGCATTAAACTAATAAATAAATGAGTGACGATGTAGAAGAAGAGGTATTAGAGGCAAAGAATACTGACGTACCGGAAGGAAGGTAACGGTTTCACAACAGTATATTAAAAATCTCGTTTCATAAGACATTATTTTGCCGAAGGCTTTACCGACAAAGACAGTGGTATAAGTTTTTAGATTTTAGCACCAGAAGTCTTTTGCTGACTACCAAGAAAGAAGATACACCATCCATCTGGGGATGCTAGCAAATTCTGGCGCTGATCTGGCAACAGTCAACCGTGTTGTAAATTGATAATAATCTTCAATTGCTGAATCTTGTATCGAAAACTCAATAGTAAAAATCGTTGACGTATCGAAGGAAATACTCTGTCGAATAGAAAATTCTTGTAGCTCTGATTCAGTTCTACTTATATTCGGTTACTGCAAAAAGAATGTGTTCCACGACTTAATATTCCCTCGTGGTCTGAATGCACAAAATTATACAAAATGTAGTTAATTAAGTCGAATCATATACCTGATACTATAAGTTTAATTTTTTGGATGAAGCACATATGTTTTAATATAATAAATAAATTCGAATTCACCACCATTTCAAGGATTAGTCCAACTTCGACGCCCTACTTAGAAAGGCGGTCACATCAAAGTTTTTCGGACGCAAAAAAAGCACAAATCGCTGCGAGACTGGGAACCTGGCATTAATCCTCCTTCACACAGGTTCAGTTGGTAACAGCGGAACGGCTTCGACCTATTCCCAACATAAAACGAATACCACGACTTTGTACACGAACAAAAACTAGTTCTCTGTTGCAGGTAGATAATATGGGAACGGCAGAATTTGCAACTCACCTGGGTCATCGACGCGAATATCGAGACCCCATTGTGCTCTATCGAATGGGTTAGTTGTTAGATGAAAAGACCTCATTACATATGGCTAGACAGGACCTCAACATAATTGAAAAGTCATATTTGTTATTGAAAGAGTAAATAAAAGATCGCGAAGAATTTTTTAATTGATTTAATGTAATTGAGTAATCTGACAGGTGTCTAATTATTGTAATTACAAATTGACAATTAAATTGTATATTTTTGAATAAACCACCAAAAGTATGTTGGATGTATAATTTTCAAACGGTCGTTTGAAGGTATTAAACGGGTAGTTTTATTCGATTAGACGACATTATTTATTCGTTACCGTAGCTGTGAAAAAAAAGTGTTGTTAGAGCTCGGAATTTAGTGCCACCGGGATAATTTTGGCGAAGATGCAAGTTTCTGGGGACACGTGCACTAGGAACACCTCGTTGGGTCCGTGCGCGTACACATACTGATGTATTTTTAATGGGAAACTCGTGCTCTCCACCTGATCGCGTCACATCATTTAGACAGAAATGATTAGAATGTACTAAAAGTGATGAAAACAAGCGTTTCTGTAAGCTCCGACTTGATAGTCCATGGAAAGTTCATTAAGATCTATAAATTATAAGTTATAGGAAATGGTACATAGAAGGTAGATTTTAGGGATAATATTTTTAAATAAAATGTATTTAAATTCTAAAACATGTCTCTCCAACGTGCATGTTCTTCTATCGATAAATTATTACTACAAAACAAAAAAAATTCCATTATGAAGCATCTGAAAAAATCAAATTCCATCTTAATACACATGTAATACCTTGTAATCAGTTCAAACTTTAACAAGAGACGGGTTATCCTGAGAGACTAGCTTTGGTAGAGTTAACAAACATAATATGCACTACTATGCGTTAAAAACTCAAATTCGAGAGAGACATTTTCAAATCATGCAAATATATTGGAGAATCAAATCACCGGGCTTATTGTAAGAAACATTTTAGCAGCGCTTCTTAAAAATGCAAACTTACAAGTGACCAAATGAGATAAGCAGGGGCACCAGGACATTATTACCATAGAACAGTGTAAATCATCTTAATCTGGTTTGACCTGACGAATGGTTAGCAAAAGGTTCAATTAATCCTTCGCTTTAATCCTTTAATTTTTTCTACTGTAGAAACAAATCATTTTGTTATCAGCGCACCAACGTGCTCAGATTAGTTTAACTAAATGATACATCTTATCATATGTACAAATATTTCGAGAACCGTAACGCCAAAACAAACACAAAAGTTTTCACAAAGTATCGATATAGAAATAGGTGTGGATAATGTCGTTTTAACATTATATAGTAGAAAATCACTTCATCGCTCAGCGTACAAAATTGGAACAAAAATCAGGAAAGACTGCCACTTCTTATAAACAATGAGCCATGTAATTAAAAAGATTCTGTACCGTCTTTTGGTACACGATATGATGTAATAACTGATTCGTCTAAATTATAAAAAGAATTATTACATTAGCATTTCATTATAGAAGTATGATGAACTACTAGACGGATACTGAAAATTTCTATTCCACTTACATTAAAACTGAGAATTATAACAATAGTTGCTGTGTCTTACCAACGCGACACTTGGCACTGGAAATTAAGTTTCTAACAGGTGCTACAGTAAATTACTAATCTACGCTTTTCCTGACATTATTGAGGTGACGTTACTGGCGTAGTTTTAGCACGCGAAAATTATATCTTATGGCAAGCTATAGTGGTATTTCCGAAACATGATCGTCAACTTAGCAGGTTTGATAGAGGGTTAATAGTACATTTGCTATTGCTACTAAAACAACAATTATATACGGAAAGTAATGGAAGCATACAATTTACTCTAATTCTTCAGGACCTTCTACTGTCCACTTTTTAACAAAACAATTACATGGAACCAGAGTTGCTTTCGATTACTTTGAATCCTTTACCTATCTAACATGTCTGAGAGATTACCGGTAGAAGATTGCAAAATTTAACACATCCTCCAATTCTATGTTGTACACCGTGCACAGTGAAGACTCCACTCATTATAAATTATATATTAAATCTATACGTATGCAGTCTTCCCATATACTTTGACATTAGTTTTGATCCTTAAGGAAAAGCAATTAAATAATGAGTTGGACAATGTGTCTACCATAAAAGTGAACCTTTTGTTCATCAATAATGAACAACAACACAACTTGCAGAACTGGTAGGTTCCGAAAGCCGACAATTAACCTTTGCAGTTAAAGGTTCAAAAAGTCTTACTTATTTTATTACGGTGGATACACGAGCTATCATACTTCGCATTACAGTTAATGCAATGCATTTTTATATTTTACGTATTCATGTCTGATGAATTAGAATATTTGCAAAATATATCCATTGCCTTCCAGCCATTTTAAAATTGCGTTCACTTTAACTATAATATTGATTAAGTAACGCAAGTAACTATAAAAGGACAAAAACAGGGCACTCAATCTAGGTAACCATTCTGTCTTTAATTGAAGCTTGAAGTCAGAAATGTATGCTACAAACAATACACAAACTGCACTACCTATTTATAAATGTTTTTGTCGTAAACTGAAAATAAATCCAGCCTTAACTTATTCACTATTAATCTTCTATTGGGGGCCAATAAACTATTTTGGAAAAAATGCCACAGACAGAATAAATAAGTATCTATTAAAGTATGTGCTGTTATATATCGTCGGCCTCGAATAACACTACCCAACTTAGACACTTTATAAATCCAAAGTTCTAATTGGAGCTTCATATATTATATATTCGCAACACGCGTTTAGGAAGCGTGTTCTATTTATACTCTGCGAGTTCCCCCTGACGCATTTCGTGTTCCAAACTAATGTATCTGTTTTGGGGGTCAATGTCTAACTTAGTTTTTTATGGTTCATTTATTGCGCTGTGCGCCAAAGTTATAAAACAGCTGCTTCGATTAATTACTCGCGAACTGCAATTTTATTACGGGTTCGGTTAATATTGGAGAAATATAAAATGAACAATTTTAGGATAAGATGAAATAGACTCATTCATAAATGAGCAGTGCAGTTTGAAAGCATTGTCTCTATAGTGAACATTTCCCAGTTATGAAAAAAATAGCGCTCAATTCAACATTTTTTTTAATAAAATAGTAAAAATGACCGGGGCCAGGCCTGGCCATGGAAGATATAATAATCGCAGATGAAATTTAATGTGATTGCAGCAATGAATCTCTAGATGTTTCGCTGTTCCGACAATAAGGCAACCACTAGTTATTTATTGAAGACGTCCAACTTAATCAACGTGAAGTAAATGTCTAAATATCATAGGAAACAAAGAGATACTCCACTAAATAGTATCTCCGACCTTTCTCTTTATTACTACTTGAAAAAACTTGGCACCCAAAATTCGCAACATACGTCTTGTTATTGGCACAGGCACAAGGAATTCAAGCATTATATAATTCCTACACGTATTCGTATACTAGAAATTAAACATTAATACAAAAATACTTAAATACGTTTTCTTTCTTATCAAAGATACTTTCAAATAACACTTCCGCTTAATATTTGTTGTCATTATTAACATGTGAAAAACGGATTCTTTGGGCATAGATTCTTCTTACTCATAATTCCCTAAAACATCATGTAACTGCCACAATTACTTCAATCCTTGATATTGTCCGCACCGAAGTGCTACAGTTTCCTATCAAAACACGTGAATTTATATCTGCAGTAAGTCAATTTACAGTTTATCGATTTTCTTTAATTGCATTAATAATAAATCTCAAGCATCCGCTGAGGAAAGCGTTTCAATTATTCACGTGCCTAGCCCTTTAGAAAACAAGAGTTTGTTTTAATTGTAGGGCTCATTTTTACTATTATATGTAATATATATTTCATATCCTTGTCCTGTTTGTCCAAGGGATTATTTGACAAGATTGTTCATATTGATAATAACGTAATAATTTAAAACTCCACTACCGGTCATGAGCAAAATGTAATGGTATTGCTTATTTCTTACAGCTTCACAAGAGGCGTCATGCTTAAGTCCGCTTTTATGCTGCTCATTAACTAATAACTTGAAAGCTACACCTTCTAATACTAATTTTTAATAATATAACTGGCATGCCCATGTATTTGTTATTATATAGCTGATTATGACCTCTTGATAAGGTCGAAACATGTCTTAACAACATACAACACAACACTTTTATCAAGTAAAACTTCAGCCATTGAATCGCTCATCTGTTGGATCCCCGAGGAACCCCGGATCCACCATAACTGACAAAAAATAATCTATCTGTAAGATAGGAATGGACATGTAAATGTTTAGAAAAGTCAAAGATAGCATAAAGGTTGTTGAGTAAGATTTCATGATCTATCTGTTTCGCTCTTTTATAGGCCCTATGAAGCTTCTGCGTCAGTCTAATATTCTGAATAATTTCATTAGAAAACCAGGTTGGAAAGCTATGATTTCTGGGCTAAGATACATAAAACCAATAGGTTTCAAATACCGTTTCATACAGATTGGGATTTGCTCTATTTACTACGAATGCTATCGAACCAGATTATTTGGGATAAAAAAACCACATCCTACCTTTGTGCTATCGGCGGACCCATGGCTGTATGTTTTGGCGTGGTGCGGTGCATGGCTGGCGTGGTGCTCGGCGGCCCTAGGTCGGCACGGCGAGGCGCTCCTGCTTGAAGTCTTGCTGCTAGTCTGCTGTTGAGCAGTCACATGCAGACTGTCCATCGCCCCCCAGCTGAAAAAAAGAAACGTACAAATGGTAWACGCCGGCRATGGAAATGCCTTCGGAAAAATTCCCTCCAAGGGGGGTGCATAATTTATTTTTGCAAGATGGAAAACTGATCGGCGCGACGATTCCGCTTGTCGGGGGATCACCTTGAATACTGACGTTTAGTATAAGCAATCGATGGGGCTAAATGTTATCTGTTCCATGAATTATTGATACAATCGATGATTATTAGCATGCTTTGTCGTGAATCGAGAGAATGCGAATGAAGTATCGTGGCTTCGGAACTGAAGGTACGCCCCGTTCATAGCCGACTTTAGGCAAGTTTTATTTTTATTGCTAAAGAAATATTTAGACCGCGGCCGTCCCAACCCACGAATTTAATATGTGAGGTTCTCACGCATTATTGCTTGAACACTTTTGGCGATCGTATTATCATACTTGTAGTGTTTTGGAGTATTTTTATCTTGTATGTGTATGATTAGGCAATTCAAGTGTTTTCTGCATTCTCTATGAAAAGTTGTTAGTTATGTCTCAGTTTGCTACAGGAACTAAGAGAAGATATTAATTTTCCTGCCTAATGTATCGGGGTTTCAATGAAAACGAGCCAAAAACCCATAGGATTTTAGTCGGGGTGCTGGAACTCCATCTTGCATGGATAACAAGGTCTGTCTCACATTTAGCGGTAGATTGTTGAAGCAATCCACAAGTACGAAGCAGGAGGGAATAAAATATTTTTCAATAGAGATGACAGCCAGAAAAGATCTTGAGAAAAAGGTCAAGATTTAGCGAAACTAATTGCAATTGCAGTGAGCTATTTCTCGTGCTCGTCTAAATTAATTTTAAATGTCAGACTACTACATAAGAAAAAATTATAGAAACCCGAACCACTGTTAAAATCAGTTTCATTTTGTGTTATTTTGCTTTATGCTCACCAGATATTCGTACAAATTTATCAAAACCTACATTAAAGCGAAACATCTCTGAGAAACTTGAGAAACGCATTTGCAACGCATTATTTATCCTGAATTGCGATGACATATTGAACGTGAAAAACTACTTAAAATCACTTCCAGAAAATCAGGACGTTCGAATATTAAACTATGACACATCAGCAAATACAGAGCGATATGATATTGGTATCTATTGATTATTAGTATGATTAGTAAAACAGACACATTTAATCTGCTTACCAAGAAACTGATACCCCTCAAGTGATTTGTAACGTACCAAAATACTCCAACTCGTATCAACTGTGGGGCTTCAACACCCAAATTAGCCGTTTTTGCGCTTATTGCGTTAATTATAAAGAGAAAATATGATTACTGACATACTGTATACAAAAAGCCACGATTTCGATGTAGTGTAACCCCGGACGGCAATAAATTAATAAGAATACGGTAACGATTTATATTGTCGCAATTCTGCACGCATGATGATGATGTAATGCGCTTTGTGGTATTCCACTCGTGTGTATCCAGCAAAATCTACGCACCGTTTTAATCAAATTGAGTTCCATAATTGCATGCACACATCACAGATATTTATACTGGTTTATATGTGGTTATTGCTAATCAGGTCAGCAGCGCTTATTAGACTACACCGGCACTAGTTTTTGCATAAATAGTTAGCCTTGATTGTTTGGATTACAATAACAGAATCCCGTTTCCATAGCAATACATTTTGACTTTTCAAAGAGTCCAAACGTTTCACGTCAAAATATAATAACACCAACTTTATAGTTCCCTATTCAAATTTCTAACAAATACGTCTCTGTATTATATAGCATCCATTTATATTAAATTGACTACATTACTTTCGAGACATAAAGGAAGACGTGTAAAGAGACAAAAATTATATTAACACATATCCTCCGTGGTAAATACCGATCATAAATAGTGCAAATAAAATTTACATAAGTATCTTACACTTAATGAATCGAGCGGAGTTTCTCACGATTAAATTGATTAACTTAATAGCCAATTTAATATACCATGTTATTTACAAGAACCAACATACGCTCTTAGCACCATAATATCGGAAGCAAGATGAATAAATATCTAATTGCAAACATGTTTGCAGAAATTTAACGTCGTTGCCCCTAGTGCTCTAAAAGCTATTAAATCATTTAGATGATAGTACTTCCAATCTTCCTGCACGTGGACAAAGTTTAAAAAACGCGGATAAACGAACAGAAATCGCCAAAAATTAACAATAGAAAAACAGATAAAGATAAAGTCTCCTACGATGATGATTTTCCGTGCACCTCACTAGAGTTGTATGCAGTTGCATAAGATGTTGATAGAATACTTTTCTGATATATTTTTTCAAATGTCATTAAAACACATGTTAATATCAAGATCCATGTCGGGGGACAGACTCGTTAAAACACCGAAATAAAAAAAAATCAAAATTACCAGTCAGCTAAATATTCAAGTTCATATACTGATGAAATCGCATAGTAACTCTTCTGAATAAGCCCGTGCGCGTTTTTCTCCCATGTTGACATTGTTACGTTATCGCGAACGAACAGACCTGTTCAAGGTGTAATTACATTCCATGCAATCAATGATACTAATGTTTGCATTCTCACAGTACACGCGACGACCCCGGCAGAGCATCAGGGATTCATTATCTTATTACGAAACTGAGTATACCTGCTCAATTTTAACGTGTATATCGAGAAAACACGATCGCACGAGAAAACTAAAGTTTGCTCGTCCATAAATAACGGGTACTGTCATCAGCTGGGGGACATTCGCTTAAAAGAAGGCACGTGGCACTGATAGACCGATAACTGTGTAAAACTGTCATCCCTTACGATTGGTGAAATAAGTCCATATATTGACAGATGAACACAATATTCATTGGACTCTTGCAAATAATATTTGTTCTAGCTTAGAATGACCACGAATTAGATGCTGTATTTACCTTGATGTCACGTTATACGGATTGAATCTATCTTTCAAACCAAATTGTGACTGTTCCTAAATACAGAACCTTTTTTAGTTCCTTACTAAACCAAGGTGGATACTGAGAACAAACTTCGGATGGCTTAATTAATGGAATAGAGGCGTCGAAAAAACTATAGAGATGTTGACGGATAAAAATATTCGCAAACCAAATCCACATTGTTACGTAAGTTTAGAAATGAATCTACCTGTAATAACATATCAGAAAGAGCCAAAAAATTTGCTTTCTTAAAATTATATCTTTTGCGCGAAGAGTTTCTAGGCTTGTAATGATTTAGGTTAAAATTCATACACAGATAAAACTGTTTAGATTTATAAAATCAATTTGTTTGACTTACATTTCTTTAGGCCCAACAAATTTATCTTCAAACAAACAAATTTTATTTGTAAGAAGAATATCAGTTTGTTTGTAACTATATTATCATTTATTTGAGATCGAAGAGAACTTGCGAGTTCAAGTAACCTAATAATTATTTGAGCGAATAAAATATTATTTTTCACGGTCAAACAATTTATTCCAATGAAGTTAAAATCTCAAATATTTAAATTAAATGCTTTGAGGAATTATATCAACAAAAGTAAATGCTTGTTTCTAATAAATATATCTTACGTTAAATCAGTGTTTCTTTTTGTTATTCAACTATCTAAATATTCAACTCAAACACACCTGTTGTTACAACAAACAACATGTATTTAAACAGAATAAATGATGCTTTAATGCAATAATCTGTTTTGGATACAAATAAACAATTGTTTGAATTTGCGCGCGCCACTAGCAAAGTGGAAGTTTGGGGTTCCGCTTCTTTAGCCATGGTTGGACACTGGACAAAATGTATCAAGGTAAATCGGAAAAAGTCGCTGTTATTTGTTTCTTATTATTGCCAGTTTATTTCATTATATTGTGAAACTAAAGAGGAATGTGGTCACAGATTTTAAAAGTAAGTATGAAGCCTAAATAAAATATTTGCTTAATATGATGTGAAAAATAAGGCATTCAAACAAGCACATGATCGTTAACGCAAGCTCTGTTGCAAAATGACCATCTATGATTCGTAAGGATGTTAATTACGGCGTTGTTTCTCTACATCTTGAAGTAGGTATATGTTAGTAAAGTCTGCTCAATGAAGTGCCCTATTTGTACCAAACTACTATTACAAGTAATGCGTTATATATTCAGTATATTTGTAATACTAAAATGGAACACATTTATCACGCTATAGAAACCAGTAGATTTGTGATTGTCCTTTAAATTAAAATAAATATCATACTTTCCGTCTGCATTATATTCGTACATATAAGTAGCAAAATTTACCTTGTCAATGGACTTGTCTAGGTTAGGATGATTTAAATCAGATGTTTTTTACTAAACCAATTACAGTTTTGCGGAAATGAATTGAGTGACATATTGCATATTTAATTACAAGAAACAACTTGTATACGCTCTATAAAAAAACAGGAAGCCACATAAATACACTTGCATAAAATACATAGACATATCGAAGTGGGTTAATCAAAATTTATTTCTTTAACTTAAAAACAATTTATTTATAGGTTTAAAGGGCTTGTTTGAATGCAATATTTACACAATCTAATTAAAAAATATATATTTCATTAAAATTCACATGCAGTTTGCTGCAATAACAGAGATAATGAATTGAGCATATGAATTCTTTCAATCAAACAATTGTTTGATTCCAGGAAATAGCTGTTTCATTGGACTAAATCAGTGATATCATTACTGCAAATAAATATTTATTTGGTATGCAGAGAATCACTTACCTCTTCTCTGAATCCAAACAAATATTTGTTTCAGTCAAATTTAATTATATGTTTATTCCAAACATCTTTTCATGGTTTAGTGAAACAAATACTTTGTTGTACAAAGGAAATGATTATTCTTGATTCAATGGTTTCAAAAGTTAATTTAAAGCTTTGTATATATTATGCTAAATAAATGTTATTTTAGCCGCTTCAAGAATTTTGAGGGTTTGAATCAAACAAATCATTTACTTCGCCATATACAAACAAATAATTTGTTTGCCGTAAATATAATTTTTTCCTTCCAAACAAATTGTTCTCTCTGTGTACACAATGCTGGATGTATGTATTGATTTATGTATTGACCACTTACTTAAATTCTGATTTATTACCTAATTTAAGTCATATTTGAGTTGCTTTGTGTGAAACAACAAAAACAAATCAAATCGAGTGTTACCTAACAGTCATGTTCTGAACACAATCGAACCTTACTTACATATCGCAGGAACAAATTGCCGTCGTATCTTTCAACTCCAGCAATAAAACATCAACATTCGGCCTTCGCAATTTAACATAAAAGCCTCGTAAAAAAGCACATTTAAAACCACAACGAGACCACAGGAAAACCTAAACAACCGGTACCGCAATGTGCACGGTAGCTGTGAAACAATACAGGCCTAGTAAATCACATCACGGTGCCGCGATAACGCCCAAAATTATTGTACTCGAACAATAATTACGGTGTGCAACTGGAATTTGTCAAGTAGAATTTCCCAGCGGCAGCGTAGAGGATTGGATTCACGCGAGAACTCGGTAAAAGTAACTAACGAAGTATTTTGTTTAATCTGTCACTAAGATGATAATGAATGAAAGAATTACAAACGAATGACGGACAATCGATCACATTTCAAGGTGAAACAATAAAATCGGCTAAAAATATAAAATAACTCATATACTTTACAGGAAATACGTGTGAAGGAAACTATGGTTACATAAATGCTACACTCTAATAACGTTTTTTTTAAGCACACCGGAAAACAAGTGTACTGTCACTGAAATGGATCTTTGAAAAAAAACCAAAGGAAAAAGACAATACCCGGTTATATGAGCGGAACTTGCACCACAAACTTGTTCTTCCTGAACCTAATTACAAAATGGCATGTACCTGGTTTTACCCCAACATCAAGAAACATTTACAATGCGGTGGTGACGTTAAAAGTGAAATTGAGTATTTGACTCATTATTTATGAACGGTTTTATCTAGTAATTTTTTATCAGCCGCAAAGCAGGTGTCATAAAATATAAAAACGTCGATGTTGTATACATATACACTTAAGCTACGCAAAAGTTATCTAGGGTGCTTTTTAACAAACTGAATGATCATTCTACCCATTAACATAAAATCGATAATAAATAATAATAGCTTAAATCATAAAGCAAACAGCTTTACCTTCAACCTTCAATATTATCTGTAAAGTTTGATGCAATAAAGTACTGTAGTGATTCAAGCATGTGCTACTGGTTAAAAAACTCACAGTGATTCTTATGTTTACGTTTCAAGTTAAACATTTCCATCGGTTGTGTAAAGTTTACAGACGATCGATTCCAAAAGATACACACATGTTTGCCATTTAGGTTACGTAATTAATTATCTTCGATGATTCAATATTAGCAGCTCTAGTCCTGGGGAATATAGCACAGAAAGTAGAGCACTTCGCCATGAAAAATGTTTTTAAGAGCATAGTTCAATGGATAGTAGACACAGCGAAAAGGTTATCATCTATGAAACAGGACACGATAACTATAAGAGAAAAGCAAACACCAAATTATATTTTATATACTGTTTCTAATTATCACTAATAAACCTAAGTAGAGTTGAAACGTTAAATAATGAAGAGCAATTTTTACAAATTGTTAAAACTAGACAACAATGGGAAAGTATATTACTCCTAACAAGAAAATAGGTATTGCGTGCAACATTAAATTTTAACTGCCGGAATGACTTTAACTATCTAAAAAGACGTACAGATAGCTTTTATGGCAAAAACAAGCATTTCCTCGTTCTTAAAGCACCCGCATTTCCTTCGCGATAACAATCTGATATGAGGCTGCGCTCCTTGTTGCAATTACTACAAAGGAAATTACCATTCCGATACCGAGAAACGGAAATGCTACTATAGTGTGTAATTAGTACGATAAGTTGCACATTTATGCGCGATAGAAACGGATGTGCGAAATATGATCAACTATTGCAATAGTATAGTGTCGTATAAGGGGTGTTTACATATATGTACACATTCTTGCGAATGAGATTATATTTTTGTTTGAAATTCAACGCCAATTGTGTTAGAGACGTGTATATTGAGACCCACCTCCCATATAACGAAATGTATAATGAATGTGGCCATCGTTCCTACTCGTATATTTATATATTTTCAGATTTCTAACGTATGTTAGGCCACTTACTGTAAAGCTGAGATCCATCAAGTCTTTTTACTAATTAGGCAATTTTGAAATAAGGCCCTCCTGATCTATATAAATATCTGGACAATGTTAATCTTATTAACTGGGGTTTTGCTGTTACCCTTCAAATAATATTTCTTGAATATAAGATTTTCTTTAGCCCATACCTCCCTCCCGACTTATTACGGTTAAGTAAATTTTCCTTTTTATATTTGATACGAGATGTGTTGCGTGCAGCTTAACTAAACGAAGGCTGCATTGTTTTCCGCTTTTTCTTAATTAGTAAATGCACGCGTTGTTTTCCTACGAGTTTTTGTGATMTCTAAATTTGTTACAAGCTTCTGCTATATACCATAACATGTTGTGAATTACATAATKCGCAAGTCTGCAAAGTGCATGACATTTTACCAATTAAAGCACAKGCGCATGTTTTGAACAATGTGAKTCTAGACTTTTCTAGTAGCTATTTTTAACAGGTTTTTTTTACTTCTGGTGTAGGCGTGTTTACCATAAAAGTACTCGATGAAATAAGGAGCAATTTTCTTAACGGGCAAACACGTAGGAGCAATTTTCTTTTTAATAATGTCTTCCCTGATTCTCAGCATGGCAATAGTAAATAACGAGTGGCGTCATTTCAGCTTTGTGTCATGTTCCTTTGTAACTTTCCAAGTAATATTCTTGACTTAATCCTACGCCGGCGGATATCAATTGTGAACGACCAAACTTGACGAGAAAGTTCATTCCTTTCCTAACATTGCATTCACTTAACAAACTAAATTCAATTTTCTTACGACCAAGGTACCCTTCATTTAGTCTGATTTACCTGTAAGGTTGTATATTACAGTCGTACCTACAACAGATAATGAGAAAATAATAACTGTGCAAAAAAAACTCTTTGATTTTAGATACATCCAAATCCTGCAGGTTGTAAATTCAGTACATGCCCCTCCCCATTCGTGCAGTGAAATTGTGCATTATACATGAGTAAACAATGTATAGCAAGCCATAACAACCCAAACAAATTTTTAAATACGCTTCTGGTTTACTATTATTGAGAAATAACTGCAAATCGAAGCATTAAATTGAACTAATTTAGCCCCTAATAGACGAGCTTGAAAACAAAGGCGATTTTGTCGGGTTTTTTTTAAACAAACGCTCTGATTTGGCTGATGCAATAAACCATCCCTTTTCACTCCATTAAAAGAGTGGGACTCATAATATGCCAGCTTAGTAATTTATTTTTAGTTTGAAATGCTTTAGTTTAGAACATGGTCGTTCGTTTATTACAAAAGAGGACATTCAGTCTTTATTAGCATAAGTTTTATCATTTCAAACACGGAGATTTTCCATTTCCTTTAAAGTTTAAATTGACACAATTTATTTTATTTGGAGCAAAGGGTTGTGTGTACGCTTGTCACAAGTAACAGGTGTATGACGGAAGAAATAAGATCAAGGATGAGCAAATGAACAAGGGCTATCTACAGTATAGAAAAAATAACTAAAGGCAAGCAAATTTATATAAAAGCAAAACTGCGGATGTACAAGACAATAATAAGACCAACAGTCATATATGGTGGAGAAGTGTGGTCACTAACTAAAATAGAAGAAAGAGAACTTTTGGTCTGGGAAAAGA
This sequence comes from Rhyzopertha dominica, assembly GCA_025024175.1. Taxonomy (NCBI): domain Eukaryota; kingdom Metazoa; phylum Arthropoda; class Insecta; order Coleoptera; family Bostrichidae; genus Rhyzopertha; species Rhyzopertha dominica. The sequence continues at coordinate 944,998 of QCXZ01000003.1, read as the reverse complement.
AGAATGTTAAGGAAAATATTTGGAGGCAAAAAAGTAGAAGACACTTAGAGGCGAAGGACAAATGATGAGTTGATGCAACTTTACCAAGATGCGGCTCTAACAAAGGTGATTAGAGCTCAAAGAGTGAGATGGATGGGGCATATACTGAGGATGGCTGACAACCGAATGCCAAAAAGAGTGCTGAACAATATGCTGGTAAGTAAGAAGAAGAGAGTGCAAAAAGGTGGCAAACGGAAGTGGAAGCGGACTTGACAGAGGTGGATGTTGGATGGAGAGAATAAGTAACTGATAGACAGATATGGAGAATAATTGTTACGACAGTCATGGGCCAATAGGCCTGTTGAACTGAGCTATATAAAGAGTTGTACTGACAATTTGGAATAAACCATCTTCTTCAAAACAAAATCGACCTGTTTCAGAACTTTACTCGAAATGGTTGAGGGTTGCTTGTTTTAACTGAAAGACCCGGTAAACCTGTTGTCTTAACTTTCTCATCTGTATTTTGACTCGTCTTTTTTTTCTGGAAACTGGTCTTTCTTCTTTAAGAGTTTTAAGAGGAAACAAATAAAACTAACTAACGAACAACCAAGTGTCTCTATGCAAATACCGCCCTTTCTCCGCCCGCAAAAGCGCTTTGGATCAAAGTCACACGCAAACTATAAAATCACGACACTTCCATTAAAACAACGTGTCGATACGCATTTCTTCGCAACCCATTTTCTCAAGCGGCATGCTGTCAAGCGCTGACCCGTGAAATTTCAATATTTGTGGCTTCGTGAATATTGATAAAATTCGACACTGCCAGTTGTACTTTAAACCCAACCTTGTTCTCGAGTATGACACAAATATACATTAGCCATATTACACGTCACATTTCAGCAGATTCCATATTGCCTAGGCCAGTGGTTCCCAAACTTACTTGGAGCGCGACCCCCTTTTGGTAAAAAGAAGATATTTATCCAAGCATATGTAATATTACAAATGTTGGACAGGTTTTTGCAGACATGCTCAAATACCAATTAACATGAAAAAAAAAGCTTACTGAAATACTGAGTGATCGAACGATGAAGTTGAAATTTTATTCCCGGAACCGGGATCAATTTTGGACCAAAATGTTGCAGGAATACTTGACATTCCATTTATAAGATCTATGTCGGCCGTCAAAACGAAAGGGAGAAATCGCTTCGAACTTGATAATGATGTGTTTTTGTTTTATTTTCAAAATCACTTCGCGACCCCCTAGTAAATTATAGCGACGCCCATTTTGGGAACCACCTCTTTAGACCATTATCAAAGGGTCAGAGGTGATTACAGATGTATTAACTGATATCCGTTGATCGATTACGCAACCGCATGTTAGCATTCAAGGTCGTTCGCTTGCGCCTTTTTCAATCTCGGATTACATGTCATCCGTTTTGATGGGTGACCTGAAAACGGGAAGACGTCGATGGTGATGGTTATGGTGTGGCTTCTGCGACGATTTCTAAGCAAATCAGGTCGTTCCCTGTTTTACGTAGGGGTATGTCATATTTCATTGGCTCTGGTGTGGCTCTAAAATGTCATCGTAATTTATTATACGTCTCTAGAGATCGAGCATGTATTCGTGTACGTGCCTTTTCAGTTGCGTTTCCCACACCCTTTATTATTGTTTGTATGATGCACGTTTCATTTTAAATTAATGTATACTTAATTAACGGGGAAAAACTGATGGCTTCAATTTTGATACTACTTATACTATATATTATAATTTTAAGCATATTTTTATCATGTAAAGGGAGGTATGCTTTTTTTTCTATCCACTGCGATGCTAAATTTGCATTGCTGTTCATGTTGAAAAACACCTAAAGTTAACAAAGAGCTCTAACTTACGTCTATTCCGAACACAAAATTCTTCCAAAGTGGAATTAGCTCACAATACATTTTCGAAATCACTATTTACTTGTAGTATTTTAATCATACAATGTTATCTTTGTGGAACTGTAAGTTTTATATACAATAATGTAGTTACCCTCACAAATGGAAGATTGACGTTTCTTTATGAATGCGTGTTATATTCATTTGTCATGCATGTTTGTACAACTGCTCGGATGTGGCCTGGATGTGTTTGGATCTGTTGAGTGGATGTGTCTGGATGTGGATGGATGTGATTTGTAAATTTGAGCATGCACGCATGTGCATAGCCCACAAAAAAACACTCAACTGCTAAAATCTGACCTAAAACCACGTGTTTCACTTCGCATTTTACGTTTGCTGGCTTTTTAATGAAAAATGAAGCAGTTACAGACTAAACCGTGTAAAAATCACTCAAATTTCTAATGATGTAATGTATGGGAGTATTTTTGGTATAAGTTACATGGCGCCAATTAAAAACAGTACTTTAATGGAGAGCGTATGTACATTCTTTCAAATATATTAAAGGAAAAAGAAAACATTGACAATATTCACTTAAAACAGCAACAGTTACAACAAAAGTCTGGAATGCTTGGGCAAATTTTATGAACTTATTGATTTTTTTACTCTCCCTAAAGACAAAAGTTTTGACATAAAAAGATACGTGCGCACTATTTCTGAAAAAAAAACAAATGATTCTCAGATCGTTGTACTTAGAAACTTGTACAATGAAATAATCTTAATTCATTCAAACAACTTGGAAGGATCAGTAAAGCTGTTGTGACAGAAAATACTCTTGAATTTGAAACTAGTTTGGAAACAAGTGAAGATGAAGAAGGAATTGTCTTATGCAGAAGACAAAGATACCGAAAATTTGTCATTGGATGAAGATAAAAATAATAGTGTTAGTATTATGCTTGAAAACTATTACAGTCTAGTTTGATGACCGCTGGTATCTGGGTTGGAAATTTAAATCGAAGAAGTGTAGTTCGGAAAATTACAGCAAAGAAATAAATAAAAAATTCATTTTTTATGTTAGAGTAATTTCACAAATCTTGCAACCTTTTTGTCTCAAAAGGGGGCAGATAAGCAAAATATAAAAAAATATAAATCTTCTGAGAACCGAAATAGAGTATTTTTTAGATATACATTCTTCGAAGACAAAGTTCATTTGAACTATTGAAACATTCTTTTTCTCTACATTTTTTTATTATGTTATGTACGTTTAGGATTTCTTCTTTTGGCATACTTAGACATATATTTTGTAAAAAATGTTTGTGTATTTCCTTTGTCTATGACCTATTATTATTTTACATGTGCAAAAAGTAGTAAAGAGGGAGTCTGTAAAGTCTATGAAACTCAGGATGTGTAAAAAGTAATTCTTGGGGTTCTCTGTCTAAATAAGTGTGGATTAGCGTGAATAAGTCTTAATTTTGTAGGAGGTGTAATGGATATGGGTGGATGTGGATGTTTTTGAGAAAATGGATGAGTTTGTACAATTTTGGGTGGGTGATTTCCCCCTCGATGTAGGTACATCGCACCCAACAATTTTAAACCCATTCCAGGCGAAATGTGGACCCACTTAAAATCATGCAAAATACGATATTTGAGTGCAAAATTTTATGAATCCTATGGAAGGGCTCTATTGTATCCTTCACTTAACAACATCGATATCGTTCTGTGAGCCACTTCGCCCCATCGTGTTACTCTTTTTTTACCCTCATTTTCGCTCGACGGCCGAAATATCACGAAATCCAATCACGAAACTGCCTTTTTTACACGCTTCCAATTTAGTCGGAACGTACCTCCACAAATTGAGCAGCAAGAACTGCATTGTCACTGGCCAGCACCGAAAACCACTACGAAACAACACCAACGTTAATCTGCATTAATGGGCGGGTGCGAGTGGGTATATTAACATTTTTGCGTCAATAAAATAGATGAATACGGAATATTTTTGATAACGATAACACCACATTGAACTAACCGCCGCTATCACGGCGTGGCACTGGGCCGCTATATAACTGGTTCAAACACAGCGGTTCCTGTTTTGTTTCAGATAACCCCTCTCGGTTAATTCGTTTGTTTAGTATCCTGTAGGATTATTTGTTTTGTTCGAAAATTGCGAGTTTGGCTCGCCGGGATATCCTAGCAAATATCTCAAATGCGTCGTATTTATAAAAATATGAGAAAACATTAAACAACACACTTCAGCATTAGAAAATAGTACAGGACGATGTTATTTATTCACAAAAATGTAATATGCAAAAGACTTTTTATTGAGGTAAAAAGTAAAAAGACCTGAATATGCCAACAATGCAACAATATTCCCGCTGTTGTTTTCTGACGAATATTCCAAAGTAATCGAAACATGACATTAATAATTTTGTCAGTGTTTGGAAAAAAGTATTGGTTTCATTTTATTAATTTTAGTTTAATAGTAACTACTACTGTTAGATTTTAATAGTATATAAGGCGTGGAGCATTTGAAGACATAATATGGATTTGAAGGGTGCTGCGAAAATACAGGTTAGTGGCTAACATATAATTTACGATAAATATGTCGTTTTCTTGGACTCAACACAGACTTATTAGTATTTCCGTACGTAAGTATATCCTGCACATCTCGTCAGTGCCATTAACGGCATTTCTGCAGACAGATACTGGAAGAACAATCATAAAGCCGATACAAACCAATAAAGGTGTAAGACATGGCTGTTGCCTATGCCCAACTCTTCTCAACATATACTTAGACCACATACTAAGAAAGGACTATATTGAAATCCTACCACCTATTAAAGTGTAATAATGTATGCTGACGATCGTTGCTTAAAAAGGTAAGCTGTATTCGTTTGACCATAACGTAATCACGGCTAGTAATATTTGAAATTGCATCTTATATATTAAAACCACATGTCTACTATTAGCAGTTTCGTAAAAATAGCAAATAATTGCATTTTGAACATACATCAAAACATATCTGGACATTGTTACAATTTTTGGTAATTTTTTTAAGACCTGCCATTGTTTAATTCGACATTCAGTTTATATCATTTTGTTTCTTGGCTGAATTTCTACTGTTTGCGTTTCGGCTGCTGTAATAATCGTTTTCCAACGAATAGACGTTAGATATGGTTTTGCTATTGGAACAATGCAATTTAAAACATTACTGACTACTAAAATTTACGCAAGACATTTCCGATATACCGAAATAAAAATCAGCATTTCGACATCTACTGCAAAGAGTTAGAAACAGTAGTATAGTTTTCAATATCATCGTTGCAACTGAAAAAAATCAGTGTTGGGATCTGTCCAAACATATAACCACGAAAGTAAGTTATATGTAAATAATTATTAAACAACAGACGTCCATCTCACTTGCAAATTTATCAGGGTTGTTTGACCTTGGCTTTCTACGTCTGAACGTCTGAATCATAATTGTTATTAAAAAAAACGAAATCGCCAAAAATGAATCTAATATTGATGACCGAAACAAATCATCAGAATTTTGTAATTGTTTAGACAGATAATCTGGTAATAATCTGGTAATAAACAAAATTTAGAAGCGTCGCACTGAACTGTTTGAACGTTTTCTTCAGTTATTATTTTAAGATAACATTTTACCAGCTGTTACGCGCCTGGTCCATTAAGAATGGTAACTAATAAATTGCAGCAATAAATGCACTTGGCTCGTGCACGTTGATTCCTAATTGTTTTGGATGAAAGGTGAATCACGAGATGAATCAGTGTCAATCGTTCTATTTAATGCCTGAATTATAGCTAATGAACTAGTTTACTTTACTTCAAGGAAATTTCCAGCCAGTAAACATTATCATCATTAACTTATTGAAGCGTTTGACAGCAAAAGGTTCAAAGCCTGATTTGTATGACGATAACGTACATTGACCACGATGTGTCAAGCAGTCATTGATAAAAAAATAGTTTTTATGACAATAATACAATGTTCGTTGTGTTCACGAAATAATAGGTAGGTACTGTATGTAACAATGATGATATGCATAATCTCAGGGTCAGGAATGTTAGTGGGCTTCAAGCATTTAGAGCCCCTAAAGGCAGGTACTTAATTATAAATAACAAAACGACTACAGCAAATGAGCTTTACATTACATTTACCAAACTGTTCCATAGGTCATAATGGGAACAGAGGCGAAAATGCTATTACTGTGATAGGCATAAATGAATTAAAAATAGAATAGTTATATGTACAACAAATCGATTTAATTAAAGGGCATTTCCGAGACTTACTTATCCTATTCTCTGGTTGCGAACTAGGGTAGGTATGGCTCTCATTTACACAGCATACCTATTTACAAAATTTGCTGCAACACCGTTGCCCTGAACTATGTACCGCAATCATTTGCCAACTAGCAAATATCTTGAGAAACATAAAAGTAAATAAAAACTGAGTGTGTAAAATATATTGGTACTGTAGAAAGTTCATTAAATTGCAGTTCGCTATATATTTCATGGGCATACCATGCGAAAAGTGTCAAACAAAAAGTGTTAGATTAAAAAAAAGAATTTGATTTAAAATTCAAATGTAATTTGTAATGAAAACAGACAAATTTATCCACTTACTTTTAGCAATTACTGCGACCAGACATCGTCCAGGATTACAAGCATCACAAACAATGAACTCCACATGACCTTCGCGAATTATGAATAATAGGCTTCATCTCCCGCACCTAACATAGGTGAGAGCACTGCACACTTCCCGAAAATGTAATTATCTCTGCTTTCCGCATAAATGTTAATTCACTTTTATTTAGAACGTCAAAAATGTGTCACCCATCGCACCGAAGCAACTGAACTGGTCTACACGATCATTCGCGACCCACTCAGGGCTACCAACACAAGCGCATCAGCTGTCAGATAAACTTATAACCTCAATTTTTAAACGTTTTCATTTGCCAAAGAACCAAGTTTAGACAATAATGCGTTATTGAAGGACTGTTGGAAGCTTGGACTAATGGAATTGAGGAGGCTGTAAGGCGTTTCGAAAAAGGGGTTGTCTTCAATATTAATCAAGTTGTGATCTTGGCCTACAATACGGAATCCGTGGCAGGATAGTTCCAGGCAATATTTTTTGTCTTCTAGGGTAGTCACGTTCAAGTAAATCTTGCTGTTGTTTTTTTCTAGAGAGTCTGAAACACTAACTTCTTTAACATGTTCCTGTATGTCTTTGATGACGCCTTCAGCTTCATTTCTCCAGTTGTCAGGCTCTTCCTCAGTCATGATACACCAATAATAATCTAAGCGTAACAACGTAACCACCAAACTATTATTAATTCATCGGTCTCTGGTAGGTGGAATGGGAATAAACTGCTTTTTCATCGTATCCACAGTAGTGAATTGAATAAACTATGAATTCACTTTATGTTTCACGGAATTAAACTGCAATTACTGCAAAGCACATGAAACAGTCAAATAATACACTACATAACAAATTGAAACCCTTCTGAATGTTTGGTGTTTGCAGACCTATATCTTAACGATTATTTATGTCTGGTTAAATTTGCCTTTGCGGCTAATTTCTCACAAGAGAATTATAACAGAAACGAATTGCAGTGTTGTCAAAATTACGTGAAATAAATAAGGGTTTGGCACACTGATGTCTTATTTATTGCTTAGACAGAAGATTCTTTGGACAGAAGTAAGATAACGGGTCGGTAAGAACTACTTCTTGCAAAACAACCCGGAAAATAAATTCAGGTTTAATAATGAAAAGATGCACTTCTTATCTAAAACATAATGTGCCTACATTAAAGTAATAAAAGTAACAGGGTTTTCGTTATTTCTTGAAAGCCGTAATTGTAACAAGTCTGTCTTTTGACATCATAGACAGGTAGAAATAATTACTGTATTCATCATCTTGGTTACTTTGTATCACTATGATGACCATTAAAATGAGGAAATGTAAGAAAGAAGCAAACATATATAAACTACAGAAAATTGTTATTGTTTTAGGCCATATAGGTACATTATTATTAGCTCATCGCTTTTTGTGCTGTTACTTTTAACAGTTCAATTTAAAAAAATCCTATGTAATCTCGCTTCAAAACTATAGTTGTGGCATCATTGCAATCAAGCGCAAACCCTGCAAGCTGGCGACATCTATTGACAGCCTGTGGTAGTAAACTGGTAAACAATAAAATCAGCTGTTCAACGTCAAGCGCAATGCTTGCATGATAGAAAGTCGAAACATATAACCTTGTGCTGACCACAACTACAACCAGTCTGTATGAATACTACTGTGTTGTATAACGCAGTAGTTTTTTTTTACATACTCTCGAAAGTGTCGAACAGCAATCGTGAAACGTAGCGTTATGAAACCTTCTGTCCGTGGTTCTATCTGAAGACTCCGTAAAATATCTAAAATTCGTTAGTTTTTTCGCGTTTTGTGCGTACGCGCGGGGTTTTGCAATTATGGTGCAAGTGCAGAGCAAATTGAGCCCAATTAGTGTAAGATGTGTGGAATACGTTCATCCGTGGACAGATAGTTGTTTGCAGGCGATTTCTGGGTTGTATCTGTATTCCATTTTGGATTCCTTGAGGATATATGGCACCGTATATGTGGTGAGCATCTAATTTTAACATTTCCTTACTAGGTAAATGTTAAGGGTTTGTAATTTTTGTTGCTTGTCTTGTTTTGCACTTTCTAAGTCAGTAGGTTGCAGCTTTCACCTTATAAAGTAGCAGATATAAAACGGCAATATTTTCTGTGTCGTTTATGGTTTGATCATAAATGAGGACTAAAATAATAATGCGTCTTTGATATTGCTATCGTATACTTATAGCAATGTCATTCCATGCTTCTAAAATATCGCGTGTACGCTCTACACCTACCCAGCACCCAGTAGGTCATTAACACTTCAGTGCATGTGTACTGAGTTTGCACTGCCGCATCAGCAAGAACAATGGTTCAGAGTTTTTAAAATTCCGTTGTATAAAAGGAGCTTTTGTGTTATTACTTTTTTAGTTCATATAGCCACGTTGTTTCCAAATAGAAATGGTGCCTTTGTTAATGAAATATTTATTAGTTTGGTATTATTATACATTCCCTTATTTTAGAGTGTTACGATTTGTTGTTATATCTGTGTTACGTATTTGTATGTCAATAATCGATAAAAGAGAGAAATTTAGGCAATTCTGATAAGCGGTATTTGGATGAGTCGATTTATGTGTAAAGTCTAAAGTTTAAGGTTGGCGACATACTAATTAAACAGCAATTGGATGCTTTTTTTTTCTCCTAAGCGTTAGAAAGAACCTGGGGTCCATAGGTTATTGGTCGTGGAAACCAGAAAGTATGACGTCGATTGCCACGAATAACTTTGAGTAGTGAATTCGTACACTAATGTTTCAAAATACTTTGTATCCTTATCGGACGAAAATAAGCTAAAAACTGCTATTATTATAATTACAACACCATTAAATTGCAAACAAGCTATTTACTTGAAAGCATCCTAAATTAAGTCGCAAATGGAAAATGGTGCTTAATTATTTAATAATTTTTGTGGAAGGTGTTCGGTAACTAATCATTAACTGTCACACCAAAATGTTTATGTATTATACGAGTAAATTATGATAATATTGCAAACAAAGCTTTAAAAAGAGAAAATTTGCAAATAATTTATTATTATTGCATCAGTGATACTTGCTGAAACAGACGTAGTATTCTACCTGAAGACCGTTTTGTCTTCTAGATTTAAGTCTCGTTTCGAGATACTCATGTATTATAAATGTTAGGCACTTAGACAGTTCTTTTGAAGTGCATTTGTTCAAACTATATATGCATACCTAATTCTGTTTGCTCTGATGTACAGTGTCATGAATATGAAAGCGTATTTTTCTAACGATGACTCTCAAGAAGGCTTTATAAACCAAGGTAATTTAATATAATAACACTTAAGTAGCAATCCATAATGATAAGTAATGACAGCTTTGGTTGTACAGGTTCGTGCAAAATGCTTTTATTTTCAAATTCTAGTTTCCACGTTCCATACAAACGAGTAAAGCCTAATTGACAAAAATAACTTATGAGGTAACCTTCAAACAATGTCGCAGTAATTAAAAATTAACTTGGAAAAGCAGCTAATAACGAATATTAAACTGAGTGTGTTTATTTCTATGTAGTTTGCAGCAAATTAAAAAAAAATCAAAGCATTTAACTAAAATGTAGTGAACGATTAAAATAATTCATTCAAGATTATAGGTCCACCTCCATTAGAAACTTTTAAATTTATTACATCGCCATTATTTTTATCGTGGCGTTAAATGGCAAGTAACGGATGCAATTTTCAGTCTAGAAAACATTCCCACATCTTAAAATTATGACCAATAAACTGTATTTGTTTCATATACCATGACAAGCAACATAAAAAATTGTTTTATTATTATTTGAACTGTTTTATAGGTACAGTGACAAAAAAGGCGTGAACAGTAGGTAATGTAAAAAAAATAAAAATAAAACCTACAATGTGATGCCTAAATTTTAATTATTTTTGGTGTCGATCGAAATTACTGAGATACGAGGGATATCCAAAACGCATGCACGTCGCATCCTAACCGAAATATTTCTTCAGGCTCATAATTTTAGTGAATTGAAACTGATTGTTTTAGATCACTACCATTTAGAAGACGCATAAATTTTTATTATACCTGTATAATATAAAATAATCGTTCGTAGGCGAGCACAATAGGTATTCAGTAGAATGGTTACTGCCTACCCAATTAACAAAATGTTTAACGAGGAACAATAAAAATAGATTGCAGTGCAGCCAAATTGCATTGAAATCAGGACAGAGGCTTTAATAAAAGATACTTGAAAAGTTTTTATTTACATTGTGTACCTGGACACTCCTGTTTACTTGTTGAATGCTCATTGACGGCGACAGAATCCTGTACTTGATTTCTTTAGCTTCGCACTGGAACATGAAAACTGTAATTTCAATTATTTTTTTACAGATGATTTGTTTTGACCACCTTTTGTGTGTTTGTTGCTTAATGCTGCTTCACGCAGTTTATTTACGAATAGATACTGAAGTTTGTAGTTTGGTATTCGAAATATCCAAAAAGCCTTTATACTGACACATCTTGGAAGGGGCAGTCAAAAGTGTCAATTTCTTTTCGAATTTTTTTGTTGCCTTAAAAGTAAAAATTACTCAATCTATTGTAAATTTTGTTATTTCAAGAAAACAAATAAGTCGCTCTTAAACACTCTTTGTTGAATTAGTAGTATTGTTTTGCTATGTTAGGAATGGTAGGCTATTTAGGTTTATTTTAGCACTTACCCAAAATTTTCATTTGCTAGTTATGAACTTAAAAACCGACAAAAAATTCTGAAATGAGGTATCAGGAATTGGTATATTGATAAACTGTTTAAGTAAAAATTTTCCATTGTCTTCGTGTAGTATTTTACTGACCTTCACCGGACTATTTTAACGGTAAAGTTATGTCTTCTCCCCCAAGTCCTCAAATAAATACTAGGGTACGGTCGCTCGATTGCGTGTGTTCTCGCGCTTATTATCTCGAAATCGATAAGGATCGGGTTTTTAATCAGTGCCTTTAAGTCCTGATACGGCTCAGTGCTTTCCCGAACGTCGTTTAATAAATGTGCGTTTGCCATTGTCGCGTTTGGTCAAGGCGGAGTGGAAGACGATGGGACAGAATTTTAGTGCGCTTGGCAGAATCGATGATGAATGCAGGAATTTTGTGCACCCTTACTGCGATAGTTGCTTGGAGTTCGTTGCATTAGCCTACATCTACTCTATCTGGCAGTCGTTTAAAGTGTATTTTTGGATTCAAGGGGTTAGTATGGTGTATGGATTTTCCATTGGAACTTGGTTTAAAAGGAGTTCATTTCTTGGTCGAACATTGTAGTGGAAAACTGTTAATTTATAGTAGATGGGATTAAAATTAGTCTTGTTGGTGATAATTATGCCAATAAATATTTATGAGGATTAAATATTTGTATAATCGTATAATATTGTTCCACACAACCAAGTAGGTGTATTGTTTGTTTATTTAATACATCATTGTGTACGTATGAAAGCATGTGGTACATGCAATAATAGGTAGTGTTTTATACGCATTCTACAGTTATATTAAAATGTAAAGTGTCGTGTAATACGGGAAACCATTGGTGTTGCACATAATTGTACCAGTTAATACGAGGCATGTTTTTTTAAGTAAGTACGGTTTTGGAATTAAAAAAAGACGTACAAAGATATCGCAATAATTTTATCTTACATGAAAGCCTGTACCTTAATCTACTTTTTTACATAATTTCCGTGAATATTGAGGCACTTGTCATAACGTGGCACCAGTTTTTGAATACCCTCCTCATAAAATTCTGCCGCCTGACTTGTTAACCACTGTATCACAAATGTTTCGACTTCGTTATCGTCTTGAAGACGCTGACCACCCAGGTGTTTCTTCAAGTGCAGGAACAAATGGTAGTCGCTGGGCGCCAGATCAGGGCTGTATGGAGGATGATCTAGAGTTTCCCATTTAAAAGATTTGATGAGATCTTTGGTCCGATTAGCCACGGGCATTGTAATGCAGCAAAACGATACCTTTACTCAACTTGCCACGTCTTTTGTTCTGGATTGCACGACGCAGATTGTTCAATGTCTTACAATAAGACGCTGCATTGATTGTCTCATTACGAGGCAGAAACTCCACTAGCAATACTCCTTTTCTGTCCCAAAAAACTGCGCACATGATTTTCCGGGCAGAAATTGTTTGCTTAAACTTCACTTTTTTGGGTGATGATGAATGTCGCCATTCCATGGATTGTTGTTTCGAGTCTGGTGTGACGTAGGCCACCCATGTTTCGTCACCAGTAACAATCTGGTCTAAAAAATCTTCACCTTCATTGTGGTACCGCTCAAGGAAAGTCAATGCACTGCCTAAACGTTGGGTTTTGTGCAAATCCGTCAACATTTTAGGAACCCAACGTGAACACAATTTCCGGTAATTCAAGTTCTCGGTCACAATGCGATACAAAACACTACGAGAATATTGAGGAAAGCAGTCGCACAATGATGAAATTGTAAAGCGTCTGTTTTCTCTCACCTTTTCGTTCACTTTCTGCACCAAATCTTCATTAACGACCGAAGGACGCCCACTCCGTTCTTCATCATGCACATTTGTGCGGCCATCTTTAAATGCTTTCACCCATTTCCTTACCATTCCATCACTCATAATGTTTTGTCCGTAAACTTCACAGATCTCACGATGAATATCGATCGGTTTTACGCCTTTAGCACTAAGAAATCGTATAACAGCCCGTACTTCACAATCGGCGCGACTCAAGATTGTCGGAGGCATCTTAAACACTCAGTAAACAACGTAWACAATGAAGAATCAAACTGTAATGGCGTCAGTGCATAGACAAGAGATGTAGGTAACCAGCGCGCATACGCGGAACGCCGACTGTAGCGCTGCGGCGGCGGAATCGCAAAACGGTACTTACTTAAAAAACATGCCTCGTATATATTTATGTAGTTTTACAGCTTGTACAGTTCTATATTCTTAAACAGGATCAAAACAATTTGCCTTGAAATTTTTCGCTGATACGTTTTTCAAAAAGACGTAAACATAAATCGACGTACGCAGAGTTCATTAACTGTTATTCATTATCAATTTTTTTTGTATGTATAACTGATAATGCTATTGTGCGATAGTAAATACTGTAATTAACTCGTTGAAAAACATAACAGTCATTTAGATGCGTCATATCAGTTTTTCAATATTTAACAAACATTCTAACGAAGCAGGAGTTCTACTTACCTACATACCTGTATTATTAGATTCGTAAAAACTTATTTTTGTTTGCTAATGGTGAGGTGATTAACCAATCTCGAATGCTTGCAAGAAATATGACTGTTATGTTTATTAAATTATCGACGTAATTAAGTCTTCTTTAAGAAAATATACTTGAAGTTAAATCCATTTTATTCATTTAATAGTAAAGCACTTCCGACAAACAAATAGCCATCATTGATACCAGCACCATAATAAACAAAGATATTTTATTTTGTATCTTTGTTATTTCTGATGTTGGTATTGTGGGAGCAGATTTGTGCTGCGAATACAACTTAATGGTCTACTTGACTTTCTCTAATTTTTACGACACTCAATTACATACCGTTGTAAAACTATTTGCCTGCCAGGCGGTTGTCTTTCAACCGTTATATTGAAATTTAAGGAATACATGACCACAAAGTGAAATAATTAATAACAAAGATTATACCATTTATTTTTATTTTTTTTTAAATTGAATTTTTTTAATTATTAATTCCGCCACCTTTTCTTTTTTATCACATGATGCACAGAGTTAGACCAACTTTGCTGTGATATTCGCAACTTCTTGGATGGTCTATATGATGCTATCACTAAATTTTGGTGCATAATTTTGCCTTCTTACATGACGTGCCAAATAATTTCAATTAAATTAAATTAAATATACAATGATACGACGGTAGGCGTCCATGCTCTTTAGCCAACCTATCATTTCGGAATGTTTTAAAAAACATTTTGTCTGTAGAACTTCCAAGGGCTGTTCTTTGTATAACATTCCTCAAAATATAAGTCATGTTTTAAAAGAAAGTCTTTGATTTTTTCTTTATTTGAAGACGTATTTGGATTTTTTTCAGTCTGAACAGAATCGTAGGACGCATTGTCTAATACGATTACTGCGTTGGCCGGAAGCTTTGTTAGCAGCTTATTCTCAAACCAATTTTTAAAAAATTCAGCCGTTATACTTTAATGGTAATCTACATTTGCCTCCGTAATATTTTTAGCAGAATTTTTTTGCATAAAAAATTGCAAACATTCAGCAAACTCGGGGATATGTTTAGTCAATGGTTTTCAGCAAAATATTAAATTTGTCAAATCCCTTGTAAGCGGCAACATCAAAATTATAAAAAAAATAATATTTTTGGCGATAAATTGTTTGCAAAATATTTAATGTTTTGCAAAAGTGTTAAAATGTACTTTTAAATTTATATATTTATATATTATATATATTTAAATTTCGCAAATCTGATGTTTGAAAGTTTATGTATGTGTGCTACCAACACACACACATTGTAATACGAGCCGTTTGTGACACGATTGGTAAATGTTGCAATGCACAATACATACTTTTTTGATAAAGTAGTGTGGCAAAATCGTTGTAGCAAACGCGAAATAGGAAAAAGATATGCATGTTACTTTGCGTTTTCATTTAACTAAATCGATAGCAGTGGAAATTGTTAAAAAGCAATATGAATATCCCTGTTTAGCAAAAAACGGTATACTGATAAATTGTCCAAAGTTTTTTTAAATTGGCAGAAAAAACTTGAACCTACAAAGTTGAAAATAAAAATATATTTATGGTTTTGCACTACAAATAAAACGTAGCAAAAAAGGTAAACAAGAACTTTTAGTAACGTTCTTATTATCCTCAATGAAAATAATAGTTTTTACTTTAACTTATAAGCCTAGTTTTATTCCAATTACTGTGACTATTTTAATTACATCACGTAAATCAGGGCATTGCATTTATATCAGCATATTAATCACATTTTAGGCAAGTCCTTCTGTAGCATCTGGCAGATTAGATAAAAACAGTTTGAATTTTCTTTTATTAGATGCCTTATAAATATCAATCCGCCTGTTTAGTGACAATGTATAAATAAGATAAGTAGAAAACAACTTCACCTGCATTCCTGCAATCGTAAATACTTGCTGTAAGTGTTGGAACTGTAGTAGAGTAATTAATTTTGTTCTTTTGATCTTTGTGAGTAGTATCTTATAGTTTGTTTCCTAGATGTGCTTGTACACCAAAAATTAAACTTGTTATTAGAGAGTCAGTCTTTAAGTTCAGCTTTCAGTTGAAGAAATATCTTAGTTGAAGTACTTGCTAAAGTTTAAAGTTAAGAAGACAATAAAAAATATAATGGTTGCAAGCTAATGCCATCCTGCTTGTAGTTACACCAAAAGTAACTTTAAGAAAATCACCACTTGGCGGCCTAAAATATTATCACATTATCATTATAACATTATGTATGATCGAAAATTAAATTTCATTAACTTGTTTTAGCCTGTAATCTTTAAGTTTTCCTTATTAATAAATTGTTTAGAAACTTTTAATACGACTTTTGTAGTCCAGAAATGTACATATTATGTCCGTTTAGTACCTACCTTTTTTATTGTAAACATTCATGTGACTTTTAATGCATCAGAATATTTTCAGGCAATTTTGAACCGGGCTGTTTTCAAATGTAATTATTTATTTTGATATTGTGGTAGCAAATAGGCTAATCTGATACCGATATCACTTTAAACTTGTTAGTGGAGATAATGAAGCAATAACATAAAGTTCAGTAGAGACAAGATACAGTATACAGCTGATACTGTTAGATATCTATAGCACATGTGTTTGTGAAAACTGTATAAAGCTTTCCTTTCTATAATATTATCTCCGCCTGTAAATTGTTTTCTTTCCCTTGCTTTATGTCATTCTACACTTTGTTAATTGTTGTTTTCTAATTTTTAATTATTCTAGCCCTTGTTATTGTCATGTTAAAAAAAAACTTAAACTTTCTCTGTGTAAGATTAGAGCTGCAAGGTTTTTTTTCGGATATGCAGATTCTCTTTATGCATATTGAACACTGAGTTCTTTTTTTGACTGAGTGAATTGTGATTTTAGATTATTCTTCTATATAGCTTGAACGATCTTCAAATAAATTTTTAAATGAATTAGCACTTAGAAGTTTTTATCCATGTTAAATGGGTGTTCTACTGTGTATTCCATTAAAACTTGTTTTTTAATTTACAGTTGACACTGTTGATGAAAGGCAAAATTCCGACGAAGGAAGACTTAAAAAAGACACTACTAGGAATTTTACAGTCCACGGCGTTTTTAAGTGGAACTGCCTTCGGATACTCTTTATTTCTGTGTTCATCAAGGTAAACCACTACTTTTACTAATTGTCTCCAAATTTTTTTCTATAATTGGAATGTTTGTTTTAGGCGAGTGCTTAATAATTTTAATATACTGACAGTATCTGCGATACCAGCCTTTTTGGCAAGTGTGTTTGCCATTTTAATTGAACGCCCCTCGAGAAGAATATTGTTATGTTTGTATGTAAGCAATGTTGCCACGGAGACTCTCTGGAATATGGCCTTGTCCAGGAACATGGTCCGCTCCGTGAAATACGGACAAGTAGCCCTTTTCAGTACAAGTATGGCTCTGTTACTTAGGTATTTTAAGGGAGGAGAGCACAAAACAGGGGAAAGAAGTGATTCAATGTTCGGAGTACTTAGGTAAGCAAGGATTTTTTTCAATATATAAAGGGAAAAATTACGATACTCATATATTTTATCTTGATTTTAAGGGTGTGTAAGAAATCCATACAAGTGTAGTAAGTTTATTCTATGACTAAAAAACTTTTTAATTCTAATTCCTATTATCGTTCAATTTAA
This sequence comes from Rhyzopertha dominica, assembly GCA_025024175.1. Taxonomy (NCBI): domain Eukaryota; kingdom Metazoa; phylum Arthropoda; class Insecta; order Coleoptera; family Bostrichidae; genus Rhyzopertha; species Rhyzopertha dominica. The sequence continues at coordinate 927,613 of QCXZ01000003.1, read as the reverse complement.
AAACTAGTTGCTTTAGGGAAAGTGTAGCAATGCAGCACAAGACAAATTTATTCTACTGCAATTACCGACCTGTTGCAGGTTCGTGGTTGGTCCTTATGAGGAAAAAGACTACAGTGTCCGTTCCAGCCAAGCAAACGTCTTTTACCGTCAGGTCCAGAACATTCCAAACGATCCTTCGACCAGTGGCCGTGACTCGGGCAGCTGGAGAAGCGGTAGGCGGTCTTCCAAAAACACGGTCTTCCATTTAGTAACGCAAGCTTTGCGAGTTTATAAACGACTTATACAACGGATTAAGTGCTGTGATAGGCATCATGCATGCCCCCATCCATTTAGTTGCCTTTATTACACATTGCAAGTAAACCGCCCAAATTTACAGTTGGTGGACAGTCATTGAGATTGTCGTTTGTTTTTAGGGCACGGGAAAGATGTTCTCCGTCGGACTCGGAATACAAGTGACGTTGAAGCTGGTTCTAAATATGAAGAGGATATTTAGTTCACCAAGGAGTTTGAAAACTACTTTGTTCAAGAAAGATACTTTAAATTTGGGGTTGTTTTTAGGGGGTTTTGCTGGAATTTTTAGGGTAAGAATTGAATTTGCATTTTGGTATTGATACTGTTTATAAAATATTGGTTAATTTGCTCTGCAATGTCTTCTTCATCGATTCTATTGTTGACTTTAATTTTAGTGGTTTTTTGTTTCACCCTCCTACTAGTTCATTTAATATCTTAAATATTTTTTTGGTTCTATGCCTGCTTCTTTTACTTTATTGTAATAGTTTTCTTTCTTCTTGTTTCATATTTCTGTCACTACTTCATTTCTAAGTCTTGTGTAATTGCCAATAATAACAGACATTGTAGCATTCTTTCCTAACTTTGTTGTTCTTGAAATATTGCTTCAATGATTAAAGTAAATAGTATTTCAGTCTTTCTGCACTTCTGCCATCTTAACACAGAATCAAATATTAAAGCCACAAATATTTGTGCAGTTTTATAAACATTTAGTCAAAAATATTGTGACTTTATATAGCAAAGTTTTATTTTAGTCAATTTCATGTATATTAAGAAGAATTAGAGGAAAAGACAGCCCATCTCATGCAATTGTGGCCGGAATGATAGCTGGGGTAGCATTTACAAAATATCCCGACACAACAGTTGCCCTCTATGTTTTATGGAAGGCTGCACAGGTTGGTCTACCAAAAACCACAGATGACATCTTTTGTCAATAAAATGTAATTTTAGATTACATATAATATGGGAATCAATAAAGGAATACTCCCAAGGGTGCCCGGGTTCACTGAATTTTTGTATTGCTTTAGTACAGCTGTCTTGTTTCATGCAGCTATTTTGGAGCCGACAAACCTTAGGCCGAGCTACTGGAAATTCTTGCATTCTATTTCAGGAGGAAGGTAGGTCAAGATGCCTTGTTTAATAACTTTTATGGGGGTTGGTGCCATCTCCCATTTTTTATTTTAACTACAAAATTTAATCAGTTATTTCTGGTATCTGCAAACTTGAAATCGATTTAATAATGAAAGCTTCATAAGCCGACATGAGCCTTTATTTTCAGAATTGCTTGCATGGATCGTAAGCCCCTGGATATATGGGGATTGGATACCTCCACATCCCTGCAACAAGTTTTGGCACAAACAAAAACGTTACCTGTTGTTCAGTTTCTATGAGTGATTCTTTCACATTTGTTAGCTTGACAGATGAGTAAACTAGTCAAGACGAACTGAATACACCTTGATCTTCCCAGAACATGATTATTTACAAACTTAAATGTGGGATATCTTATGATGCTTCAAGTTAAGAGTGTACGGGTAAGGAAAGGGTTGATTTTTTTTTATCTATGTTGTTTGTAAATGGATTACATGTTTTGTTAAGTTTATTTTTTATCAGTAATAAACATCTTTTGTACAAAATGTGTTTTTGTCTAAGCATAATTTAGAAGTGGGTTTCTGGCCCTGCTCTGATGGGGGAGAACTCCTAGGGGACATCCTTTGAAAGCCGATGTATCTACATTAAAATATTTATGCAAAATACACACTTTCAAATTTAGAGTATTACCTTGTACAAGTTGCCACCTATGTGTTGGCTGAACTTCAGTTTCTTTCTCGATGGATTTCATTTCATTGATGCCACCATAGCTTTCTATTACTTCTTCTGCAGTGTGAAGAAGATCATCACACAGCATATTTTCGTTGTTTACAAGTGTATAGCTTTTCACGATCTTTTCAACCTTCTCAATGTATCCTTCTGGACAACCACTTAACCCTAACAAGCTGAAATTAAACAACTTTAGGACATTATACTCTAAAATGAGTAATACCTTACGGTCTCAGATATTTTAAAGTGAATTCATTAGGATTTGCAAGTACATAACTTTTCAGATCCTGCAGGTGTTTTGTAACATCATCACCAACCTTATCAAAGTTTGTTTTATCATTTTTATCTGTTGAGTTTTCGGTTTGGTGCTAGAAAGTCATTAAAATCACAACATTTTGCAGTAAACCACAGCTACACTTACACTATAAAATCCTTTAAAAATTCTTGCAAGCCACATACTACATGTTTCTTTGATATTTAATGAATCATCATCATCAACCTTTTTTGGAAGTAGCAGTTTGATTAGGGGCAACAACATATCCTGCTTGTTTAATTGTACTATTATTGTTTCCCACAAGGAGCAGTACTCCAAATACTGCGTGCTGGATTCTACACAGAAAATTATTTTGAATATTAATACTGTTGATTCATTTTAAACATGGTTTAATAATTTCTGTGTGCATCACAAATTGTAATGCTAATAAAATATTAATATTGTGTGAATAACTATAATTACCTTCAGGTACTATAAATATTCCACCATCATCGATAATAGTTTTGGCTATTCCCTCGGCCAATGCTTCCTTCCGCCCTTTAGAAATATTCCTCAAACTCATGTTACACAAGAGCAGCAGTACATGGTGAATTGTCGAATTTTCATTAATTAATTTTGATCTTAACAAAACTCCTAACTCTTCAATACGATCCTTACTTAGGTCACTTACTACTTGAGCCAGATTATGGACTGCATCATTTACAATGTCACAATAGTTCCGGATATAAGGCGACACATCAACAGTTTCTTGTTGATCACTTTCATTTATGAAATCTGTTGCTAGTTGTCCTTGTACATCCCAGTATTCACGTTTTAACCAGTCTAAACAGTACGTAAGACTGAATTTAAGCATGAATTTTGATGGTATTCGTTGGTCATGTGCCAAGTCATGACGAATATCGATTAACCAATCAGGAAGATTGTGTTTGCGGGCGGTTTCATAAAATGTTCCTTGTTTCTTGCTGTTTGCTGCACAAAGGTTCAAAAATCTGCAAAACATATCTAGATTGAACAATTATTGTTATGAATGTGGTTCTGTAGATGGAACGTCCACCCTACAGCCCAGACTTAACACCAAGTAGATACTGTCTCTTTTCCAAATTAAAAAAGCACTTCGGGGACGCCATTTTTAGGTAGATATATAAAAATCTCCCCTTGCATAAGGGTATTATAAAAATAAACCTTCGACTTAAAATCTTATGTGATACTTTATAATATTTCTAAATAAAGGATAAAATTGATTTCAACACTTACCTCATTACTGATGTAGCATATAGAAGACACAATTGCTCTTCAGTCAAGCAATTCTCATCCGTACAGAGTGCACTTAAAATAATTAGAGTTCCTTCAATACCACTCGACAACAGAGACGTACGGGACTTCCAAATTTTTAATATTTCTAATGCTTGTTTCTTTATATAGTCGGTTGACTCTTTAGAATAGAGGAGGTGATAAACATAATTCCACTCCTCACTGTAAAATAAAGAATGAAAGTGTTCCAAGTCGAGGAAAAAAATATATAAGTAACAAACCAGTTAAACCAGGGTACTAAAGTTTTCCCTTCGTGCTTGTCTGACAACGCCATTGTGTTCTATATATCGTTCGTAAGAAAACCTGCACTTCAGTTGAACTGCTACTTCTACAGTAAAAAATAATAGATAAATGATAAATGCTAGTTTGAGATTTGAGGTTAGGGTTAAAGGAATGAGGTTAGGTCTAAATTGACAAACTGACATTGACATATTTGTTAGATTAGTGTCACTGCTACATAGGTGGCGCCTTATTTTTAATTTAAATTTATCAACAAAATGTTGGGCTATCCGAAATTGCTAATTACAAAAAACAATAATAGACCTGTAAATTAATAGGATCTAGGTACGTGGGCATTATTGTTTAATAGTATATTACATAACGAAAGTTGTAAGAGTGAATAATTGTCTTACAACTCTAGTAATGTACTATATACTTTTTCTACGATGTCTATATTTTTACAACTTTATATTGCCTTTTTTTCAGCAAAAACGAATAGGATAACGACAGTATGACAGTAACAACAAAATATTGACAAAAGTTAGGTCATATCGACTTAGAGAATGGGGTTCATCACATATAATTTAATGTTATGTAGATATAATTTAAATACCTTTCGAAAGGCGATAGCATTAACTGACAGTCTGCACTTTCATGATAATGTTGTACAAACATTGGGATAACATCATGTGAATGCAGTACTAAATTTGAAACTTTAACGTAATAAAAAAAAATACGTGCTAGTCCTTACGTAACACTGTGTGTAATAGCGAATTTACTAATGAAGTACACAATGCGTAATGAGCAATTTACTGACAAAGGAGTAGAAAAAAGTATTATCGTTACAATATGCTGTATACCTATACATAAGCAGTGTATTAGACTGCTATAGGCTAGGTAATAAATTGACCCAGATATTAGTAAGCGCGCTGATTGCGTTAGTAGTCAATTACATGTTTTAAATATAGCGCAAACTTCAGTAAGCATAATAAATAAAAGAATTGGGCATAACCACGAAATATGTAGGTATAATCTTAGACGTGACATTATTGTTACAGAAAGAAGATTCCTGGTAATGAGAGTATAAAAAACAGTAAAGTTACAATTCTATTTTATTTACAAAATTACTGTACTGCGTCCTGTAATAGCTGTAAAGTACCGTTTGCGCATTTGCCAAATTTTGACTAGCTATAAGCTCATCTTCAAAATATATTTCGCCTTTTCAGAGGACTTGCAAGAAGAAGCTACGTGATAAATATAACAATACTGTGCAATCACAGTAAAGTAGAGAATACGTGGGAGTCTGTTACGATAATCTATTGAATTTTCCCAGTACGCAGAAGTTGAATTCCACCTGCCAACACCGCACAATTTCCCGCGACGCGCGACTTCGTGGTAGTAGTAACACGGCATCGATCGCTTGTTGCTCAAAATTTGTGAATGGGCAGCGTAGTGCATATGCTTTACATAGCGAGTTTGATTTCCCTCGGTTTTATAAATTTTGCAATATGTATGGAAGTGCGAAAGTTTCCTTTGCTTATGCCGACCATCCACCCGGATAGGGTAAGAACCTATGAACTTTTAGGAACAGTGTGTCACCGATGTAAAGTTGTCTGCCTATATTTGAGAATATTTGTTTATAGGACTACCTTGAAACTTGAAACATTGCAGAACAACAGATCGTTTTAATTAACCATTGAACTAGCTTAATAAATGCTTTAAAATTACTATGGAATTAGGCCCTAGATTATATTGATTGGGGATTATAATCTCACCATATGTTCACCTATTATGCTAAAGCCAAGATAAAAAATTAATTTGCAATACAGGTTTTAGCATTGTTTCAGTATTATGTAGATGTTGTTTTTCTTTTCAGGATGAATTTTATGTTTGCACTCCAGTTAAGGTTGTTCCTGATAAAAGTTTCTACATCGGTAAGATCGAGTCACAATGCAATGTGAATGAAATTAAATCTTGTTAAATTGTTTTACAGTTGGGTTTGAACCGAACGCAACGATGGAGACTGTTCATCATATGATGGTTTTTGGCTGTGGTGTTCCTGGAACAAATGATCATTACTGGTAAAAATTTTTCTAATCTAAACTTTATTTAAATTATGGCAATTAAAGTACTTATTTAAAAATTAACAATCTGCACACTTAATCTGCTGTTTTGTAAGTTGTTATCTTAAATGTTGTAATGCAATGATTTTCAATTATTTCTATTTCATCATCACGGTTTTGTTTTATTTTCTTTTTATCCGCWGATAATGCCACTTGCAATGTGTCTGATGTTTTCGCGCTTTGCGCGTATTTTATCAGGTTACATCTAATTTTTTTTGTTGGATATTTCCGGTCGTTACGGGGTCATGCACGTGTATTTTTGGTTGTATACTCCGCAGGGTGCGAGATTCACAGTAAAGGCAAAGATTAAATAACTATTATAGTTGTTTAATCTTTGGTAAAAGATCATTTTGCTGTGTCTTTTAAGATGTAGTATGCATTATTTTAGAATGTTTTCAGTATTTAGTACTACGTTAAATTATGTTAAATCGCATATTTTATAATTATTTTAAAAAAGCTTTTGTAATTTTGTTTTTTAAATATAGATCAGGATTGGCACCTGCCCTGTATTTACCAAGATAGTAGTAATTGAAAACTTTTTTTATTCAGTACTCTATTACAGAGGCTTTTGTAGGTCAGGACATATTCATGGTGAAATTCAACAAAATATGCATATCGAGTTCTAATCAGGAAAAATTTATACTGTTTCTTTTCTTTAAAGGACTGTGCAATCAGATTTTATAATAGCTTACATAATTTTGTGCATATATTCTTTCGTATATATTTGATGCTTTTTGGATCCTATAGACAATCAAAACACAAAACACAACACAAAAAACACAATCTATTTTGCATACATTGTACCATTTAAAATGTCATTAAAAATACTTTGTAGTTAAGTGTTTTTGAACTTTAGTTAGATAATATGGAGGATTACTAAACAACTATTATAAAATATTTCTCATAAAGTTAACATTCTTCCAGGGATTGTGGAGAAATGGCAGTTTCTAACGGTTATTCCAATTTGAAGCGTGCACAACCTTGTCAAGAGAATAATCATGTAAGTTGCTACTGAGTCTGTTGTGTATGCTCACCATCTATAAATACACTTTATGCAGGTTTTGTATGCTTGGGCACGTGATGCAAAAACATTACAATTACCCCATGATGTTGGATTCCAAGTGGGTGCTGGCACTCAAATCGAGTACATTGTTTTGCAGATACATTATTCAAAGAAGTTTCCAGGTAATAAGGATTAAATGCAAACATTATTATTTGCTTTGAAAATATTTTTGTGCTAAAGGAATACCTCACAAGTTTTTACAGTATATTTAAAATCGATTTTTCCTTTTATTCGATAATAATAATGTGCTTTATTATTAAGCTGTTTTTGATTCATTGCCATATACTTGAGGCATGAAGAATGTTTAAATTACTTGTTTTTTACAGAGGGTAGAACTGATAATTCTGGCATCTACTTGATGTATACTGAGCAAAGGTATGGCACCAATCATACCAAATAGTTTCTTTGTTCTACCATAAGTATAATTTGTAGGCAGAATAAGCTTGCTGGTGTAGTTCTACTTGGAACGGGTGGTAAAATACCACCCATGTCAGAAACTCACATGGAAACCCACTGCATCATCAAGGAAGAGAAAACAATTTACCCATTTGCTTACAGGACCCACACACATAGTTTAGGAAAGGTTGTAGCGGGCTACAGGGTACGCAGTGATAAATACGGAATTGACCACTGGAGTCTGCTAGGAAAGCGAGATCCATTGACACCTCAAATGTTTTATCCCGTTTTTAACAAGGACCCAATTACATTTGGGGATAGACTGGTATGTTCGTTATTCTAGGGATCATTTTTTTGTAACTGTTACAATTCTTTTCATCCAACATAAATTAGCTGTCTCTCATTCTTTATTTAACAGACTTTTTTAAATACCTTTTTTCTATTTATATGGCTTTTGAAAAAGAATTTCAAATTATTTATTAGAAAAATTATGTCTTAAATACTTTTCATACTATTGTTTCAGATCAAAAAGAAAAGAATTGGCTTTCACTTAGATTTATTTTTCTAGTTTTGTAATAGCGTTTTTTCATCAATCATATATTAATGAAAAGTGTTTATTAAAAAAGGCGGTTCACAGTCAAAAATAAAAAATGATAAGAGCAGAAGAAGCAGAGATAATATCTGAAATACTACAATGTGCTATGGCCTAAAAATGTGTGTGCTCATTCAAATTATATATAATAGATGTGAATTGCTTTATACTGCCTTAATTTTTTTATGTCTTAGCAAAGTAATTTTTTTTGTAGGCCGCAAGATGTACTATGGTGAGCAGTCGTAACAGGGAAACAAATGTGGGGTAAATAAGTTCTTGGCAATTGACTTGCAGAAAATTTTTACATGATTTTTGCAGTCCAACTAATGACGACGAAATGTGCAATTTCTACCTCATGTATTACGTTAAAGAAGGCTCTCCTCTGGACATGAAGTACTGTGTTACCCAAGGACCTCCGTACTACCACTGGGACGACCCAACAAATAATCTGAACAACATACCCGACCGTGAGGCCTCTACACTTTAAATGGAGACCAAACCACCTAAAGTCTTAAAACATGTGATTCCATGCATTCCAATTACTAACTTAGATCTCTAACTCGAAAAATTCAATTGAATCTTAGTCAATATGTAACTATATTTTTTTAACTTATTTTTTCAACGTGTAGAGTATTTTATTTTTGAGTACTTAAAAACAGAGGTATGCCACTTTAGGAGGGACTAGAGACAATTTAACTGTCACTTGTGGTAAGTACACATTGGCATTTTATTTGTTGAAATGAGAAATGTTGAGACTGCAGACTTAGGTAACATTTTATGTATAGAAAAATTTATCACGATTAAATAGTTTATATGAAAAATGCCTGAAAATGTCATTTGTGTTGCTACAATATTTCATTTCATTTGCTGCCTTTCTTATTTTCTTCTATTTATCTTATTTGGTTCTATTTTATATTAAAGTCGGAGCTCACATAAAATGAAAATTTTGTTTTATAGATAAGTGTAACAGAGGCTTCTTTTAGAATATAAATTTACTTAAATTCCACAATGTGTATTGATGTGTGCATATATACAGTATTAAGTGTAAAAAATATATATCACATTAAAAATGTTATAGATGTTAACCTGCTAAAGTGGCAAAATATATTGCACCCTTCGTCCTAGCACAAGAAGAGTGAAAGCTGAATGGATACAAGACAAAATATGTAAGAAAACTGTTTATTGTTAAATAAGCTAAAATTACTAATTAACAACAAAACAGATATCACAAGAAAATAAAAGTGAAACCTTTTTTATGAAGAGATGGACCTGTATCTATTTTACTTTTACTTGTCTCTTGAATATATGCTATATCTATAATAAAGACTTGCACCATAAATTCCTTATCAATGTTAAGTTTTCAATCAGAGTTTAGAAATTTCCATATCAATAGTCTAATGTCCAGCATGCACCCTAATAGAGTCAAATTTGTGTGAACTTGCCTATTATGTCTCTATTGATTCTATTATTGACAAAATTTTGGGACTGAATACATAGAATACGAAATACTTATAAGGGGAGAGCTGACAATTCAAAAAATTTTATGTAAGTACCTGCAGAATGTAATTTTTTTGGTGACCAGGTTTTCTGTTATTTTAAATATGTCAATGCAGGGAACAATCACTTATTTCTGTTTTTAGTAAATGCAATATTGATCCATTATGAAACAATAGAAATTGTGTTGTGTTCACTGTTCTGTTTTTCGTACTTAAATGATGTATATTTGTACAGAAGCATATCTAATAAAATATGAGAATGAATGAATTTAAGCTTTTTCCTTTGAATATCCAGCATATAGACTTGATAAAAAGTTGCATTTGGTGTTCAATGTTCCAGAACAAAACAGCAACAAAAATTCCTACTTACCTACAGATAAGTACCCTGTTTTACATGATCGGTAATTATTATTGTATTAAAAAAATACTACACATATGTAACACATGTAAACTTGACTATTGTCATAGATAAATTAATTAATCTATGCTATTATATAGTACATCAAAAAAGATTAGATCACCAACTTTTCTGGGTTTCTGGTTGATGAACTAGCGAAAGGACATGGACATATAGTTATGCGTTTGCCACCGTATTATWGGTCCTAAACCCAGTTGAAMTAGTGTGGAGTACGCTTAAAAAAAGAATACGAAGAAACAATACATGTCWGCGTTTAAGTTCGGGAGTTGTTGCATAGAGAGGTAAGTAGTATAACGAAAGAACAATGGAAAAGCTGTATTAAGCATGTTATTGAAATTGAAAATAGCTATGTATCCCCAAATTTTCAAAATTTTATAATACATGATGATGCTAGCAGTGATTCAGAATTTGACAGTAGTGATGATATTAATAATTAATATATTTCAGTTATGTCGGTATAAACTTGTTAAACTTTTTTGTAAAAATATAATAGTTGTATGGAATTATTTTTTTGTATTTAGGGCTTTAGATAAAAAATATATAATCTTATTATTTTCTTTTTAAATACTTGTCTTCTATTTACATATTTAGTTATGATAACCGTTAACCGTGTGTTTCAAATAGTTAAAAGATTGTAAAAATATTAAAATGTATTGTTTATAATTTTCGGCTAGCACAGCATCCAACATATTCACAGGATATAAATATTACAGAAATATTAAAATTCAAAATAAAAATATTTAGGAATGCGAGATCTTTCTTTGCATGTTAAAAAATGCTCAGATGTGCATGTTGTCTAGTTAGATTACAAATTTCATTATAACTAGATATACTTTGCTTGTGCAAAATAATGTTGCTACTCATTTAAAACTATGTACAATTCATTTTGAGACGTAAATAATAACGATCGATGTAAAACCTCTTATTAACCTAATGATTAAAAACTACTTAGAATAATATACAATGCACAAACAAAAAACGAGTTTTAAAACGGGTTAAAGCCGGTACTGGAAATTCGCAAAATCACAAAGAGAGGGTTTGATTTATGAGGGGTCGCGTGCCGTTCCAAATGTGCCTGTACATGAAAGGTAAATAGTATTGCAGGGTTGTAAACACGGTAAGAGAGTTGCATTACTATATATACCCTTATATGCTGTTCGTGGGTTGTGCATGTGTTCAATAACATATGCACAGGTGACACATTAAACTAATGGTCGATGTTTGCAGTTTGTAAGGTTGAGTTGCTTTCACTATTAGCATGACAATGTCACGAAACCATTGATCGATAAAATCCACGCATCATCGATGAATGACCTCCCTAAGGAGCTACTTTAGACTGTGAAAAAATTAACAGTTACCCATCGCCTAAGAAAAAACTCGGAATGAGGATTTCTGCTTCTAATCATTTCCCATGGAAGAGCGGCAAAAATAAATCAATTAATATCCAATTTCACGGGGTGAAAAAATTATATTAAGGACAACGAAAAAAGGCTCTAGAATCTCAAAAGTAACGAATAAATCTTGCGACTTTTTATATTGTTTATTATTAATTACTGTTTCGGAATATGTAGACATCGTTTTGTGCACACCTAATTAATAGACAAGGTCAACGAAAAAGGCTTTATGACTCACAAAAACCATATGTAGCAAAAATACTTTGATAATAATAGGAATTAAATTACCTGGTAAACACATTAATTAATCATAACGGTGTTATAATTACGTGCGAGTGAAGAAAAACTAAGGAATTAAACCGAAGCGAAATTGCAGAAAAACGAATCGAAGCTTAACACCACCTGCGTCATGCAGATTTCTAATGCTAGTTTAAGTTTTTAATGCGGTTGGCCTCTTCTACTTTTCCTTATGTGCAATTAAAGCTGGGAGTTCCGTTTTTGCATTATTACCGCATTCAATCAAGATCACGAGTTTACTTCCTTTATATTTCAATGGATTAGCTATACCAATTACACTCAAGGAATTGCATGAATTTAAATTTCACTCTTGAACTGTGAATGGGACGTGATTCATGAATATAAAATGTATTTTGGTCCTGGATGCTTGACTTGCTAAATATACTGAAATGTAGCCATTTGGAAATCGTTAATTTACGTATATACTACTGTGGTTTACAGCGTCGGAGTTGTTTTTATTACTAAAGGTATACATAATTTGAGTTCAGTTGCAACACATCTTCACTTTATTATTCATCTAACGTATATACGATTAGAAATATCTGCTTTACAGTCAGTCTTTTACAAGTGTGTTATGACAAAACCAAGTGTATTTACCTAAAAATTGTTCAATGCTTTTGTGTTATTCATTTCACGACACATACAAAGGCGTTATCATTTCACTTCTACCGTACCTTACATTTTTCACATTTGTATATTATTGCGTTTCTTAATTTCTGGCAACACGTTCTACATAAGTATAGCGCTGTATAGGTGCTTTCAAATATTTTTTTGGAAAAGCTTACGTACTAATGTAATATAAATGTGGTTATAAATAAAGCAGCTTCATCTAAATTTTTTAATGTAGAGAAGCTGTGGAGGTTTTTTAAGAGTGAGTGCATATCAAAACGATTTATTTGTATTTGCAGAAAAATAGGATGAAGTACGTGCGTTCCATTTAAAAGAAATTTAACCGAGGCTCATATTTCAAAAACAAATGATAATAGAAGAAATGCAATTGTTTTGTCAGAACTACACGTAATTTCTATTATTTTTTCGAAAATTTAATTGTAATCGAGATGCAGATGTTTGCTGAAATCCCCCAAAATCAAGAATTGAAAATAGCGTGAAAACAAATGAAGACGTTATCAATCTGTTTCTCCGCTGAATTTGTCTCAAAAAATTGACAAAAAATCATTTTGATGTGCGTGCACTCTTTACATGTGGAACAGCATTTTAGACGTCACTACGTGACTAGTTTAGTTAAACTATATTTGAGGGCACTGGTGGTGCTACAAAAAAGAACAAAAAACTTGATAGTTAGCGTCCTATTCAAAATAACGCTGTTGAAATGACCGTTCTTAGTTATTTTTTTAATGGATAATATATAGGAAATCTGTGAGAAAATTGTATTAGTGTTGATCAGATTATTAAAAATCATAAGCTTCATCCACATATATTAAGATAAAATTCTCCAAGAATCAAACGATGTTGATCCGGATCGACATTTACAGTTTTGGGAAAATTTTAGTTAGCCTTTGATCTCAGGTTTACTTTACAACATTTGTGTCTGTAAAGAAAGTGTGTTTATGTTGAAGGGTGCAGTGAACCGGCATAATCGTCATTTTCAGTGAAAGTCACATCATAATGCCTAAAAATTTTAAGGCGTGGGCAAGCATCAAGAGTGCCCTCATTACCGGGCGATTTATTAGCTGCTGGTCGCCATAGTAAACTTTGACGTACATATGCCGTTTTGACCTCGATTTTGAACACAATTTTTATAGCTTAATTGGTTACAGGGTTTGACTAGTTCCAAAAAGTCTCGGGTTCAAATCCCTGTCAAAGTTAGCAATACTTTTTCAGTTCATATATTGCCTGTTTACCCATTAACTATATCTTACGTACATTATTATTATTGTCTTTAAAAATTAATTGCTCACAAATTATTACACATTTCGAATGTCGTTTGACATTGTGCTTGTTTAATATAATCTCGCTATCTAGGTACAAGATCTACGTCCGTGTGCATGAAATTTCCAACAACTGATCACCAAGCAAAAACCTTCAAACGTCGCTTCTCAACGTACCAGCAAGGTTCCCACCTTTTATTCCAAAATATTAGGAAATATCGGATTACACCGATTTTAATTAGAGGAAAAAAGCAAGGTATGCACTTTGTTTTGCATGCAGTCATTATAAACCGTCTAAAACCTGAAATGCATTTCCAGCTGCGACCTCCAAACCCTTGACCTCCCTTAAACCAATTCTAATGAAATGTTTTACATTAACGTCTGCCGCTGTTTTAATTAGATACAACTCGCACACCAAGCGCCAAAGTTTCCTTTCACATCCGCAACCTTAGTTGTAAATTAAAAAGTTAATTTGAAACATTGAGATTGTTTAATCATAATTTTACGTTGGACGTTCAACAAACCGTGCCCGATTACATTAGATGATTCTGAATTTGATTATGAAGTATTATCTAAATAATATAGAGAATTTTTCTTATCACAATGAAAGTGCTTTTACCGCAAATATTGTACATTAAATTCCAAGCAAAAATGTTTTAGATACTGATATAGTATAACCAATATCCTAAATAAAAAGTTGATGGTTCTATTTAAATAAATGCCAGATTGGTTGGGTATTAAAAAACTGAACACCCTGTCTAATAGGTATGCTAGATAGTTTGGGTGTTTATTATTTACTGTACATACGTTATATACATTCTAGTACGTTGTACATTATTAATTGCAAAAAATGGACTAATTTAGAATTTAAACACAGAATTACGAGTTCGAATACAGATTTTAGAGTTTCTATTTTTAACATTACCTTTCTCGGTGGCTTCTGCGGAGGGGTAACTTAGTAATTTGAAGATTGTTAAAAGTTTGCTTTACCATTTAAGTTAATTAGAAGATATAGAAATATTATTAAGAGTACACGAAACCGCTAATTTAGAATATTAGATAACTTGAAAACGATATATTTTTACTGTATTTTCGCCCATTAAATTTTAGGGAAGGACCCATTTTGGTGTTTGCAAAAAGACCCAGTGTTCGGTTGCTATGCCATTGGGTAGTATTTTAATATATTGTTTCTAAATCAATCTTTGAAAGGAATGAAAATATATAGGTTCCTCGCATTTATCTTTAACTCTCATTGGTGACAAGTTGACGCCTAAAGTAATGGGTTTAGTATATCTGCGAGACTTTCAGGTATCTTATTCCAACAGAAACATGAAATTGTAAAGGCGCAAATTCGAATTCAATATATTTCAAAGCGCTTGCTTGAACAAAAACACATTATTAAGCCGCAGTTGGGCAATTCGCAATGTTATTAATAGAATTAGCTTTTGTTAAGCCAGTTTTTGTGTTAACGGTTTCGAGGCCGTTATTATTCATAACGATATTATAGAAAAATTTTGTAATTGTTACGATTAACCCTCGAACTATTGCTTCATTTCTCTGAATAAGCAAAATAAGACACCGGCTGAAGGTGAAAACAAAACAGTCTGGAGCTAGATCAGTTACTGCATGTAACAGTATATTTCCGTTACTGTGCTGTTAAGATGGAAATTACTGACAGGACAAATTCGGTGTATTAGTAGTAGAGGTTCTTTTTTCACCTAGTGGCTCAAATTTCTAATACTTCATGTAATTAGTTGTACCTGACCCAAATATAAATTACAAAGTTAACAACAGGTGTGCACGGGAGAAAAAAACAGTGTTTTATAGAACACACGTACACCATAATTGAAATTCCAAACTCACTTTGTCCATGACTGTATAGGGCACGTTTCTGTATCTATGGAACACCGAACCGGAGTGTGTGACATGAATTTAATTCAATTTATGACTGCTCCGAGATTATATTATGAAGATCGATCAATGTGAGGTGGTAATACTTCGAAATTCATCTAAAGAAGACGTAATAGCAGCTTTGAGTTTGCAAGCATCAAGTGCTTAATTATAAACACCTGTTTAATATTTTAATTAAGATGTGTTCTGATTAAATTTTTATACCATCAAGCGAAACAATTATCGACGCAAATATTATTCTTCAAACCAAATCAATGTCAAACAACCTCGTCCAGAATCATCAGTCCCCAGCATTTTCTACAAATGTAATTTCAAAATTCACTCGGCGATAACTGGAATTCTGTGAAAAAAACAAGTCTAGACATTTCTGGAATATCCAAGGTAAGTGACAAAGCTGCAGATACTGAAGCAATGTTGATATAGGACAGACACCAAAGGCATTAAATGTATGGGCTGGAAGATTAGGTGATCATATCGTAGGTCCTTTCTGACTTGATGAGAGTTGTCAGTTTTATACCTATATAATAGATATACGAATATATCTCCACAACATTGACGTTACAAGATGATAAATTAAATAAAAATAAACTAATTTCCTAGCAGGAACGGGGACCTCCTTATTGTGCTGCCCTTATCAAGTAATGTCTCGATGACAATTTCTAGAGGCATTGCACTGTACGGAGAGGACCTTTTGAATGTCCAAAGAGGTCTCCAAATCTTAGATTTTTTTTAGGGACACTTGAAGTCAAGCTTTTGAATCGCAACCACCATCCTTGTGGAAATTACGTCAAAGATTTGTTTTACTGCCGGGAGTTGACACCAGAGGTTTTCAGAAATGTCAGGCGAGCAACTGGAGGTTGACAAAAGCCATTTTTGAAAATTTAATAAGTTGAAACTTGTTATGACTCTCTTGTTATTTCTGTGAGTCAAGCTAAACTTATATCGTTACTGATAAATAATAATAATCATTGTTAATGTAATCCACTAGAAATTCTAATGTCCGTTAACAAGCAGTAAWTAAAATGTGGCGCTCCATCCWCWGTAAGGGGATTTCCATTCGAATTGCACATTCCTCGACGGTCGCCCGCGTATAATTGAAACTCTGATTCACTTTGATCGACTGTAACGGACTGGGGACTTCCAAATCATGCGAATCAATGTACTTTATTGCCTACACTGCAGCTGCTTTGATCTTGTTCGCAATCAGTGCTTAGAGGAAAGAGCATGTAATAAAAATGGAAATTAGTTTTGCTTTTTCTTTTACATAGCTGCACATTAATGCAATTTGCTTGCAGCAGGAATGGTACGTTACCTAACATAAGAAACGTTATGTTTTAAGGCGATTATTTAGCAGCTGTACGGCATCTAAGCTTAGCAAGACGGTTATGCTTCTGTTCGTATATGTGAGATGCATTCGCTAATAAGAAATTACGTTTAGTAATCATCAATATACACCAGCGTTCTATACAGGGTGACACTAAAATACAGGCCGCTACTTCTAGGGTGTATTCTACATGTGAAAATATGAAGGAAAGGTATCTTGCGGCCTCCCAACCCGGTTATAGCTTCTTGAAGATGGACGTAAATGACAGTTTTTTATTGCTAACTTTTGTACTTCTTCAGCGATTTTCATATTTTGTTGCAATATCATTCTTAGATGATGGCTCATCGAACTGTGTGAATAGGTCTTTCATACCTCTCTTGGGGAGTGAGGTGTTAACGAGCCTTGAGTGTTTCGAATTTTATAAACTTTACAATGTAGTCCCATAATGCGGTCGTCCAAAATGCGTGTCCAAACGTTCATTTTTTTTGAGGCGTTCAATGAAAATATCACTACAATAACGACAATAATTATGCTTGTTCACTTCATTATTTAACATAAACCTACTTCTATCAGAGTGGAAATGGTTTTCTAGTACCTACAACTGAAGTAATAGATCTATTTATAGCATATTAAACTAAAGTGTTGTTGCAAGCATTAATTCAAGTATACGATTGTAAACGTAAGTGTGAATCTGCGTATTCATTTTACCACTTGTAGAACGGAAGTGTACAATTTTTCATTTTAGTTTGAAACGGATACACTTGCATGAAACCTTTAAATACATATTGTTGCTTAATAAGGTGCTTTAAATAGGTGTTTTTGGAGAGAAACTATATGATGGTTATTTACCTTACCTTCCAGTAAAAATTCAAATTAGCAATTCTCAACATGTGTTCTACAGGATTTTCAAACGATTTTTACTGATTACAGGAAGTGTAAAATAGTACTAATCTTCTAGTGTGTTTGAAGTATCGTACATGTGCAAAACTAACGGCAGATACTGTTAGACGTGTTTTAGACTATTATTGTAACACACGATTGTGTGTTATCCTCTCATTCTAATATAATCACTCTATTACAGATCGACATAATATACATTAGAGTTAGGTGACATGATAGCTTGTTAGCATGCCCATTTTTATGTTAATTAGCGATTTTATAAGCCTATCACACTTATTATACCACAAACGGGTTGCGTAAATTTAAGAATATTGGTAGGTACTTGCCCATAGAGTTGTTGCATCATGGATTAAAACCAGGTGAACAAGAAATGCAGAACATGGTCGGAGTGTGCTCAATTTTCTTAAGAACTGGAGCACAACTGGACCTGTCCACGCAGATGACTGATTAGGAGTTTTTTTTACTAATAATACTAAACGGTTGTTAATAGGTTTTGGGAAACATTAATTTCACAGATTTGTCCTTAACATAGGAACGTGCATTATTAGTGTGATTTTTGCGTATATTTAAATGAATTTACATGTTGAAATAACTTGAAATGTTATTATTAAAGAATGCACCAACATCAGTTTTGCTCAGTGGTAAATGACCCAGCAATGATGCATTTTGGTATTATACTGATTCACAGAGAAATAAGATTACCCAGTTGCATATCTTCATGAGTTTCTTTTGGCGACAACACACAACGAATGACAAGACTGGTATTGAACAAGTGTCACAACAAATAAACTTTTAATATGTCAAAGAATTTCACTGTCAGTCAGTAAATAATAATCTCCCCTCGTATCTCTTGTTCCTCGTGTTCCTGGAACTAAGTCTGATAAAGTCCTCTTGCATATTTATACTCCACTTCGATCTAACAGCAATAAAACGATAAACCTTAGAAAAAGATCAAACATTTGCACCACGTTTTTTGGCTCGAAGCACACTGTTCAATCAATGGGCAATTTACAAATATATTCAAGAAAATATGGTCTTTATTGGAGTAAAATAACGTACGGACAGCTAAGATATTACATTGGGCTTGCGTTTTCTACAAATAAATATTTTCAAAAATGTGCAGATAGCAGGTTTTGAAATTAGAGGACTCAACTATTCCCAGGGGTTTTTATTTATAAGTCAGTCAACACAATAGTAGTAAATAGGGTACCTGTGCAGTTAAAAACATGGTAATTAATACCCACTTTAGTAATTTCACTAATACGCTTGTTGACCAAGCATATTTAATGATAATACCTAGCTGGAACCTACATAACCATACAAAGGCAAAGCGTAAATCGTGGATTAGCAATTAGATCTGTATCATTGAGCAGGTAAAAATAGATCATCGGTCGAAACCATTAATTTAAGGTTGATGTACTGCAGTTGTTATAATCGACCATGACAGCTGTTACCGACTCTAATGTCAATAACCAATCTAAATTATTTTTTGTCCCTGTTTCTTTGCACGCGCGGCAATTTTAATAATTTAAGTCGACGCCGCAAAAACTTTATTGCCTCAGATTGCGCACAACMGAATTTTTAACGCGGGATGCTATAATTTTACAAGGTGAATGAATATTTATTTGCGGCTTTGTTGTCTTGCTGGGCTGGTCAAGAAATTTTTTCACGCTGTCGAAGTCTCCCAGCCTTGTCTCGTCGGGACATTATTTTTGCATCTAACGGCATTTCCTCGTTTCCAAAAAACATTCGACATTTCATAGTTCAGAGGTTCCTAACCATGCAAACAGGCGAATTTATGCTGATTTTCTGTTATTAGGGTATCAAGGAGACGGTAAATTGGGTTGCTTCCTTAAAATATTCTTCGAAAGAGCGAAGCCGCGGAAGAGAATTAATTGAAAAGATTATAATTAGCGCACGCCGAGTTAATGAGCTTGTGTTCGCTTCTTGGCTGCTTTAATGATGCAATTTTATATTCATGCCGGTAATACAAAAATGAAAAGTAATCTTTGAGGCTTGTTTTCCAATGAGCGCTAATTGTAGGATATATTTTCTAAAAAAATCCATTAATGGAATCATGCTAACCGTTCAGAGACGATTAGTGAATCTAATTCAATTTAAGTGAACTATATCAAAACTTAATAAAAATGTGCGACTTAGTTTTATTCGGACGCTGTTACCAAACTTATACCTAACAAAACTCGTATATCTAAATCTCATTATTTCTTACAATATTATATTCCATGAAACGACAGCATGACTTCAACCCGCCTATTACGGCGGTGTTTCCATTTGAGTATAGTTCAGCTTGAAACCTAAGTGAATCTGGTAGGTGCTGCCATCAGTTTGTTTTATAGAAATTAGGTCTGCGCGATTTTACAAACACGGTTTTGCCTCACTCACAGCAAATTTCGCTTAAGCAGCTGCCTTTAAATTTGGTTTTGGTGCATTGATTGTGTGATTTGATTTGAAAGGCACTGTTATCATCATAATTGATTTGCCTATTTGGGAATTTAAAGAGCGAATCGCTAGTTCTTGTGGAAGAATGTCGAAGAGCATACCCTTTCTTCTTTCTTCATTTTTTGATTGTTTCCTTGTTGGTGTCAAGCAATAGATGTACATCGCTAATATAAGTACGTACACGCGTACATAAGGGCTGTTTGACCAGTGACCTTACGGTCATACACCTTTTCTTTTTTACATTATCTATAAACTGGACGGTCTTCTTCTAACCTTCAAGTAATCAACAATTAAGATTTGCTACTGACTTTACTCAACATTGCTCTATGCTCGTGAACAATTGTCCAATAATACGATCATTACAGCTAACCAAAGCTAGACATAACTCCTGGATATCCCAAATCTGAAGTTAAGAAATCGCACGATATGGCTATAGCTTTGACTACTGTAATTATATTCTTGATTCCAACATCAAACATGTAAAGAAATCTTTCAGGAAAAACTTCACATGGTTACTAAATCGTAACTCAATCCGTACGTCATGTCCTGAGGAGATTGAGTAATCGAATCAATCATATCTAACCAATTATGGCCGAATCTAGCATACACTCAGAGGTTTCGAGCGCCAATCATCGGAATTTTTAGGTATATGGTGTACCCCAATCACAAGAGCCACAAACTCCTTCTAGGAACAGAAGCAACATTTGCCATTTGGTTGCAAAAAAATATCTCAACCGAACTATAATAACCGAACCTTCAACAAAAAAAACGAACAGAATTAACAAAATTTGCTGCAAAATAATGTTAAAAAATTATCTAGGTATGCACTAAAGCCAACCATTTTGCTACTCGTATAAAAGGTACAAGTTGATAACGAAGATTGACAATGGAAAGCAGGTAAGAAAACCAAACAAAAATTACTTAATGGGTTTCGAGAATATCCGATGTTGATTAAATTGAAAGTCCATTTTTTGTGGTCGGTTGCATTTTTTCTCCTTCTAAACGATTTAACGCCAGAAACATTAAAAATAGGGTTAGATCGATTCCAGTTTGCTATTAACCATTGTGCAGTAATCTCTACTTTAATTATGGAGCTAGATATGCGCAATGGTTTTACATTGAAATTAATGCTTCGTGGTGGATAGACGAATCTGCAAGCGTATTTATGCATGCTGCAACGTTTTAAGCAATGGTAGCTTTTTACATTACTGGATAAATTTGTAGAACACCAAATAGTTTATTCCCTAAATGTAGAGCATGTTTTGACGAAAAACTTGTGTACGCTGTTCAAAATGTTGTCAGGATTATCACACTTTTAGTATGAATGTTAAGCTACATAATGTTGGACTTTTTTAGTAATTGTTTGCGGTACCGCTCATTGTATTTGATTGCAGAATTTTTGAAAAATTTCATTTATAGCATACTTCCGTCCCAAGGACAGTTATAACTATAAGGCATGAATGAATTTGCCTAAGGGCAGTTATGAACGGTAGTATTGGTATTAGTAAATAACATATTGCAAGCTGTCAACGAATCCTTGATGGGACAAATAATTTGGTCACGTTACGCTTGTAACTTTCACACTCGAGTGTCTTTAAATCTAAAAAAATATTTTTATTTTAGTATTTCTATATAAATTTATTTATTTATTAGGGTTTCTTTCGTCTGCTGATGAAGTTTCCAGAAAACAACGATTCGATTTTTCCATCGCGATATAGTTTCGGTAAAGTGCCACACTTGGGGGTTCTGTATTCTTCAGTCAAAATTTCTAGAATGTTATTGGACTTCCCGAAACATTCTTGAGTTTTCCCGTTGCGAGACGGTATTGGAAAAGGCACATTTGAGGATACCCTCGACATTAATTGACTCTACCATAATATTTGTTCTGATTCTCCAGACGTCAAGTATTCTACATCCACCTGCGATGGATTTTCTTGACTGTTCTATGAACTTCTTGAAATTTTTTTTGTAAATGTATTTTGTATTTGTTTGCAGTGTATAACACATATGTCAATGTATCCTCTTCCTCCCTTGGTTTTGGTTAAGTGGAACCTTTCAATGAAGCTATTCGCATGGTGTCTCTATAAGATGTACACATGGTTCTTACAGTGCGCTTTAATTCTTGAAGGTCTGTATGCGACCAAGTGACGATACCAAAGCTTTAGGTCAATATAGATTTCTATCTGAAAGACATGTTTTGAGGAGTATCTTGAATATGCTTTTAATCTTCCCTTCTAGGAAACTTATATCTTATACACGGGATGTTTCACGAATGATAATGACCCCGACGAAATTAAAAATGCAACTCTAAATACATTCTCATAGCCAGTGTGGTTATTTTACATAGTGGTAAAAATAAATTAGGAATCCATGACGGCTATACGCTATGGTTCCGGTCACTGTATTTATTAAAAGTCAAAATGTATTCAAATGATGATTAATGGTGAATGCAAGAAAAATGCTTCCGCTGCTGCCCGCCTATACAGACAACGTTTTCCAAATAGAAGAGCTCCTGCCGATACAATTTTCAAGAGGCTTGAATTAACTTTAAGGACAAACTGGCCACCACTAAAAAAGTCAAGAGAAAGAACAGCAACAGGCCCTGACAATGAAATTAGAGTATCGGAAATCCTCATATTAGTCAAAAGGTAGTCTCAAAAGCAACCGGTCTTCAGTACACCGAATAATTAAGGGCAATCAATTTCATCCGTATCACTTGCAATTGGTTCAGGCCTTAAAGGAGACAGATTATCCTAAAAGGCTGGCTTTTTGTAACTTTTTTCGGGAACACCAAAATTTGAATGTGAGATTTTATGACAACATTTGCTTCTCAGATGAAGCAAGATTTTCTAATAATGGTGGAGTTAACAAACATAACATGCATTATTATGCGCAAGAAAATCCACGTGGGATTCGAGAAGGACATTTTCAAACTATCTACTCGACGAATGTCTGGTGCAGAATATTGGGGAATCAAATTGTTGGCCTTATTTTTTTCGCAATAGTTTAAACGGCAATACTTATCTAAATTTTTTAAGAAACATTTTATCGGTACTTCTCCAAAATTTACAAGTAAGGCAAGATCTATGGTTCCAACAAGATGGGGCCCCTGCGCATTATCATAGAATAGTGCGAAACCATCTTGATATGGTTTTCCTAACCGATGGATAGGAAGAGGTTCAATTAATGCTTGGCCACCGAGAAGCCCGGACCTTACTCCTTTGGATTTTTTTCTGTGGGGAATGGTAAAAGAGCAAGTATACCAAATACCATTTGAAAGTGTAAAACATTTAGAAAATAAAATACGTGATGCATGTAGATCCATCACTCCAGAAATGTTAATGCATGTTAAAAGATCGTTTTGGGCACGTATTCTAACTTGTGAAAACGGCGGAGGACGACATTTTATTACATTAATGTTATTGAATAAATATGTTTCGAAAATAAAATTTGTTTTACAATACCGAATTTACTTAAAGCTAATGATTGAAGTTTATGTCAAAATTTACGAACTTATACAGCTCTCTACGTTTTATATTTTTTAAGACGATGAACAATTATCAATGTTACCTCTCCAAATGTATTTTGGGTGCATTTTTAATTTCGTCAGGGTCATTATCATTCGTGGAACATCCTGTATAATATTATGTATTTTTTAATCTGCGTCTTAATCACTAAACTAACCTCTTAGAGCAGGTAGCCTCTGTAAAATGGTAATAATGCCACATTATAAGCATTATTCACCAGAGATAAATCTCGATAACAATCTAAGCATCCAAAACGCGCCAAATAATGAATGAACAGCAAGATACACCGCGCTACACCTGTCCGGCCGCATTCAATTAATAATTATGTACACAAAGACGGCCAGCGGTGCCGTAGGCTGTGGAAGGGAAACGCTCGGCCTCACGGCAGACGTATAAAAACACTTGATACTTTGACTCCCAGTTTTAGTGCGGCCAGCTCGGCGGTTCGGAATTTCCTCGGACGGGGTTAGCCAGACCGATGGTTTCTAAGTGAAAAAAATTCTCGCGACCACCCGGTGCACCCACGAGGACGATGCCGCCGCAGGAGAAGCTGCCCGATAACCAGCCCGTCGAGCCCGGGTTTGACAAGGGCGCTTACGCCAACAAGGGCTACGTCGCGGACGTCAACGACAATAATCAGAACGTGGTGGAGAAAGATCTCGCGGAACCAAAGAAGGATACCTTCGAGTTCGACGATCTGTTGCCCCACCTGGGGAGTTCGGACTTTACCAGAAGATCCTCTTCTTGTTGATGATACCGTTCGCGTTTTTCGTGGCTTGGGTGTACTTCTCGCAGATCTTCATCACCATCGCGCCGGAACAACATTGGTGCTGGGTGCCGGAGCTGGCCAATTTGACGATTGAAGAAAGGTGAGTCCGGAGATMTTTGGGTTTTGTGMCATTATTGAAAATATTTCAAGAAATACCCATCTGTGATATTAATTGACGATGCCAATGTTTTTACACCAAAACTACAAAGGAAAATCATCTTTTGCTTGTTTTTGTAAAAGGAAAGGAATGTCTTGATTTTGGACTTCCTAATGATACATTTTAATCTTACAGTTCTTTAAATTTTGTAAACAGGTCCATTTTGCTTAAAGTGGATATTGAGTTATGGCAATCCTTAAGGTGGTGGTACACCTTTTACTGAAACCTAAATTCCACCAGGAAGCGCTGATAGTTCTGTGAACGCAATATTTGGGAAGTAAACGCCCACTCAAGATAAGATCGGGTTAAAAGTGGGCTAGTACACCCTTTCGTGTTCAGGTACCTACAGAATGGTACACAGACAATAAAACCCATTTTCGTTTTACTACCAAGCAGTGTTCAGAATTGCACTTTTACAACCGCAACGGGCTCCCAGAGCCCTAGTAGTTTACGGATAATCTGCACGAGATATGTTACATTTAACAGTATACAAATTTTAAATAATCACTTTATAATAACGGTGCTTATCTAGACGTAACTTAAGCTGTCGGAATAGGAGATTATATTTAATTGCTTAATGATAAATATTATGACAAATGAAGCATTTTTATAGAATCTTGAACGCAAAGCAAAGCGAATTTCTCTTAATTTTCTCAACTGTTGAAGGCAATTTATTCTGGTGGCGTAATTATTGTGAGGGGAATGGATCGTATATATTATATATTACTTAGTGTCCAGGAAGGTTTTAAAGACAGAAGCGTAATACAATAGGTATGACACCTACAATGTTGTGCACAAACAGATCGAAAACAAAGAACGAATAAAAAAAAACAAAAGTGCAATGACATTTTATTAATTCGCGCACCTTCAAACTCCCAGGAATACGTTGATCTTTAATTTCAAGTAGCATGCAATTCTCGAGAAATGATATTAATTGTGATGAACATTTTCTTTCCAAAAGTATTCATAGAGACCCGGTCAAGCCAAGTCAGAAATAGACGTGAAGTCGCAGTAGTCGCGTCCTGTTACATTCAATTGCTTACAGAGTTTGAATTACAAAGTATTTTTWAAGAGAACGTATTTACCATGATGCTATTTGTCACAGTTGGGTACTAATAGTTTTGTAAAAAAAAATAAAAAAATGTATTTTTCTATGCATGTTAAGTAACAGATATAACAATTACTAACTGTTCTTTTGATGTTTACTAAAATCGTCATTAGCTAAACTAAATTGTGTTTGACTGTTTTTATCTTGTTGTTTTTGTAAAATATTATTATGATTAATATCAGTTAAAAGAAACTAATGTAGCAAAGGTAGCTAGCTCAGGAGAAAGACCTTCGGTATTTTTTGAAATTAAAACCGATTTATCTACATACAGAGTAACTAAATCAACTGCAAAACATAGATATACGGACAATAGTATCACATTTGTTACTATGYTGGACAAAGATATATGCATTATGCAATTATAGCCAGTTCCAAGCATCAACACATATTCAGCGCTAAGGACTGCACGCAGATATATCTCGCACAAGTGAATCAACCTTGCACGAATCTGGGCGAACTGGTTATACAAAAATATTACATAAAAAGAAATCATGTAAAAAAGCCATTCGCTAAAGTTATGTTTCAGTAAGAGTTCATGTCAATTTTTTCCTCATTTTTCTGGTAACAATTTGGCCGCGAGATGACACCGGCAAATGTTTCTTGTCTTTGAAAATGTATCATTAAATTTTAATAGTACGGTTTCACGTTAAAGTATACCACAAGGCGTTACTTACTATTTTATAATCACGAACTTTCCCCCAAAATGAACAAAATATTTTCACGACAAATTGGTCCTATAAACATGATATTATAAATGTGCAATAAAAGCAATCGAAAAATATAAAAAGGGGCTATTATTATGTTTTATGTTAAACTTACCGTAACTTTATTTGCAAATTTTTTATATGCCGGGATCCTTTGCCAATTTTTCTTTGTCTTGAATATGGTGTACGGCTTTTTGCACTCATTGTAAATAACAGAATAACAGTTTACTACACCACTCACTTTCAATTCTAGATGACACTTACGCACATCCGTTCGCGAAATGAACTGAACCCAAAACCTCCAGAAATTCTTTATATTATGTCAGCTAACAACCTTCAGATACTCTTCAGGTACTCTACTTTTAATCCTATTATATAGTAAAATTAGGTATCGTGGCCGGTGACTAGGGTATTTGAAAACCCTTTTACGGCTTTATTGACTCATTTTGGTGCTTAATGCCTTCTTCCAAGAAAGTTCATGCATTAAAAGTTATTTAGTTGTACCTAAGCAAGATTTACATTTATTATTTTACCCCTAATTTCTAGCCATGCCATCTTACACAAATGTGGTAAAGGTACCGACCGTCCTCAAATTAGTAAAAGTATAGTGGTGTAAACAGTACAATCAGCGTGGAAATGTTATGTCGCTAATAGACAAAAAATGTACTTTTCGCAACAATTAATTAGTATAATGCAATAAAATTGCTAACATTACTGGATTTTAAATATTTTAAATTAAATAAAGATTTTATTGGCAATATGCTTATTATTTTATTGTACCTTACACTTTTTTTTAATTTTATGTTTGTCTACTATTAGGACGTTATACGTTCCTGTTATTAACAATTTTCGAAAGGAGTTTGAACAAAATCTATAAAAATGTCAAGTACCTATCGCATTTGAAACAGTTTTATTCTAAAACTGTTATTACGCCGGAGAGCTAAGTAAAACTTCGCTGGTTTTATCTTGCTGTGATTATTCTACACTACTGTAATTACAAGATGCAAATTAATGAACACCAACACCTAAAAGATAGAAAGATATGCTATCATTTTTCCGTAGTGTATTGGTAACATTTTAACTTTACTGTAAGAATGCTGACCAGTCGAATTTACATATCTTGCGTTAGGTAAGGGAACTTGTAAGCTAACTTGTGAGGGCGACTTATATCTGTACCTAGCATAATTGATTTAATTATTTCACAAGCATAGATATAAAGTGGAAAAATTCGTAACAATACTGCAATAAATGTAGTACGTAATCGGTAAATACCAGCACAAGCATCAACGGCAAAAACATTTTATAGTTGATAAATTGGGTGGATACCTTTGAAGACTTGTAATGACCAATGATAAACCGAGATAACTAAAGTTTATGGGCATTGTAAACCGTAAATACTTGTATTGGTTCTAAACCTCTACCCCCCAGGGAGAGGTAGGAGGTACTTGGTAAAGGGCGTGACTGTTATCTGTTCCAAATTTTGTTCATAAATTTTTAGGAAATAAAATACAAAATGTAATTTTTTTTTGCACGAATCGAACTATAAACAGCTTCTTCTGGTGTCCCTGAGAACAAATCTCAAAAATTTTTTTTTTTTCTAATTACTATGATGTTTTGAAATTAATGTATTCTTAAAGTCGTTTTTTTTTCTAAACTAAAATAAAAACAGTCAGAATTTTTAAACCGATCGATAGATTGAGCATTGAAGAATATGTTGTGGCAATTTGGAGCATGTCAAGCAAACGATGTTTGATTGACGCCTGAACAAAATTTCACTTTTTCTCAATTTCAAATCCATTTTTTAGTACTAAGTAAATTAATTATCTTTTGTTTCATCTATTACTCGATTAAAAATATCAATATCTAATAGGTATATGTAGTCAACAGTGAAAAAAACAGCCTAGATCAAATTCTTTGAAAACCTATACAACCACCTTAAAGAATAATCTTCATCAGGGCCAACTTTATCCACTTTATTTATCAATAAATTGGCAAAGCACTTTCAACTCCTACAAGCCATCGTCAGTGTCTTGTAAATTGAGTATTGCAAAAGAATTTAAATAAAGGTGACGTTGTCAAATTGGAAGTAAGCAATCTTGATTTCAAACGAAAAGTAAGCTGCATGCCAAAAACACAAATATGAATTCAATGATCAAATAAGGAATTTAAAATACAAAAGTCATTCAAAATTGTAAAACTACCGTTATTTATAATTTTATATATTTCCAAAATTTCCTAAAAATTATATTGGGGATTTGATACAAAAATGTAAAGCATGGAAATTACTGAAAGTGGCAGTGTGTTAAATGACAATAAATGATTTCTAACGAAGAATTTGTAAAAACTATACCAGTATTATTTGCCTTCTATTAAAATGATTTTCCCGTTTGACCAGTATAAACAGAATTACAATCGTTACAAGAAAAACTATATACTCCCGAATGATTCATTTTAAACAACGTTAACCAGCACACATGTTTAATTCCTTGACATAGACTTTCGCAATGTTTTTCTCGTATTGTTACTAATTGGCTGAAGTCAGTGAATTGGAATAAGTGGTCTAGTGTTTAGCCCTGTCAGGAGTCCCTATTTAACAATTTTAGATTTTTATTTCTGGGGAAGTTTAAAGTTAATGTGTATAGGCATAACCTGCCTAATAACGTTACGTTCTTAGAGGATATAATTAAGTGCAGATATGGGTGGGGGATTACTTTGCAGTTCTTTATCTTAAAGCTGTTTCCTTGAGTTGCCATTTATTAAAATTAGGTTTTCGCAAACATTTATGTTGCGTCAAAGCATTATCACAGCTGCTGCTTGTCTATGATACTTCTAATTATCTGACCTGACCTGACTTGATTTCACACCTTTGGAGTTCTTCCATTTGACGCCAGTGTTTTTGAATATCTCTATATACAATAAGAAACAGTAAAGTCACAAATTAACTATATTAACGCAAGGATATATGAATATAGATACGATAAAAAGTATGATCATCATTTTGAAAGATATTATTAGTGTACTGATTAATAATGGTAATACAAGTAAGCGGGCAGTAGCAACAATAACATCAATTACTAAATAATGCACTTCGCAACAGTTATAATAAAATATCAACCTGTGGATTAGTTTTAATTGGCCATGCCATGATAAGAAGTATAGTTATAGCCATTAGCCAACATAACAATGGAAAAGTTGCACAATTTTCAGAAACATGCTAGCTTTTGAATACCCTCAATTTGGTGGTATATGCTGGAAGAAAAAAATAAGTCAGCCCTCAGAGAAGCTCAAAATGTGAATTACTAATTTAAATTAAAGCCACGCCCCAAAAACATGCTCTGACGTCACGTACCGATACAGGTGTAGTTAATGCCGTTGCTAGTCATAAAAAAAATGACAGGTGGATGGCTAACGGTACGTTACGTCACAATCAATATGGCATGGTTGACCATTTTCAGATAATTAATTTTGTAAATATTTTCCTTATATAAAGTTATTTTGTTTGGTATTATTTATAGGCCGTGGCGGATGTTTGCAAAAAGTATTTACTAGGATTTAAAATTCATGCAACTTCTCCATTATACAATAGTAAACAATAACAGAAAAAACTTGATTTTTACAAAATAAAAAGAATTGCTTACAACTTTATTTAAAATAGTTTCCTAAAATATATAATAGTTAAACGGTAATTGGGAGCCGTAGGCAAATATTATAAAATAAAATATTTCTACTTCACAATAATACAGCCTACTCTTTCCAGTAATATAAATACTACATCTTTCTAGAGTTGATTTCTAAACGTAAATGGCTTTAATTTTCGTTTCCAGATGCAGATTAGATATGACAAGTATACAAGTTTACCTGACATTCTCTAAAAATTGAAGGTTTTCCTTTTATGTTGTTTCTTTCTAATTCAAATCACAATACTTTCTTATACCGCGATTACTACATCATCAGCTTATATTAATTATGTTTACATATATTTCTTGTAACTGTTTACAAATATTTACTCGGGCGAAATAAACCTGATTGCAATGTCTGTAATAAACGACAAAAAAATCTTTCACTGGGAGATATTTTTGTCTGTATGAGTAGGTAATTACTTTTATTGCGAATATAGTTTCAGTAATAATTAGTAATGCGCTTCAACAATTAATAATAAGTATAGTGTTTAGTGTACAAATAATGAAAATAGTTATAGTTAATGTATATTATTAAGGAATGTATTATAATAACCAGCAATAGCTGTTGACATAAAGTATTATAGATGTAAAAGAGACTGATCCTTGATGCTTCCAATAGTTTACCTCTGAGGATATTTTTTCTTAATTTATATAAATGGCTATCGTAATTTTATATTATTTTATTTTGCGGATAACACTGTATTAAGAATATCTAAAAATATGTGTATCACAATACTTCACACTGCATAATTCGTACAATATTGGGAATATTCTCTCGTCCCAATATTGTGCACTCTAAGAACAAAATTTATGTGGGTTTAAAGTTTATTAGAAGATTAATTACTACTAACATTTGCATCTTTGCAAGGTTACCAGAAAATACAATCTTAAGATTTTAACAAACTC
Source organism: Rhyzopertha dominica (assembly GCA_025024175.1). NCBI lineage: Eukaryota > Metazoa > Arthropoda > Insecta > Coleoptera > Bostrichidae > Rhyzopertha > Rhyzopertha dominica. The sequence goes on along the minus strand of QCXZ01000003.1, from coordinate 896,589 downwards.
TGACAGAGCTTACAGTTACTACTCGTATATAAAAATCTACTGTGTTTATTACCGCAACTTAGAAACTATTCATAATGACCTCATTTGGGCCACTGTGACTAAATTGCATCTTTTGACGAAAAATAGTTCCACTGTATCAGAGAAAATATGCGTTCGTGATTATAATTTACTGTTTGCACTGTAAATAGAAATCAATGCAGGATCAATAAAAATCCCACCTAGAAAACAAGTTATATTTGTTTTCAAATGGTGTAGAAAATCAAACGCTATGATAATTTATGTGGAATTGCCTGAAACTCAAACGCTTTAAAGTCAGAATCCGAGCTGTATTTTACCACCTACCAATACCAGAAGCATTCCAGTTTTTATGTTGACACTCCATAATACGCTTGGGTTTCCCCGAGTCTTGATCTGTGTCAGCCAAGTGGCCCGACGTTGTATGTTGGAAATCCTTCTTACGCGACATGCGTTAATTCCAAACTCTCTTCCAGGTAGGCGTATCGATCTACATGAGTAATTGTAATTGTCTCATTTATGGTCATTGAAAGTGGCTTAATAAGCACAGCATATGCTCACCTGTTATAATCTTGTTTGAAGACAAACGATTTAAGTGCACAATGAAATGGTTGACGGTATATATCAGTGGCATTGCCCTAGGCGATGACTTCTATTATTATTGCTGAAGTGCAGCCAACAGATGTGACAGCACGTGGCTTTACACTACGTTGATAAATTAGTTTTACGATATAGGAACAAAACGTAACGTCACTATTACTTGCAGTTTTTAGTGGGCACAAACGAGTGACTTACCGGGTATATGTAATAAATTGTTAGGATTTATTACGCTAGGTTTGTTGTTGATAGGCTTGCTAAACCTTACCATTGTTTGTTTGTATGGAAGCATGGACGATTTGGTTGAAAAATTAATCGGATTGTTAAAATCTACCGAAGAGTTTTATTTGTTTTCACTTAATTGTAAAAATAACAGATGCAGAGAAATGTGTTGATGAATTGTCGCTGTTTTAATACATAATTAGGCCATTACATCAAGTATGTGATTGTTTGATAAATAATAACATTGTTACTTCCGCAAATAATTCGATTTTTTGACATATTTCAAGATCTCTTTCTATCGACAACTTTCGTTGATTCAGTGTTTTGAAGACACATTATGTTTCTTTGTAAAATAGATTTTGAAAAAGCCGACAATAAAAAAAAACATCAAAATTTGGCTACAGAATGACATCTTGAAGTACTTCTTGCAGATATGCGAGAAAATCATTCTTGATTGTGCTGTTTTCGTTAAGCCATATTATAATGACTCCAAAATAAAATTTAAATTGGATACTCAAAGATAAGATATCTTTATGACCAATACAATACATATAGGTAGTCAACAAGCTCTACAGAAAGAAATCATTCTTTCATAGAGACCATCGAATATAAAATTGTCGTGTTATATTAATGCCTGTATAAAAAATAGCTTTAGCTGGTTGCTATTTGTGACGTATCTGCCAAAGAAAGGCCACAAACGGTAATAGGAAACAACCATAAACAGACATTTTTAGAAGAAAGGGCAATAACTGTGTCCTTTTTGCTATTTGATTCAGCATGTTTAGGAATGCTATGCATTCAACAACGACATTACACTACGTTGACAAGTGCCACAAAGAGCCGCCTTTCATTACGCATATCAACTCTAACAAGATAACTATCGGCGATATCCTGCTGATTCAAATTCCATTAATGGCAGACATTTATTATTGATATAGTAGCTGGAACAGACACGTACCTTGCAAGCAACAGGATCTCTGTTAACGCATATATGTGCCTTTTTACGGATACCTCCCTGTAATTTTGTAGATCGTAGTGTATTTCTATTCAATAATCGGCATACCTACCTAGGGAATACCACATGTTGAGCATGTGCAAGCAATTCATATGAAAATACGTGATAGATTCCTGCATATATTTTCCGTCTGATGGGTTACGATGATTTATTGCTTGATATTTATTGCCATTAGAGACTTATTGAACAGGCATTTGCAAATGAATTGCATTGTAACTTTTAACCGATTGTCTTAAAATACTTTTCATGAACTACATGAAGCAGTCATTCCATGAAATTACTGTGAGTTCAGTTTATTGTTGTATAATCAGCAATCAATCGTAATACTTGTTTGTTGTAGTCAGAACTAGATGAGCTTTTATTTCCGTTTTATGTACTGAAATGATATCATCTGTTTTATAGTATTACATCATTGAAGCTTGTTGTTTAGGTCTACGTTGCCAGTATAAATAAATAACGCCTTTGTTTTAAAATAAATGCTTGTTTATAGGAGTTATGTATTTTGGCACGAAATTACTGCACTGTTACTGTTTCTTGCTCTCTCTTTTAGAAAGATTTTTATTCAAATAATTTCCTGTCATTACCTTTCTAGTGAATAGTCCTAAATCTACTTATATTGATTCACAAGAGTAAATAAAGTAAGTAAACCATTAAAGAGTAGACTATAATAATTTTATAATGAGAACCTAGAAAAACTAATCATTGGTAGAGTTTTCGCGCAACATACTGTATTTTCCAAAAATGACAAATTGCAAACGGTGCGAGTGAGGTCTAATGTAATAAATTAACATTTACTTTATTCGACAAATCCAAAAATGTAATAATATACGAGGTGTGACATTTATAACCCCTCTCAACCAACCAACCAACCAACTCAATCTAAAAAAATAAAACTTTCAATGACTAGGATTGGTTGTTCAAGAGTGTTGCAACACCGCTCAGATGAAATTTTGCGTTTTCAAGAATTTCCTTTAATTGAAGGATGTTTATTAGTTTTTCATTTCTAATACTCACAATTAACCTGGTTTACTCACTTATCTTTCAAGAAAACGACATTTTTATACACGTAGATGAACCTTCCCGGTAAAGAAGGCCTTATATTCTAACCAACATAAGTAATGAGGATATGGTAAGGTATAGCAATTTACAAACGATTATGGAAATCTGAATATTCCAAGGAACAATATTTTGAAATAATAATTTTAATAAAGACAACACGCACCACCAACGTGAACCTGCGTTCAGCCTTCCAACAGCGCGCTTTTGAATCAATTACCTTTGTCGTGGGGTATCAATGACGGCCAAAAACGTTCGCTTCGGAGCATCAATTACAGGAATTATGCGGCTGGAACGGGGTGCAGAAAAAGCCTCCACGCTCATTATCATCACGTACCGAGCATGTGAGTATACGTGCCACATGTCGAACTGTGAGGCAGGTTCGGAAAAAAACGAAACACGGCTCAATTCTAGGTCAACTATTGATTAAATCACAGGTCGGTCGGCAAAAAAGATTAGACAGGCAAGAAATGTTTGATGAATTTGTCAGGGGTAAGCACGCGAGCTTTTTTTAGGGTTTCGTCTGGTGCTGGATGATCATTTTGAATAACATTTGTACCATAAGAGTAAAAGTTATATCAGCAATGAAGGAAGATATATTTATTAAATCGCACGGAGGCAATTTAATCGTGCATGGAACACGCCCGTTCATGAAATTTTAGTTTTGTGTCATATGTACTCTGTACTCATATTGGTTGTAAAAACCTGCGGGTGCAAACGAATCGGTAAAGGCAAAGGAAACGCTTGTTGACTATTTGCTCACGATTGGATAGGTAGGAAAGAACCAAGTTACTGAGATTACTGGACAGACCCAAAGAGCGAACACTTAAAAACTAACCCCTTTGTTGTTTTTTTCACCTTGAAACCTGATGGTCTCCGATTACACTAATTTTATGTTCATTTACTAATGTGGACCTGCTGCATTTGGGACAGGTGTCAGTTGGTCTCTAGCTGCAACGGTTCGTCTGAAAAGTGGCCTGGAGTAGAAGGGTCCGCTTGTGAAAAATTAATTTCTGGACGTCCTAGCTCATTTCTGACTGCATTTTTGGAATCTGGAACTCAAAATACATCACTATGCCGATTTTGAGCGAAAAATCATTTCCACAGGAAATTGAAAAAGAGCAAAGGCTAACCCCTCTGTTGTTTTTTCACTTTGAAACTTGATGGTCTCCGATTACACTACTGAACAACCTTTTTGCTTAGCTTATGAACAGATGTTTATAGTTTATCCATCTGTAAAATGATGGCACATCAAATTATCGTAAAATACAGTTCTCGTGTGGTGGATTCGAAAATGCATGCAAGTCAGTCAAAACAAAAACTTAGTATTAATTTTCTTGTAGAGTGAAAAATAATGTTGGCACTACAATATCTAAACATTAGCTCATTAGCATTACATATTAAGATTTAAGATGATTATGAAAACAATGTGGTGTTGCTGAATTAATGCCACCTATTCAGAAGATTTTTGAAAGTAATGTTAATTTTWGCTGTCGAATATGTGTTATATAAAAGTGTGATTTTCAGTAATTCGAGCTTATACTTACACTCATGCAGTGTGATACGTGCAGATCATCCTTTTTTMAACTACATCAAGCACGAGCAATCATACTCTATCGTTTTTGTTTTAAATTTGAGGAAAACTGTAATCACAACTGTAAAAAGCTCAATACGGACATGAATGAAGCACGCAGGCCATTCATCGAACACATTTAAAAGACTTGCGAGAGAAGATAAATCTGTTCTGGGTCCTTAGATGTGAATACAAGAACAACGTGAAGTCTTCAGACTTTGAGGTGGTACATGGATTGGGACACGTGGAAGCTCTGAATCTAATATTAGTAATGCTACAAGTTGGACCAGCACAATAAGAAATAGTTTAGGATACAAAACTAATGAAAAAGAGAACCTGAGAAAAACCAAGAAAGACGTAAGACCTCAGTAGCGACGTCGTATACAGTAGTAGGTCAACAAATGTTAGAAAAAGATGCATATTTACGTTATTTAATTAGAAATCTAAATGGTTCTAAATATCTAAAAGTGTTCTGTTATTTAACTGTAAAATTTAAAAAATGCAGTGAAGAGACGAGTTTGGCAAAAACAAATTCTGGCGGTATCTTCTTATTTCTTTAACTTCGCTATTTTCAATTTCACATCAAAATGCAAATATAAAATCTGTAGAAAATTTCATTCAATTTGCAAGTAAGCTGACATTTACGAAATATTACATAAACGTACCTTTTTTAAATACAACCCGTAGTTCGTTATGGATTACAAAAAATCAGTTTTTAGGCTTACAAACGATGTAAAACTTAWTAAGACTATTTGAAATCATTTAAAAATTGTGGAGATTTATCTGTTTTACTATGATTTTAACGTAGTTAGATATGAATTATTAGATGTCATTACCCCAATTCTTTACACATTGACATTTATTTAAAAAAGTATGTTTGGAAAAGCCTGATAACTTACAGTGTTACCTTTAAAATCCATCGGTTTCAACAATGCAAGTTGCGGCAGATACAGGAACATCGCAGTGCGCTGTCGTACGAGTATTTAAAAAGAAGGCATTTTATCCATACGAATTATGTATTACAAACTCGACATCGTGGTGACTGCGACAGGCGCAATCCTAATCAATAATTTCTTGGTGTGACAAAAGCGACTTAAAAGCTGAGGTATGTGCAATAATCGTAACGAACATGCATGCAGGAAAATCCTCCTCATGTTGAACAGTGGAGGCCCCCAACTGAAATGGTCAAAACAAGAAGACCTTGGAGAGGACCTTTCATGCTTTATTCTTTGCTTTGAAACGGTCCATTAAATGCATATAACGGTGGTTCTAGTAAAATTCGATCAATTCAAAGGTTTCTGAAATGTCTCGTTTTGCAAAATTTAAGACCAAAATATGGGAAGTTAAAAAATGCCCAATTTTTGCGAGCTATAGCCAACTAAGTTTTTTATTAGACATCATCTGTTTAGGGACACATTTTATGCAACTTTTGTATTGCGCTTTTTATGTAAAATTACAAACAGCTTCGTGGGGGGAATAAGAAAATATCGCCAATATTTGTAGGAACCAATAATTTTTTGCAAAAATCCAAAAGATTAAGTTAGCTTACGAAACTGCAATTCTATCCCAGTCTAAACTTTTCTCTCTAACACCTTTACTTAAACACTGAAAAAATTACCTTGTATACCGGTAGTTATTAGATAATACTAAAGTTGTTTAAAGTGAAAGCTTGTTTAAACAAATTTGGCAAATATATGTGGGTGTTGACCCATCAGGACTTGGAAATTCCTCGTATTATAAGATTTGTTGCTTCTAACTTGGTTCTATTTGTTGAGCTGTACAACTAACGTGACTGCACCAAAACTACTCTAACGCTTATTACTGCACTGACATTTGCAAATACGATCTTATAGTTCGCAATAACATTTCAATATTGAATATTTTATCATTCCAATGTCGCACTTTGCATGCGGATTGTACGTTTTATCAGCTATAAACTTTTGCAGTTACAAACCTTTGAGGTAGGTTGTGAAATGCATTGGAATTAGGTATTACACAGCTAACGCCTTTCGTGTTGCGCTTCATTTAAACCTGCGATCAAGGCCCCGTTTACTCAACAATGTGTTAATGAATTTAAGCCTCTTGTGGCTGCTACGACTCTCCGGAATGCGAAAACTGGTTTCACTTGCGCGGATCAGCGGTAGATCGAACGAAGAATGCCCCCACCTGATATGTTAAAATGATGTACCAATAAAATTAAATCGCAATTTGGATGTTAATTATTGTTGCAACCTATGATCATCTATATAAATAATTTTATTTAATCCCAAACGGTTTAGCTACATTTCTAGTACATGATGGCTTTCAGGTGATAACTTACTTTCAATAAACGCATCTTTCAATACCTCGCCTTCTAACACAGGCAGAATTTAGATTCGTTGCTAAAGACAACAGCATGCATGCAATTCCTGGTTCCACTCTACTCGTTCTCTGTACCACTCCAATTTTCTATGGTAAGGGATGTATGTCTATTGACGCAGTAATACTTATCTACAACATTTATTTATTATTTCACCTGAGAAGTATAAGAAACATCAGATTATATCATTTCATTTGTATATAGAAAAGTAAATTAATAGCAGTTCTAGAAAATTTAGTTCTTAAAAAGCTTTTGCTGCTCGTTAAAGCGAGACTATTTCCAACACAACCTTTCTCTAGATATACCTATTTACTCGTATGACTTCATCGATATTCTATGTGAGTACTTTTTGCACCTGCTGATGGTTCAAAACTGCTCATTCATCATTACTCCCTCAGCAATTCATTAAAACATCAACTGAAGTAAACATTAAGGTCACTTATGTGCAGAATAACACTGATTTTATATAGGATACGAATTATCCACGTTCTAGTGACCTTCCTCGAGGTGCGTTGTTATCCATAAAATTTGTCGGTCTTGCGTAACTCTTTTTCAGGTGCAAGTTCTTCAATTACACAGCAACAAATGTAATTGCGCGCGTGTTTGATGGTTTCTTTAGTATATGAACCTTGCTGTTATAGTAATGTGTTGTTGGATAAATTTAGATGTGGCCGTTTTATGAATGGCAACATGTTTGGGATACGAATTTGTCAAGCAGATTGATGTGTGCATTCTATTTTTTAAAGCTAAACAGTCTTTTGCATTTTTCTAAGGAATTTCTCTTCTAAGAACCTCTCCTTGAATTGGTTTGATTTGGATCATCGTTTGTCAAAACAGCTGTAGAAGAAGAACATAACACTTTTTGTGTTATACTGATGAAACTTTGAGATCTTGCAGATCTAGACTACTACATATAAATAAGCATGGCATTAAAAATATATCTTTATAAAGTCACATTTTTGGGACTTTCAAAATATAAAACTTAAGTGATAAGTGAGCTACATAAGACCGGGAGATAACATGAAAGACCCTAAATATACTTAATAATGAATGAAATCCCTGATTGCTTTGCTTCCTTTTATAGATGTATGCCATAGACACTATTTTGTTTAGATTATTTCTCAGCATAGTTATTTAAAATTGCCTTAATCTTTAAAATAAGCTGTCATTTCAGTACTTTTTGTGTAAACTCGTCTTCTCACTACCACATACTTAGAAACTTTCTCCTCCAACTAGATGTGTAGATACGAAAATCAAGCGTCGTTTGTATATTTAACGATTAACTGTGGACGATCTTTGATCGCAGTGTTTATAGAAACTGTTACTCGTTACCACCTTGTCATTAAGTTTAATGCCTATAATCTGTATAAACGGCGATGTATGGGCGTAGCATTTTAATCAGTGCTAAGTATACTCAAACCGTTCGCAAAGTAGCTTGTTATCAAATTTCTGAGTACCGATTAATACTGCTAATTTGTTCCACATGTATACTTTACCGAGGGCTTTTTATGTTTTCCCATAAACATTTATAGGAATTCGTCGTTGCGGTTTATGTCAATGCTATATTTGATTTTTAGCCTACCGCAGCCTAATTGAAAGCTATTAAAATGCCTATTAAAACAAAGCGTAATTATGGTGCAATGTATTTGCAGTGGCGCCTTTGGTATTGGTATTGTTTGGTATTGTTGTCTGCAACAATTTGTACATAAGCTAATTTCACTCAGATTTTGGTTTGAAAGTACTCCACATAGATTTCAGTTTACAGGCAAACATAATATGGGTTTAATGCACGGTATGCGGTGGGCAGTAAAATATAAATTACCTAATATTTCGAGAAAAAGAATATAGTTTATGCATAATAGATATCCCGCACATTTGAACATAAATGCTTGTCACTTTCTTGAAATTGCTTATGATGACCATTGGACAAGAGAAGGACCAGCTGTCCGACCAGCAAGGTTCCTTGACCGAAACCCTTGTGATTTTTGTATACGAGGATACTTTAGTTCAACAAGCTTCTAATTAATTTAGAGGTAATATAGACATTTATGAAGGAATGCGGCGGTCTTAAAATAAAAGAATTCAAATAAGCTTGGGGATAGAAAGACTCATCTTTTGCAAATATATACTTAATCGTATTATAATTTTATAATGTAATGACACGGCCGATTAATCAGAAGCGGCTTCAGTTTTATAAACGTGTCAAAAACAAACAAAAAATCTGATTGTTTTTCCTCGTAACTGGTGTATCTGAAGCCTTAAAGAGCTGCAACTCTATTAGGAAACAATTTCTATATAAGTGGTTTTGTGAAATTGGTTTAAAATCATCTGGCTGAATATAAACTGAATAACTTCTATAATAATGCTGTATAGCACATTTCAAAAGCAACATCCCGATGAAGCTAACCAGAGCGACATTTTGCACAAAATAGTGCATTTGTGCTCTTTGCCCAGATAGAAATTTCTTCAGTCCCACTGTGTACTTAGCTCCTCCTTTCTCTCGTTACGTCATCCAAATTGAGAACGTGCCAATGAAAACTAAGTGTGCGTTAAACATTTCTCTGGACCATGAACTTGACCCGCAACCATGAACATTTCACAGCCTTAAATGTTAATTACTTTCGCCTGTGGAAAATCGATTTGACTTCGGCGTGCAAGTTCAGGAACCGAGGCAACCGCCTGTGATGTAAGCGCGTTGCATTGTTATTTTGACAATGCTATGCTTCCAATGTTAAAACGTTCACATTATTTTTATTTTCATAAATTCATATCCAATAACGTACCAGAGTATACTTAGCAGCATCAAACGGATTTTATTTTTTTTTAATTATACGGTACGGTAATAAAATAACACCAACTATGTATAAGCAGATCATCTCCATTTCTTTGGCTTTAGGCAAAATTCCGCAGTGACTTTTGATATCGAGAGCTGACACGAAGCTGCAAAAATGGATTTTGATTACCCATAGGCCCATGCACAATTTCAGAAAAATCGGTCGAACATTGCCTGAAATATCCATACTTTGTAGTGACCCTGTATATAAATAAAAGAATTGGCAATCGTCCAAAAGCATACCTTCGCTTAGAGAGCAAAATCCCAAAAAGGTATACTCTTTGTATAAGGTTATATTGGAGGTCCCTTTGTGTACCAATCAATAGCTCTCATAATGGGTCTAATGCAGACACATGCTGCTACCATATTTGCATAATTATTAGGGTCATCTCTCATCTACTAACAGTTCCAGTCCCGTATTAGAAATTATCATCCCGTTTAGAAAAGACGATGTGCTAAGATTTATAACAGTTTTAGATATGAATTTTAATCACATTCGTTATACATATTTGTTTTCTCACCTATATAGTAGGATTTAAGCAGTATTTATAACAAATGCTCAACCATTATTCAAGTGGGCTAAATCCTGTACTGAAACCAATGCCTGTTTACGTCCGTCTACCTGCAACTAATTTATGACCCTTTTGTCGGTATTTTCTAAATCGATCTGAAGTGGTAGGCAATCCCTCATTATTAAAGTTAAAGTATGTAGAATCACCTCAAATAAGCTAGAAATCATGAGATAAAGCAGCATCATCAAACTCACACAGTACTTTTGCTGTTTGATTATTTATATTATTATTACATTATTTATATTCTATATAAAGTTTTGTGAATGTAAAAATAGGTACCATATTTTAATTTATTATACTTTTAGGCTTGTTGCATTTTATATACAATTATGCAGCAATAGCTAATTATTACATTCAACATCAGCGATTCTCATTCTCCCGTCCGTTAACCAGGGACCTTATTACGTGGATCTTGATCTTTCTTAACATAACATCAAGGACTATCGTCTACTTCTCACGCCATGTGCTAGCACGTAAAGTAGAATGCACAATTTAACCACCTGACGTGAAAAGGTCATTTATTGCAGAAAAAGCACGCGTCTTAGATAACAATTATTCATAGCTGCTTTTTCCTATTCAACATAATAAGTGCTGGTGAGCCTTGACTCGAGTAAGTGGAATATAATCCTATAATTCCCCCGTGGAACGCTTCTTTGTAGTCATAGTCGATTTTGTTACCGTTAAGGAAATCTGAAATATTTGCTTAGAATGGTGCTATTTTGGTGTGGTTTGACAGTCAGGGTTTTCCTAGTGGAGGGGAGCTATCCTTCTCATTTGCTCTTGCATTTCAGTGATTGCCAATAAATTAGTGTTGCAAATTGTAGCTAATCGTAAACTGATTGGTTGGAAAATATATTTCTTGTAAAGGAAAGGTCACTGAAGTGGGTGTGTTGTAAGTTGACAGAGATTTAAAATTATTCGTATCTTTATAAAGTGCTCGATAGTAATTACTTCTTAAAACGATTACATTTACACAAACAGCTGATTATACTTCAATTTCAGTAGGTTGTTTGCATTAAAACTAATTCCAAGGGCCTTAGCTAAGTCTGGAAATACATCAATGGTTTTCTTCTTTTATATAAGTACGCCGGTAAATTCAGAACCAGTGCTGATTTTTTGATAATCCGTTATGTTTTGCAAGATGATTTGTGAGATGATCATTTAAGCATATCACAAATGATTTTGCAAAGTTACTTTTAAATACTTATTATTTGTGTTATAATACAACATTACTATTGGTTCACTTTAGGGCATAAGCATTCAGAATCTTCTATATCCTCCAATTGAACAAGTTTGGGTGTAGATTATCTAATTACTCAGTATACTCAGTAATCAATTTTGGTTTTCAGTTGCTGTAGATTATACAGTGTGTCCGACATAGGACTTAGAAGGTTTTTTTTTGGTTGCATTTTTAATTTCGTCAGGGTCGTTATCATTCGTGAAACATCCTGTATAACGGAGGCCATGTCAATTTTTTATTGCAGAATAAGAATCTACATGAAAATCATAGACCCATGTTTTTTTTCTAATTTTTCCAAATCGCTCAATTAAGGCTTAAAAATAGCATAGGTTGAAATTTAAACCTGTGGGGTTATGGGCTCCTGCTGCTCACGGTGGAGTTTTAAAATTTCATACTTTATAACTCATGAAGTTCATGCTAAACTCGTCGATAGTGAGGAGAACTTTTAAAGGTAAAAATAATACCCTAAAACATTACATTTTTTTTTGCTGGTGACATTGTTATCTATTGGGGCTAATAGGTAAAACCTGACGGGTTATAATAATGATCGCTTGAGGGTAAGGTCCCCATTACAATACATACTTCAAAGTAAACTCAATTTGCTATATTTAAGTTATTAACACACTGGAAGCCTAAAACTCTTGTCGTTTTTGTATTGTAATCCGCGACTCGACCCATTTTTGTGTCAAGCTTAAGCTTAAGCAGTCGCCCAAATTTAATATGCGTCAAAAATAAAATTAATTATGCCACGTTTCCAATCCATCTCTGTCACGGCTTTGCAGAATCTGCATTATCTGTTTGTTGCACAACATGCTGCACCGTAAGGCCAAGTACACTCTGACCCAATGATCCGATTTTTTCCATTGAACTTGTCTGGCAGAAAAACTCGTTTTGAAATGCAGGACCGCCGTTCGTGAATCGAGAACAAGGCGCATTTAATTATAATGATAATCAGTTGCCACGCGACGCGCCGGATTTGGCACAACGCAGACGTCTGTTTTTGCCGAACACCGGTTGGAGGATGGGGAACCTCGAACTTTAACTATTTTGGAAGGTCCAGGAGAAGACGTGTGCAAAAAAATTGGACTGATCGTCCCTGTCACAGATAGCTCGCATTATGTGTTTTGCAATAGTCTGACCCAAAAATACTATAGTTGTGTAGTTGTGTCGAGAAAGCCAAGGGCGGATCTTCAGCCGATTTTGCATAGAAGAATGTGAGGTTTCAGATGATTCAAAAGCGTTGCGAGATATAAATTATTGTTTTTCCTTATTTGACAACATGTTCAATGCTGCCATCATCAGTTATTACAAATTGTCGCTTCTTCTCAGTTTTCGACGTAAGTTAACGATCATAAACTGTATCTTTACTTTATATAGCAGCTATCAGGAGCAATTCGGTGAATGAATGACAAACTTATGATGTATTGCCTCTTCAGTATTAATTCATTTATAGAAACCCTGTACCTTGTGGATATTGTGTAGCATTTACGTAGGTTGTTCTTAAAAAAATGCATGCTGCCATTGTACATAATTATCATAGGCATGTGCTTACTGCAACAACAAAAGCAACAAATTGCACAATATGCAATACCTCAATTTTTAACCGTTTTCAAAAATCGGTTAGTTTCTCAAGGTTCACGTATACTTTCAAAGCCATACCGATATCACCTGCTGATCTAGTGAAAGGTGAATTGCTGCTTAGAAAAGTGTAGTAGTGGTGTCGATAATTTGACTTAAAGCGACACGTGGAAACCTTGGACCTCCAAAATCTTGCGAGTAGCGAATTTCGTAAAATTATACGAGGAAGTATACAAAAATTCTCTCATGTTTCAAGGATGGTGTAATTATTAACTGCTCAAGCGTGTGTAACGAATAACTAGTCTGGCAGATTGCATTTCATGGTAAAAGATAGTTTTTAATAAAAACGGACAAAATATTATGTACCCATATACTGAAAAGCGCAGTACGTTCATTAAATAAATGACCGTTACCTTAAAGGTCAAGAATGTTGCATTAAAATTTTCGATAATTAAAAACCAGTTAATTTATTACTATACTAATAAACTCTAAAGCATCTTTAACAAGTAATGACAGCTGTTTTTCTGCACCTAATAAATACTTAAATGCAGATATTATGAATATAATAATGGTATTTTATTTATATTGTAACTGCGTTACACAACGAGTAATAATAATAAATATTAAAGACTAATGTTTGTAATTTGAAAGGACTGACTAAAAGATATACAGGTATGTATGAAGGTCAATATTATACTATTATTTTATTTTTTAACAACTAGTCAGGGCAAAAGTAATACTGTCTCATAATATGGATGACTCATAATGAATTATGTATCCGTACGATAGAAAACTTCTTAAGAATGGCAGCAAAATATATTTAATTCAAGATGTTTGGACAGTATACAGAGAGAATACAGAGAGGAAAACCTTTTATTTGGTCATGTTTTACTGCTTTTTCTCTTAACCTTATTATTAGGGCTTCTCTAAAACTAGTCGGTTTCAAGTTTAGAGTGCCCTAGCTAATAATAAACTTTGGCAGCAAAACTTCTACAGAAATGTAACTAATATGTAGGCGATGAGACAACATTAATGCATCAAGCACTTTTAAATTTCAGCCTAGTTCATGTGTAGTGAAATGGTTCTCTTGTTTCCTTAATTGAGTTTAGAAATAGCTCTATTTTTGCATGACAGATTTTGCAGACTGACGAGGAAACAGCTGAAATATAGTGTCTTGCTACCATTTCTTTGGAAAATTTTAAACTCACAACTACTATGAAGGTGGTTTTGTGCGTTGGGCGAGGGGAAAAGTGGTCCCCCTTTTTTATTTGTTCATCAATTATTGACGAATCCTCGTATAATAAAAACCTTGAAATAGGTAAAAAGATGCTTTCTATTACGCCATTAACTGTAGAGGTGCAGTTTTGATGCAAGTTGCCTACTTTATGTCTAACTTATCTCAGTAGATACTGTTAATCTCCGACAGTGAATTAAAAGTTACAAATTGTATACGGTACTTGCTGGTCATCATTTATTATACTCATAAGGCCTTAACATAAATTATCCCACGGCTCATGCCGTCTTAATTACATCACACGAAATGAATAAATTACTCTTTACAACTGATTCAGTCGTGCATACAATATGTTAATTGTCATCGTACACACGTTGAACTGATTGTCTGGACGTGCGATTGTCTTAGGCAATAAGCAAATGACGAGCTGTGTGTACAGTTAAGCAATTGAAAGAACGAAAATTCAATTTCAAGGCGAACGGCGTCGTTAATGAATTGCCCAAKYCTGTAGACYATAAACTGCTACTTACGGAGTAATAGCGTTAGAAACGCTCGGCCATTGTTCTTGATTTACTGCCAATTATGGGTATTTATTTCAGTGGTATTTGTCACCGGACATTAAATCTTGGAATCTGGCATCTCTCAATGTAAGCTGTATAAATTATTTATTGCGTGCATTCAAAGGACCACTACGTGACAATTGTTTCCAGCAGGTGATTTTTTCTAGTTAACAAACTATATCTAATGGAACAACCTGTATATTGTTTACTTGTAAAATGTGCCCCAAATGCTTTGTTATTAGCTGCACAGCTTATAAACAATTCGCTTTAAGAATAAAATGTACCTGTAACCTGCAATGCATCTGTTTCCTTGTTATACTCAGTTTTTCAGAATAAAAACGATGCTATATTTTCATTACCGTTTTACCTCTGGTTAAACTTTTTCTTCAGATGCGACAGCGCAAAAGCCTTCATGAGTTTAGCACTATGTTTTCTATATACGTTCAGCAATCGTCTAGAAGAAATCATTGTGCCTGTACGTGTCGACTTGATATTGTCTACATTTACGTGTAGACTAATGTGGACAATGTGAAAGCTATGTAGACTATACGTAGACAATGTAGGCTACGCTATACAATGTAGAGAATGCGATATTGGAGGTTATTGCAAATGAGTAGACGCAAGCTTAACATTTACTGTAACAGGTCTTGTTGTATAAATGTGGCTTGAAGAACAATGTTCAACTTCAGGTCGTTGCTTAGCAACGCTATGAATCCGCTCTTTCGATTGGTACCTATTGCTATGGCAACGACTTGAAGTTGACCTCGGTTCTACAATTCTACCTAAAGTGTTACTGATTATTGGTGTTGTAGATGATGAATTGTTTTGCTTTTATGGTAGTAAAATTTTTTACTTGTTTCATTTTAATGATTCATACGTGGTCTACCTTGTCTATATCGTCCATCCCTGTTTACATGGTACTGGATGTCATGGTATATTTCAAGAGGTACATTTATTGCCAAACTAAAAAAGGGGTAAAAATTGGACGAGGTAACGAAGGCAAGTCCCGACTTTTGCTACGTGTAGGAATAACTATATACGTTCATTAAAATTTGGGCGCTAATTATCTTTAATTATATATATTAAACTTCTTTGTGAATTGCCATCGGTATATTATAATAAGTGCCTGCCTTCCGATTCTCTTGAAGAACTTCCCAAGCGGACGTGTGGGTGACAAAAACACGCACATGAGCAAAAACTCACGGTCATTATTCCATGCTGGTGGATATTTTTTCCCTTCTGATATGAGTCGGTCGTCTACTCACTCTATACCCGGTTTCGACACAGTTGAGTTCTTTTTTATATCCTTTATCGTATCCTTCTGCAATTTATTCAAACAATTGCCAGCTTTTTACGCGGTTGTACGGTAAAAAGTGATTTAAATACGCTAATACGGAGTCTCAGGGTTACGTCTAGTAAATGGGCTGTTAAAGGTAGCGTAATGAGATTCAATGTCCCGGCATCGGCAGCGGAAAGTTTATTTCTAGAGCTATTTTAAGTTTTGGCGTTGTTACACAATATTATTGTTAGAATTTGTCATTGACCCACGATTATATTATTTAATTTTGTGTCCTGAACATTTTTATGTTGCAATATATTTTTGTATCTACAAACTATAGGTATATGTGTATATAATGCTGAAATAGTGTTATGGCCCAAAATTAAGCCACTTATTAAACAATTCATTGAAAGGAAACAATTTATGAAATTAAGTACAAAATACAGATAATATTACATATCTCAGTTCATCCATATCTCAAAACAACTTGATTATAATTTGAGCCATGGTGTTCCTTATTGACAATTTTGAAAAAAGGTAACTGAAAAAAAAAATTGTTTCCGTAGACAGTGAAAGCATGCTTTAAATTTCATTCGAACCCTCTTGCTATTTAATTTTTTAAAAATCTATCTTAGTGCAGTTGGTAGGAAGTAAAATTGCGATTAACTATATTTTCAGTACTATCTGGAAATGAAATACTGCATTATCAGGGTTCGTATCCCAAAACAGAACAAAAATTTCGAAGTTTTTAAGGTTGTGTCTATGTACGAATTCTTCCAGTTAAAATAAATATTCATCTTACAAATAAAAACGTTTTGTTTGGGAAGCTGATGAATTATTATAAAAGGTGAGGCAGAACAAACAGGTATCGAGAAAAACTCAATTCGATGATTGGGCCGATACTTTTACTGACCACGATAATATACTTCACGACTTTGTTCTAAGTTGATACTCTCATCTACTAAGGCTACAATCTCATCAAACTTTGTTATTTGCATTCGGAGGCTTATAGTCTTTTAGTTAATTAATTGTACTGTTCAGAATGTGAGTCCTATAGAGGAAATTTGACCAAATGAAAAATGAGTACAATACTTTATTATACACAACGTTTATTAAATTTAATGCCTTCCTTTAGTAAAGTACAATTATTTATTACATTTTTATAAGTTCTTATATATTCGGTTGTTCTTGGTGTATTCTGTAAGTTTACAGTTTTTGATGATATATGGTATTGTTAGTGTGGATAGTATACACGTGGTGTTGGAACACTCAGTAGTATTTTTTTAGATGTCAAGATATGTAAAATTTTTGGACATGTCAGTTTCAAGTTTTGCAGAATTATCGTATATTAGACAGAATACTAGAATTATATTTTGTCTAATGAGCACATGAATAGTAACCCAGTGTTTGTATTCTGCAACAATCTGATTTATATGCAGGAAATATGAAATACCATTTATAAACGTTAACATTTTTAGGCTGAGTATCTACCAAATTTTAGTTATGCTTGATTAAAAATGCAAAGTAAAAAAATTGTATAGTAAAAAGGTTTTTCTTTTATATTTAACCTATTTAACACTAAAGGCTTGATTGATACGATAGATCTGTACTTTTGAAGTAGACGTAGTTTGACTTTTATGATGATTGATTGATTGATGAAACCAGCGTAGTTTGACTTTTATGATATAATAAAAAAAACACATACTTGGTCTTACTGGTCTACCCACTAAACAAGCATATATTTTTTTCTTTGCAACCTTCATGTAAGCTTCAGTTCAGTTTTCACGCTCAATTTAATTTTTGCCTTTCAAAATTAACCAGTCCATGTTAAAATGTAAAAATATTCCTCGTGAATGAAGTTTGAACGGCACTGTACTTGTACTCATTGATTTTCATATACAATACAATTATCACGCTATAAGTTGTGTTAAATCCCGGAACCTGCAAATGCAACCATAAAATTTCTAAGGAAAAGTGTATCATATATATTTCTCTATAGATCGCTTGTAAATTCGGAAGGTCACTTTTCTGTCTCACAAAGAAAATCCTTGACGCCTTTTTATTATTTGTATGTTGCAATTAGTGAGGGTATTATTATAGTTTACTGCTTTTTTTCAGGATAGCTTTGGCCATTCCCGTTAGGAGCGAAGGTCGAGAGAGATGTCGCATGTACGCCGTCAACTATACGGAAATGTTGGAAAACAATGTGACGACGGCAGATCCCGACTGGCCCACTGTTCCCTGTCTTTATGGATGGGAATACAATTACACAGAGGTTCCCTATGCAACCATCGCTACTGAGGTAAGGGCCCAAATGTTTTCTCATTAAAACTTATTCAGTGTTCTGAGTTTATGTTATTCTCGCAGAAATCTGTATGACATTGGGTGTTTTTTATTAATCGCAGTAATTCGCGAAAATCATAATAATTTACCCTAAGAAGTGATTGACAAAGGTATAAAAATTTCAACGATTTTTCGAATCGCAATACGCTTGCTAAATGATCCAAGCTTTTATTGACGTCACTGTTCGTATCACATTGCATCACGAAATGGTGGCTCAGTTGTAAAATGGTCCTCACACCATAAAAACAAAGCAAGAAGTCACGTCTTGCAACATTAAGCAATTTCAATCTCCTTTCTTCTTTTGTGGCACAGCAACAAACTTCTTAATAGAATTTTTGGATGTGTCTGTCATGTCTGCTTCTGCATCGCAAATGTAACATAACGGTAAAGAGATAATACTTATTGCTATTTGGGTTCCAGAAACTGCAGTTACAACCTGCAATGAGTCGACAATACAAAACTTTAAAAATGTAAATATCAATGAATTCTTATTTCCATACGATCAATCTATAACTAATGTATTAATACTTCCGAGAAGGCTAATTTCCTCTTAACTTTTAAAAACTTTCTAACGGATGACATTAGTATAATAGCGACAATTAACGGTACAAAAAATTCTAAAAATCTTTTCACGTTTAACCTTCCTTCTAACACTGCTTGTTTCCATATTGCTATCGACCAATACTTATTAACACAACGCGTTTATTTGAAATATAGTCAGATTTTCTCTTTTTAATTAGCTCGTTTAGTTCGAACCTTGTAGAAATATATTAAGAAATTTCTTATTACATACAATACTTGGTTTAATTAATTTGTTTCAAGTATTGTTAAAACTTGGTATAGCCATATATACATATAGTGGAGCGAAACGAATCGTGTAGATGATATTCTTACATCCCTTGTGTAATACTTATTGAATGGAGTCGCCAATGCAATAGTGAAGTATTTATTGGCGAAACATTTCTTTCGTGTAATTCTTTAAGTCACTTAATTGCCGTAGTGTAATATCTTGTTTTAACGAGGCGCTTTCTGCAGCGAAGAGAAAAATAGCACAAAGTTGTCGTTTATGAATATCGGATTTTACTGAGTCTAGCTGTTTATTATTAATGTAGGTTGTTCTGTTATTTTTATTTAGATTCTGATGTGTTAGCGTCTAACGTTGTCTACTTCTTGCTTTTTGCTCTTGCGTGCTTTTTATTACTTAAACAAATAAATAAAGAGAGCGAAAGTGGTATAAAAATAAACAAAAAAAAATGTTTAGCAACTTGCCGACAATAGTCTTCCATAGACGGACTTACCTAAGACCTAACATACTTGTCCTTTAGCAAGCGATAAAAGAGGTTCTCTTATATCTACACTATATAATTTTTCTATTTTCTTTCTAACACCTAATGTTTTATTTGCAGCAAAACTGGGTTTGCGAAAATTCCGCTCTACCAACGATAGCACAGGCTATATTCTTTGGCGGAGCTATACTGGGAGGCTTGGTGTTCGGATGGATAGCAGACAGGTACGGAAGAATTCCAGCCCTTGTTGGAACAAACATGGTAGGCTTCGTAGCTGGGATGGTGACGGCATCCTGTAACACGTTTTGGGCGTTTTGCGCTTGCAGATTTGTCGTGGGGATGGCTTTCGATAACTGCTTCACCATGATGTATATTTTAGGTGAGCATCATTTTATATACATCTCTTAATGTTTATGAGCGGGAGATTATGTTATTGGGCCTTAATTTTTCAACGAAGATATCAATAGGGAGAAATATTTAAGTTGCTTGAATTGCTCGAAGATGCCGCTCTTGATTTTTAACACATAATGTAGTTGCAATATGACGGTGGTTTACTCTCTTGACAAGTACGAAATGTTTTAAACCAAAGATACGAACACAAACAGATCAGAAGGTGTGGATTAATAAACTGGTCACCCAGGTCCCCAGATTTAACAAAATTAGACTCTTTGTGGAGATTCGAGCATACGAAGGAAGTTGAATAAGTTGTTTAGATTTGGTTATCACTCTTTTTACGCACTTTTTTTTAATTTCTGGGGCAACTTATTGGCATTTTTTTAAATTAAATTTGATATTATTTTGCGTTAGTAATCAATACTTCACCTTCTAGACACCTTTTCTTCGCATTAATATATATTTACAATAAAACTTTCATTTCTCTAGTGAATAACGAAAACCGCATAATTGCTATCCTTTTTACTTTCCAAGATACTCGCCATTTTTTAATATACTGCAAACATCTAGTTAAAAAAAACGTAATACAATGCTGAAAAAATAGAGGAGCTGTGGGCGATGCAAATATAGTAATTTTTGTATTAAGTGCGCGAAATGAGTGTTTTTTTAATGGCGCCTGAGAATGTTATTTTAGTCGAGACCGCCAGGTCGAGACCTAAAAGACATTCGAAGGCGCCATTAAAACATGAATTTCGCCACGAAATACAAACATCGTTTTTTCTACAGCCTCCAGATGAAGAAAAAAGTAACAGAAATTAGTTGGAACAAAATGGTCTGATAAATCGAGTTGCTTGCATGGTTACGATGATAAATAAAAGTGATAGTTGCGAAAAATTTGTCACAATAGGTATCGAGTTGCCTGCACAGTTAAAAAATATTATTTTTTCACTGTAAAACCGTGAAAAAATAATATTTTTTCACAGTGAAAAAACGTCAAACTTCGCGCATAGGTAACCATGCATAAATGTCACGATTTTTTGACGGCTGTAGAAAAAAAATATTTTGGGTTACAAGMCTGCGTAGTACTTGGCTGARTTTGGTTGGTGGTGCGAAGTTTCTACGAATTCTTTGCTTTTTCTATAATTTGGAAATACAATCCGTAATTTTTACATATAGTAACCATGCGCTGGCTGAAGATGGGTCCTCCTCGCTCGATTAATGTCCTTTATTGCTGTGTACCCGTTGGTTAGAAAGGCGTGCTGTAATGTTCTAGTTCACTGCGTTGGTTCTTGTCATCGGACTATCCAGTCAGCAGCTTAACAGTACTGAATATGCCACCAGTTATGTGTGGCGTCTAATCAGCGAGGATCACTGCACAACAGCCCTGAAGTTTCGTATAGTATGTGACGTGACTTCTAGGGGATTACCCTTACGTCGCGCACAAAACCGTAAATTAAGAAAGTAGAGAAAAATTATAGAGGGTGGCAGTGGAAACTATCTCACCAAAGTTACGGCTGCTAAACAGTACCCACCAGCACAGCGTAGAGGGGGTGGATAAATCTCCTAAACCCGCGGATCTTACTGAAAGGCGCCACCCGTTTTGCAACTAAATGTTAAGCAACCGATCTATCACAACACCAAAAACGGGAAAGATGACTTCTTTCTTCTTCGTATAAACTTCAATTTTAGGCTTCACGTAATACTAGCAGGGTAACCCCTGAATTTTTCGTAGATCGTAACGATAATGAACAAATAACGCGATGCAAACACGCTAAGTAATAGTTAAGTAAATTCAAGTGTAAATTATTACAGTCAAAGTTAATAGCGAACATAAAGCACTACGATCTTTTCGAAATCGTATGATAGTAAAATAAAGATAAACAAGAGAATATTATGTGAAATTCTTATCTGTTTTTGTGATGGGCTGCTCCACGGCGAGTGTAGAATGACGTCTCCACCACTGTAATAATCCAGGTCGACTTAACGGCGAGTTATATAAGCCTGTTACCCCCTATACATTGGTGGTGGGTAGATGGATGGTAGTGCAACCCTCTAAGAACGATGGGGTGGATACGAAGATCAAAGGTCACCTCGATTCTGGAAGGACCTTGATACGGGAGCCTGATGGCTTGTTTTTACACAACCAGGACTCAAGAGCAACACCATAAGAATTACAATGACAAGTACGTTAAAAAAGGCCTAAAAGTATGAGAAACCGAACATTAGCCTGGAAACTGAGCATATCTGAAAGCCTACCTTTAGGTGTAGAACGGCCTGACGAGGTGATAAGAAATCCAGCTCTGTTTATATCCGGGAAAACGGTGAAATTTCAAGCTCACTGCTTCTACGAAATCCCTCAATGGCTCGGTTCAATAAACAACTACACTATAATTTATTGCAACAAAAAATTTGCAGAAAACTAGTTGCTTAATTATGGCACAGATCCGTCAAATGACGTGAACTATTCCGACAATGGAAACAGAATGCCTTACGGAAGATTTTTCTCGAACTTCCCAGCGCCAGAAGAAAAACGTCTAGATGATAAGACTACACCTCGAATTCGTCAACCAGAAGATAAACGGACGTGTTTTACACGAAGAGCTACCAGCTGTTAGAGCACAATGACCTCAATCCCGATACAGTTTAAATAACAACAATTTTTGAAAATTAACCTGTTACAAGTACCGGCCGTAAAACTCTAAGGATCACGGCTTAAAATTTGTATTTGTTTTATTGCGTTTCGTTATTGTTGTGTTGCGTGGCGGAGTGTTCCTGATAGTCACAGAAGGAACTCCAGGGAGAGGAATGAAAAGACATAAGCTAAACACCAAACAATAATAAAAAATCTTGATATTTCAGCGTATATTTTTTTGCATAAAACGGGAGGATATATGGATTACTCCGGCACTGCTTCCAAAAAGAAATTATATTAATTATCGCCACCCTCTGTGCAGCAAAGCGAGCTTTATCGAAATTTGAATGAACGAGTGGTGGTTGCCACTTGGCTGGAATTCCGATCCTGACCCGGTTCTCATTCAAGCGAAGAGATGCCGAGATTCAGTTTCACTACGTGATAAATCGCAGAGATATGACAAATTATCACCGGAGCACAGAACAAACAGTAATTAATTCGTCCCGTGTATGGTCTTTAGCGTGCGTTTTATGGTCAATTAGAGGCATAGATATATGCGCATTCGCTATAATCAGGTCGGGACGTTGTTCATTTGTTTCAAAATCAATTAAGTATGGTAGCAAGGTTGACGGCGAAACGCGATAAACGATATTTATCTTTGCTGCGGATCGTTGAGGTCGGTAAACAAAATCCTGCTTTCGAGTAACGAATACGGATGCAGCGTTATCCTGCGGGATAATACGAAGGCGCTCAAGGGTCATAGAATATTTTTGCGCGCAACTCGATCACATTTTCTCTGGACAACTTTGCTTCGTAACACCACTAATTAAACAAAATCTAGTTGTGGTTCCACTTGACTGACATCTTTGAGTGCTCTTTGTATCATGGAATACTTAGTTCAAACAGAATATTGATATTGCTGTGTCTTTAAATAGAAGGCGATCATGTATTTTGTGAAAATGCTCTCAATAACATACCAATTCGCAAAAATAAAATTGTTTGAAGGTGACACCTGCCGGTACTCTTTTCTTGAGCATCCGTTTTTGTTTCTTGAGCTGCTTCTTCAATCGGCTTAACACAGTTTCTCAATTTTGCTTTTACTGACACAGTGACAGACGCCACTTTTTATGCTAACACCTGCAAAACAGTTCTTTAATATACCTATAACTATATGGACTTTATTTGATTTTTCTTTCTATTACAGTTAGTCGTAAAACGTAAGCACTTCACGTCGAAAATAGATTACGCCTTTAGCCAAATAAAGGCCTTAAACACTAACTACGGACGTCATTTTTTCCTTCCGGCCCTCTAGAAGTACATAATTAAATCATCTAATTTTAAACCGAATACACAAAAAATAACAAATTTGGCCTCTCTATCTCTATAGTACCTCACAGAGGTATTACGATTACTTGCCATAATTTTTGTAATCGATTACGATTACAATTACATTTATCGTAAATGTAATCGA
The DNA here is from genome assembly GCA_025024175.1 of Rhyzopertha dominica. Lineage (NCBI taxonomy): Eukaryota > Metazoa > Arthropoda > Insecta > Coleoptera > Bostrichidae > Rhyzopertha > Rhyzopertha dominica. The sequence continues at coordinate 872,331 of QCXZ01000003.1, read as the reverse complement.
TTATAATTACAGTTACATCAAAAATGTAATTCAATTAAAAATAATCGTATACTTCCCAGCTCTGGTATCAAGCGTGTGAAGATTTTAATTTACCAAATGCATGTTAATCTAACTCAATAATTAAAGCAAAAAAAAGAATGGTATTGTTATGTAACCTCGACAAGAATCTTGTATAGGTATTATCCGGTAGAGCTTCTGCTGTTCCCTCCAAATTCCCTATTTGAAAATTGCATATTCTTTCCGCATCGTCAGTCCGACGACTTTGTTCTATTCTCTTGCCTCAATGACGTTTCAATCGGTTGACATGCGTATTTCCTTTTCTTAAATCAAGTCAAGAATGAGTTGCTCCAGGGACCCGCATTCGAGGTAATTCGGTAGCGATCAGGCATAAAACGGAGCTTTGTGACACTTCCGAGATTGCCCCTGCGTGAAATCGTTCTAAATCCTTTGGATACTCATTTTGCATTTTACGGTTTGGTCACATGTACAGCCAGTCTGACAAACCAGTAACCAATAAAGGAWGAGCGTCATTCAGCAAAGCATGGTTCTTTTTAACACTGAACTGATATTTATTTAGCTTGCAAAGTTTTTACTAATCAAAATTGAATATAACTGCAGCTACTAAGTTATCAAAGTATAGCACCGACAGTGCTTACGCTAGTGAAGTATTCAAGTTGGCGTTTCTGAGAAATGTTGTATTATCTGGCAATGATGACTTGCCATGTTCATGTCTTCATCATTTCCTTGGTCCTCTGCTTTCGAATAACTTTCGCAAAATAAAGTTATAAACATGTATTATATGAAAAGAATAAGCTTAAAAAATTAAAGCTTCTAAGTGTCTTTAATTACAAAAATTTTAAATATAGGTTAGAATATATCAACATCAGATGAAATGAAGTTGTAGAATCTAGACATATTGTTTAGTGAGTAATAAAAATTATAAGTGGTACATGTCTGGCTAATAACAAAGCTAAACTGATATCTACTACCGTATCGCGACACAAGAAAACATAACTGACTTAACAAACTAGTGAACGATATATGATTGTTGATTAATTTGTATAGAAACGCAAAACAATATAGTTGACGCTGTATCTTAAGAGAACTTATATTAAATTCATGCAGCAGATCACTAGTAGAGTATTGTGAGAAAGGATAATAACAATTATTGACAAAAAAACAAATATCTATATAGTTTACGCCGTACTCGTTCAATGGCTCATATATAATTATTATAATACGGACCCCACACAACATAACAATAAATTAATTTGGATTTGACAAATACAAAGTAAAAAATACAAATAGCATCAGTCGATTTAAAGTTTGAGGTGTTCCTAAATATAAATCCTAACAACATTGTTTCCTCAGTACATATATGATTTATATTTTACCTTTTCAGAATTTACTTTGAGTTTTTTGTAACACACGAATCACTAAACCTACTTAAATCAAATTGTAACAAGTGACAATCTTCTACTGATGCTATACAAGTGGCTATTTTCAAGTTGTCAGCATAAACATAACACAATTAAGCTGGCACAAGATATCATTAAAAGACAAAACAAATTATATTGGATCTAGATTGGATCCTTGATTCACACCACTATAGGTTACATAAGTATAAGAACGATAATTCAAGTACTTCACATACTGCATTGTTATTGAGAAGCAACGATTCAAATAATACTGCGATTTTTTGTTTACCAATTTTTAAATCTTAGATGAAGTATAAACGATTTTACGAATAAGTTGAAGTATAACTAGTTCAACCATTAAATTAGAGACCCTTTGTTAGTTTTTATATTCGCGATAAATAAAACAACATATATTGAATAAAAATGCTGTCTCTTAGGCATATGCAAATAAAATACAAGATAAAATGCATCAATTGGATTGCTACATCAGATGAATCAGAGAAGGACCGGTTAAGAGAACAGAGAAAGCTATACAAAGAATGTCTTTTTTTGGAGGAATATAAATTTGTTTTCATTTACTGGAAGAGGTTGATGGTCTGGTATTGTTGGTTTTGTTAACTTGATAAAGACCTCCTTTAAAAGGAAGCACCTACAATGTTGTTATCCATTTCTACCGTATAAGGTGCAAACACCGGCGACCTATTCGAGTAAATTGCCGAACGCGACTGTTGCTGTTTAGCAACTAACTCGCTTTGCAAGCCCCTAATCAGCGTGATGCCTGTACAATACATCTGTACAATCAAAGCAAATGTGGCATTAGTGTGCGTTAATTGCTTTATGTGATATAGGGTTACCCGCGTCCCACTAGAGTAATAATAATCGTCAACCTCGAGATTGCTGATGTGTGGCTCCGCATAAATTTAACCACCACGGATTTATGGCTTCATTTTGTGCTGCCGTGCACCTCGGAAAAATAAGGCAACCTCACCGGATGATTAATAAATTTCGTATGCATTAAGTGCAGATCTGAAGGCTTTTCATTGCACATGAATGGCCCGCCTTTGAAGCATAACACTTGATAAATTATTATCATCGGTTCGCCTGGCCTTCCGTCAGGTTATGTCTTGTTCAAACCGTTCACATCCTTGATACACATTTATTACTCTAATAGTACCACAACCTTCATCACTGCAAGGCAATTATCCACCTGCTATGCCTTCGACACACCCCCACCCAATTTTTTATGTCGCCTTAACTACACGGAGGTACACACCTCTTGTTTGAAGGTTAGATACAATTAACGTAATTATTTTGATTTTTAGGAAATGGGGTTGGTTTCAGTGTACGCCGTTTAACGTAAGCATTCAGCACTATTTCTGCTGCGGGAGAGGTGTTTTGGAAGCATATAATTAAAAATTTTTCTTTGATTTTAAGAATGAAGAATAACTTTTTTTTGTATTACCTCTACGTATGTTTTGTTTTGTGCCCCACCAACCGATTAAAATGGACAATGTTCTGATGAAGTTGTCCCATAAATGTTCTACTGGTGATAGTCAGAAGATTTTTTCGGACAACCCAGAAGTCTACGCCAGCATTTTGTAAATAATCAATGGTTTGATGGGATATAAAAGAAAAAACGTAGAAGGTCGTGTTCATTCACTGTATTTTATAGATATCAATTTCAATGTTTTTCTCACATAATAGACTGACCCTACAAAGGCCAAAAATACAACTACGTCTTGTGCATTTCCAAATTCCATGCCATGTAGTGCTTTAAATGTATAGCTCAACAGACTGTTACATTTTCAGGTTTAACAAAGTTAGAAAAAAGTCTTTTATAATATATCTGTATTTTATAAATTCTTCTTATAATGAAGGCTTTCTGGAATTTATGCCTGTTATCTTCATTTACATATGCAAGCTAGTAGTGAGTAAGGAAATCATTAGTTCAAAATGTATAATGTCGCAGTAAGACAAAAGTAATATGTAACGTCTGACTGTGTAGGTTTTCTATAAATTCAAAGACAATTTAATTGTTTTTTTACCAAACTTAACAACTCTATCCTTGTCTTTTTCTAACGTAAATTGAATCTCTCTGTTTACAGTATTTATGAATTCACTTCCCTGTCCAAACTAAAAAAATATCATTTGACCCAAAATAACACTTGCTCAGAATTTCATTTTAGTTAACAGTTTTTTTTTTAATTTGGCATTACCATATTGGCGATTGGACAGAAAGGCAATTCCATAGACAGTAAATCATCTTGTTTATAGAATATGTCAATTAACGTAGAATATTTTCTAATATTTGATGGGACAGACTTATTTATTTTATATTTTAGAATTGTTGAAAACTCATTTAGAGGGATGAAAGTGAAAATATTAGAACATCAAAGGACACAAGAAGGGCGTTATTTGATTTTGCTAATTCATTTACATTTGGCATTTAAACAAAACAATATCAATGTCTTTAACTGTGAAATAAAAGGTACAAGATAGTTTTTGGAACACTTGGAAATGCGCATTTGATAATGCCGAAATTATGAAGTCGATTTTCAAACCGAGACATCTAAATGTTACAACACCAATAAAAAAGGGATGTGAACAAAATTCTGTAAATCTGGGCTTAGTATTACTTGATACTATTTGAAAATGACCGTTAGGTCGAAACGATCGTCAGCTTTTTTCTAGACAACCTAATTTATTGTAACGTATGTTCCTTTACAAAAACATTTTGACGTACTTTCCAGCGCTTTTATTCTTAAGAAAACACTCTGTTTATGGTCGTTTTCGTTTAGATATCGTCAAATAAAAAAAATCTCAAGCTTTAACAAACCGATATCATTTAGAAATGATCAAACTGAGCGAATATGCGCCACAGTTTTGAGGAAACAAGCCCCATATTAACAAAACTGTGCTCGATGCGGAGCATAAAAATTTTCTCGTGAATTCTTCCACATTGGACAACCACCGACGGCTCGTTCGAAAGCTTACGTTCAAGAATAGACAAGCCTCCTGTGTATGAAAAATGTTCGTGATCGCTGGAACCATTCGACAGATTATGCTTGTAGTAAGCAATAAATCACTGTTCTTGTTCGTTATCATAAGCGACTTGATATCTCTTTTAATTTAATCCATTAGTTGGATAGCCCGGTGTAGTAAGAATTAAAGAGTTTTACAATCCATAGACATTTTTGTGTACATCTGTTTAAAAAGAAATAGCAACAAGTAGAAACTTCGACAGCGATTTAATGCTGAACAGTAGCATTCTATTTAACTTTGTACTTTGTTAATTGGAAAAATAAATTAATTTTTTTTCAGTTAATTTTTGCAGGATTTCGTTTTTAAATACAAAAGTGCTTTGAGTTCACGTACACAGAGAAAAAAAATCCTATTTTGTTTATACATTAAATCTAGTAGACTACTTTTAAGGTGAACATGCAATTTAAAATTACACATTAAATAAAAGCAGTAAGCAGACGTCTTGTTTCACACACAGGAGTGTAACCGATCTAATAAGTATTCAACATGTGTCTTTGAAGAGGTTGTATAAACACTGATTATATTTTACAAAATATTCGATACTGTGAGTTAAGCGTCTACGTGCTGGATTTGTAATATAAACAAGACGTGCGTTCATATTTTAATTAAGCAACAAAAAAATATTGGCTACCTCGAGGATTGCTAAGTTGTTGCAATATAAACTGAAACCTAGGAAAATCGCGCTTATCAAATTGTAGATTCCTGTAAGTAAGTTTTCACTAACGATAAGAATTAACCATTAAACATTTCTGCCACGTAATTGTTACAATTTTCTTCCAGTTCTGGAGTACGTGGGTCCTAAGTGGAGGACCTTTGTCGCCAACATGTCGATAGCAATTTTCTTCACGTTCGCTGCATCAATATTGCCTTGGATCGCGTGGTACATCGCTGACTGGAGATTGCTCTGTTACGCCACTTCAGCTCCCTTGGCGTTCGCTATTCTAACTCCCTGGATAATCCCGGAATCAGCAAGGTAATGGCTTATTGACTTCCCCTTTGCGCATCTAGAAATCAGTGGCTTCCGGAATAACCAATTTACATGTAAAACTCAATATATAATCGGTAGAACTGGCTTATAGAGACTGCTTTTGATGTGCGTTTGTAGCTCTTTTTGTTTGTCGTTTGTTTTACTGCAGTTAGGAGGACGTATTCCTGTTATTCAGTTATCCTCGAACTTTATTTGCATGTTGCCTGTTTTAATCCTTCTTTAAAGGGGTCTATTCCTTTCATGGCAAGCGTGTCAAAAACTATAATAGAGACCCCGTAGGTGACACGATATACAGATTGTCTGAGCACTGTTTAAAATCGACTTATTTCTTATGGAACGGTCATTTTTATGAAAAAAAATCAGGTTGTGCAATGGGTTCACCCCTAAATCCTATAGTGGCCAATTTTTTATGGAAAATTTTGAAGCGGTAGCGATCAATAGTTTTCAGTTTATTTGGCCCCATATAATAGGAGTTAGGTAGACTTCTTGACCAATCAAAATCGTGACATAAAATTTACTATGGAATTAGAGAGCAATGGTAGTTTACTCTTCTGGGATATTCAAATTTACAAATAAACATTGGACAATTAAGATACAAGGTTTACTGAAAACCAACACACAGACAGACATTTACATGTCACGTCTCACTCAAAAGAATAGTCTTATAAGGACGTTATTTGTTAGAGCACAAAGAATCTCAGACAAAAGTTCTTTACAAAAAGAAATACATTATCTTAAATCAGCGCTAGTGAGAAATGGTTATAAAAACAAGAATATTTGATCAATTTTTAATAAAAGTGCTCGTCCAAATCAAGTAAATTCTGAGCGAGGACAAAATAAATTAAAATTATCTACTAACAAAGCTGTTCAAAACAAATTTGTTGTGTATGTGAAGGGTTCGTCAGAGCGACCGCTAGATAAAAAGTAGAGAGTAGCGGTACGTCATCCAAAAACTGACGCATATAACGTATTATAGAACATTGTATAATACTTCTGCAATATAGTTGTTGGTATCATACCGTGTAATTATTCAGAACAAATTAATATCTCTACCAAAATTTATCTTATAAAAAACCATGTTTTGTATGAATTTGTTGTTGCGGTCGTATTCATTTGAAGAAGAAGCCATTTGGTTTACTGGCAGTTGGAGATTTAATCCCAAGACCAACAACATATTAACCTGATGGCCTTCTACTGGTGAGGGTCGGTCAGATTTAGGAAAATATCACAAATATACCCCTTGATGTTTAGCCTCGAAAAGATGGCAAATACAGAAAGTTCTTATTTTAAACTGAACCCTCATAAAAAAACGAATTACTGTCTTTTGCGGAATAATAAACATTTTCAAGTACAATAATAAGGTCATAAACATAATCCATTACTCTTCTAATAATCTGTCTATTTGTCGACAGATACAACTCATCGTCTTATTTCTGCAAAATTTACTTATAATCCGCAGAAAATAAGATATTTATTGTATTTGAGGAAAATATTACCTAACTATGAAACGTTTTTTTTTCTTATTTAAAAAGCTAGGTACAACAATATTTACAGCAGAGTACTACCCACACTACAATTTTCTGTTTTCGTTTTGTTATGCGTGAAGAACTCCAAATTAATAAAGACACGAGTAAAATGGTTTCACTCTAGACGTTTCATTCATTTTTTAACAAAAACTTTAGTAGCGTATATTATAAAGTACACTATTTGGCTAGCTAAATGTAAAATAAAAACATATGTTAATAAAGGTCGTAGTGTTACATAAGAATATCTTTCAACTGAATGGATGTTTACATAATTATTTTCAATCCTGGACTTCCTGTCAATAACGAGCCACATCCATGAAGCCTTTCGACGACTTTTCTTCTATTAACTGAGTTACAGTATCAACGAGTGTTTTTATTTTTCTAGATGGCTAGTGTCTCAAGGCAAGGTAGAAAAAGCGATCGGTATACTCCGAAAATTTGAAAAAATAAACGGAAAAAAGGTCGACGAATCAATCTACAAGGAATTCCAAGATAGCTGCCTGAAGGCCCAGAAGGAAGAGGAGGACGAAAAATCCTACTCCGTCCTCGATCTCTTTAAAACTCCACGGCTAAGAAACATAACCCTCATGCTGATCGTCATCTGGATGGCGATATCTTTGGTGTTTGATGGTCACGTGCGAAATGTTGGGTCTCTGGGTTTGGACGTATTCCTGACATTTACGATAGCATCCGTCACGGAGTTCCCCGCTGATACCTTCTTAACGCTCACCTTGGATATTTGGGGAAGGCGATGGTTGGCTTGTGGTTCAATGGTACTTAGCGGAGTATTCAGTCTGTTAGCGACAGCAGTTCCTTTGGGTAAGTTAATTTCCTTTTCTTCTTCCAAAGAGAATATTTTGTGGCAGCTGGAAGGAACCATTGGGCGGAAAGGGTAATAGTAGTAAATTCACATTTCTTTGGATAATAAATCAACAGACTTGTTCAACTCATTAATATAGTTGATGTAATTATCTGCCTTAGTTTTTTTTTCTTATATTTAGCAAGTTATGAAAAAAACGAATGGATATAAAAGGTATGTATGCTGCCATGATTATTCTTACGTATTTATTAAGCAATGCTTATTTGAAAAATGTCTAAAAACGGACGCGACAGATAAAATCATTTTTAACAGTTAACAAACCTTTTTAGCATCAGTCTGTTCCTTTTGCATTTATTCTACAATGTGTTGGGTGTTCATTCCATTTTGAATTCATGTGTTCATGTAATTACAGAAAATAAAATTTTCAATTTTATTTTGAATAAGCTAATTTACATCTTACAGCTAAATTTGCGCTTTCGCCTGTTTGGAGAATCATGCAGTTTTCCAGTGTATATAAAATTTATGCTCTTTAATTTAGTCCCATACGTTGTCCTACTGTCTGGTGTAAGGAGCCATTTCATCAGCATTAGCGCAAAACTAATGCGCAGTACTACTCTTAGTATGTAGGTGTTATGAGGGTTTTTATTCTTTTTAACAAATACCCGGCCACCGCGGTTCCCTGCAACTTATAACCCTATTATTTATAAGTCATTTCCTACCGATTCCACGATTCCACTAATTTTTATATTTCTAATTTACCTGGACTAATATCTACGTGTAAAAACGTATCAATTACCTACCCCGATTTTTTTTACTCAATATTCAATTCCTACTGAAGAAAGCCTGCCAGTGGGAGCTCATAAATAATTGAAAATATAAACGATCTTATAAAACAATATTTTTAATTATTTAATTACACTGTACAGTTCTGCATAAAGTGCAGCCACGGAGTATCCTAAATTTTTAAGGTAATAGAAAGGAATTTACGCAAAACTGTGAGGAAATCTTATCGAACTTACACTTTATTGACCCAAAATGGTACACATACGAGACTATTTCACTTAGATCTTCTACATCACAAGACACTTTCAGAGTCTTCTTCTTTTTCTCGGTGGGCCGCTGTCGGCTGTGGAATATATGCTAACATCTCCATTAATATAGTCGTAGACGTATCCCGCCATGGCTTCCACTCCGGCCATTACCTCTTGCGCTATTGCGGGAATATCTGTGATTCCCGACTCGAATCCCGAGGAACCGCTCTTCTGCAGCTCGATGGTGTACACAAATTTTATCTTGTGCCTGCCTTTTGCGTGATCGGCGGCGTTTCCCGACGCCAGATCTGAAAGCAGACCCTTTAATGTCCTCCGCGGAACGAAGAGGAAACGTACTTACACATTAATTTCGATATCGAGCCAATTTTGTATTTGCGCCCGTTCAGCCTGCCCATTACGCGACCGGCCACCTCCCCGCAGGTTCTCTAATTGGAATACATTGATTTTAGAACGTGGAATTCTAAATGTAAAACTTGGCATCAAACAAATTTCTCTAATGGTGATTGTTTCTCCTTAGGTACTGTAGGTTCATAAATATTCTAATGAAGCAGAAATATAGAATTCGTTATATGTTGAATGGATTGTGTTCAAAAAGACGTGTTCCAATCATATTTGTTTTAACAAGCAATGTAAGTTCTATGGTGTTACTCCGGGTTACATGCATATTAAGTGTAACAGTAACTCGTGGGAAGCAAAAAGGGCAAACACACACGTCAGCAAAACCTGGATGAGCATTTAAAATTAATTCATACAGAATTGCATAAAAAACTGCATGACATAATGTTTGATGAGATAACTAATGATATCTACAGTGATGTTCAAATACTATTCTATAAACGATATTTGACTCAATTTAAGAAAATAAAAAATCTGCGGAGCCATCCATCAGAAAATAGAGTTAAAATCAAGACAGTTAATCCCCAGTGTGAATTTAAATTCAGTGATCGTCTAGTAAACCTTGCGAATACAAATTTTACACAGGCAGAACAAAAATTATTAAATAGAGGTCTAAAATATAACCCCAATTTTCCAGTGTCTAAAAAAGAATTTGAAATATTAGGTATAAATACAGAATTGGCCTTGGACAAAGTAACAAACGAGGATACGAAACACGAAAAATACACGTGTGCGGATGTGATGACAAACAAAATTACCATTCATACAAGGGGTCAAATGTAGAAATCAAATTAATAAAAAGCATAAAACAAAAATGTACAGGAAATTCACTAACTATATGTAAGGAGGATAAAGGCAATACCACCGTTACTTTAAAAACAGATGAGTATCAGACTAAACTAAATAATTTATTAAACTCAAACAACTTTTCTGAACTTAATTCAGATCCCACAGGCCAGTTCCAAAAAGACGTCACTAGCATTTTTAAATCTTCAGAACACTTGATATCAAACGAAGAAAAGTACAAATTAAGAATAATGAACCCCCGAGCTCCAATTCTATATGGCCTCCCAAAAATTCACAAAAATGGAATACCTTTGAGATCGGTTGTTTCCTACGTTCATGCTCCATCGTATAAATTATGCAAATTCGCCAACAACATTTTGACACACAAATACAGCGTGAAGAATTCCGTAGGTTTCGCGAACAAGGTAAAAGAATTATCAATACCCAATAACGCTATTTTTGTGTCGTTTGATGTGTCTAATCTTTTCACTTCTATCCCCCTAAATGAACTTTCAACAATCCTCAAAAATAAAATAAAGAACTGCCACTTATCAAACACAGAAACTACTGAATACTGTGGAAATTTGCATAGATCAAAGTTATTTTACATTGAATGACACATTCTACAAGCAAGACGATGGACTGTCAATGGGTTCACCTTTGTCTCCAGTTTTGGCCGAAATTTTCATGTTAAATTTCGAAGAAAAGCTTTTTGCAAAGAAAAATGAAATTATTAAAAATGTATTATTCTGGACTAGATATGTTGATGATATTTTTTGTATTTGGACGGGAACTGACAGGCAGTTGGATGTATTCTTAAAATTCTTAAATACAATAAATAAAAAGATTCAATTTACCCTAAAAAAAAGAAAAGAATGGAGTTCTTCATTTTCTGGACTTATCAATGTCGGTAAAAATAGTAAAATAGACTTTGAAATTTATAAAAAACTAACACAATCAGATGTTACAATCCCGGCTTCTTCAAATCAATCGTTACAGATTAAGCATTCCGTGTTTTATAGTTTAATAAACAAACTAATAAATATACGACTTAGAAAAAAGTTTCGAAAAAGAATTGACGACAATTAAACAGATAGCCTTTAACAATGGATACGACACAAAAATTGTGGACCAAATACTTAAAAAGCAATATGAAATTAGAATACAAAGAATGCTGTACAATGCTAACATCAATGAAAGAGAACATATTTTTGCCGCAGTAAATTGTGTCAAAGGAGTTAGTGTTTGTATTAAACTAGGCTGAATAAACTCGGAATAAAAGCAATAGAGGTTAATAAGTGCAATTTGGGAGGTCTTCTAGTTAACAATAAGCCAAAATCCAATAAATTGGACAAAAACGGCATTACCAAATAAAATGCATGCAATGTGACATGATATACATAGGACAATCAGGTAGAGCTATTAAAAACAGAATTAAACAACATGTTGCGAATATAAATTCAAACAAAAGCACAACAGGTTTTGCTGACCATTGCATAAGAAATAACCATCACTTAATTGAAAACGACGTCAAAATTTTGCATTGCGAAAGGAACTGTAAAAAACTGAACCTTTTAGAACTTTTGGAAATTAAAAAAGCTCAGCATCAGAAAACACATTTGGCAAAAACACAAATAGAAATTCCCACGTCCAGTATGCCTTTGATATTGCCGAAATTATAAAGTCGGCCTTCAAACCCAGGCGAGGGACTTTACAACTATATTTTACGACCCCTGCAAAAAATGGGATGCAAACAATATTCTGCACATCTGAGTTTAGTATAACGCTGTTATCTCTTTGACAATGACCGTTCTAGGTCGAAACGATCGTCAGAGTGACCTGATAAATCAAGTGAGACAAAGCATATACGTTCAATCAGCTTGTTTTCAAGCTACCTAATTGATTCAGGATGTTTCACAATGAATGCACCTTTGAAACCATTCAACATAGAAAAAATAAGTGTAGTGAGACCAATTTTTATAAATGGAAATTCAATAATCCTGGGTCACAGCAGCTTAAAGCGATAGAACAGACTTCTAGCGCACAGGAAACAAGAGCGCATAATTACTCGTATTTCCATTAAATTTTACAAACTAGTTTACTTTACCAATAAATCCTCATCCGGTAAACGCCTCTTTCGAAATCCCCATGGATACATGATGCAGTTTCCGTACGTGTGAAGCGATATGTACAGTTTGATGTAGTTTCTGTACTTTCTCATTGCATGATCCAGGCTTTGACATTCGGGTTCACTCAATGGCCGTGCGCCTCTGTACAGCTGGCTTCTCTTACTGCAACTGCTGCCAGAGCTCACTAAAGTAACGGTAATACTTAGGGCGGAATTTGAAAACTGATTTCGAAGTGTAACCTACGACCATATCCGTACGAGAAATTTCTGTTTAAGTCCACCCCTGTCGTTTCTATTTCGCAGGTGTCATTGGGGTTCAAATTCTTTCTCCAGAGGCGGTACTAAAATATTCATTCATATATGGAAGGGTGTATTATCAAATTAAATTGTCTGTAATATATTTATCTACAGTTTAGGCCAGGCTAGACGTGAATAAATTATTACATTTTAAGTTCCGAATACGAGAATTCAGGGTGTCCCGTAATTACGCCCACAGCACTTAACTGTAGATGCGAGGGACCAAATGAGCCCGATTTATCAAAAAAGTTCTCAAAGGTTTCTCGTTTTTATGTTATATGTCTCCAAAGTTTGCTAATAACTCCGTAAAAAGCCGCTGCAAATTGCATTAATACTTCCACATCAAATGACATTTACGCTCTTATTTCTTAATAATGAGGTTTTGAGAGTTTTTTGTCTCTACACATTTTTTTTACAACAAACGGTTCTCGTAATATTAGGAAAAACAATAAAATTTTTAATATCTTTTTCTTGTAAATAACTCGAAAGGTATTAACTTTATAAACAAATGCAAAAGTGCTTTTCGATCAGAAATTTGATTTTTTATATAATAGCAATGTTTAAAAAAAATCATGTTTTCGAAAAATTCACTGTCACTATTCGAATCAGAATTTAAATCAATGATCAAACTGTTCACTTGGAGACAGATACGAGTTATCGATGTTGATAACATGTTTTTCACGGTTTACCCACTTTTCAACACCAATCTTGTCAACTTCGTTCCTAATAACGTACCCCACACTAGCACTTAAATTAGGAGAATTATTGGGCCTTCTAATTCCTCGTTTTAGATCGCTCCAAATTAGTTCAATTGGTTTGAGAACACAGTAGTAAGGAGGCAGTCTCAACACAGTACGTCCTTCTTTCTTCGCGATTTCATCAATCCTGTATTGATCAGGAATATTAAGACTTTTAATTTAATAATTTGATATGATTTCTCGTCATATAATCGATATTGTACTGGTTTCTAGTAGCTTGACTGGGTTTATTATTCAATTGTTTTTAATGATATTTTGCGTTAACCATTACTATTACACCCTTAGCAGGTACAAATGTTTCGTAAAGCAAGTATCAAACAGTGAAGCATCCATGTCCTGATGATAGTCAGCAGAACAATTTTTTATATTCCTTGTTGACAAAGGAAGTTCGTTTTGGGCCAATCCATTACTTCCACTCGCGTGCAGAGTAATCATTGTTTTGTCGGGAGAAGGGGTGTATTTAAACAGCATTCATTGTATGATCAGTAAGACACAACATTTTCCTTACACATATCGTATATAACCTTCTTTATTTCTGAACCCAAACTTTCACTGAATTTCGTGAACTTCTTCTGTCCACTTTTTCTCTCTCGTAGCTATCTTTTTTATAATCTTTTTAATGGATGTATAAGACATTTTTGATCAAATCTTGATACACATTCATTACTATTTTTTGAGGGTCTGGATGCAAATGACGTCGTTTTTTCTTCGACGACAGTCCTTCGTCCTCGCTTGCTTCGTCAACCTCTTGCGGCTCATGGGAAGGGCCAGATTCTTCTTCTGCATTTTCCCCATGGACAAGAACGAAGTTCAGTTTGAATTAGCACAAAAATGTCACAAGCACAACTCTCCCGTAAGACAATCGGTTGTCAATCGGTTTGTAGGTAATTGCTCTACCTGCTATCCATTCTATTTAGAAAGGAGTCCATTCATTTTATTGAGGTTTAAGCGTTTTTTTATAAATTCCGGGTAGTCAAGTACCTGTACAGGTAATAAAACCAACCATGTCCTCGCGAATTTCATGGCCCTAAATGGTGGCACATTTTCGATTTCAAAATAGGATGATAATTGTCAATACGGCTCTGGAACGGTTTGCGGGAGGAGAAAGAAGTGTAAATTTATGACCACGGCACGGGTCGTTCGTAAACCCATTTTGAAGCGATCGGTTTCTGCACAAAAGGACCCTCCATATTTTGAAAAAAATATTTTACTTGTGAGAAGATCAACAGGAAATAGCAAAATTGGTGACAAAATTTTCGAATACTCTTACCTTGTCGTGGGAGTACTCGTAGCCATCAGGGTTAAGACAGGGGATTATGTAGTAGTCAAAACGGCCCAACAGACACCGGTAATATGGATGCGTCAGACAGTGAATTATAAAGAGGGCGGAAACTTGCGTTATCCACTCCCTTGCGTGGATTCCGGCGTCGATAAGAACCGCTGGTTTCCTCACGGTCAGATCCGAGGCGATGCGTATCATTTCGATGTTCTTTTTGTAGTAAGATTTCCCTATGATCTCTATTTCCGCCGTTCCTTTGTTGCGCATGACGATCTTCCGCAGATAGAGCTCAATCTACAACTGTTCGTTCGATTACGTGTTGGAAATAAAAGAACCTGCTAATTAAATGCCAAAAAAACACCACAAATAATATGGAAAGTGGTAGCATACGCTTACATTCAGGAGCATCTACATATACTGTGCGCGATACTAGGCGATTTGGTTATTTTTGAATATTGATAATTTCTCTTTATTACTTGGTTCGATAAAACATCTGAAAACAGATTAGAGCAACACAAAAACCTTACCTTGTGAAAGACAACATAAATAACCAAGCTTTTTGGAACTGTTGTTGTATATAAAAAAAGCACAACTTCAGAAAAAAAAGTTTGGTAAATAAGGAAAAAGGGATTCCTACGTACACTACATCTTTGATATTGCTGAAATTATGAATTCCCATTGTATTACGAAATGCAAAAAGTAGACAAGGAACCACTAAAAATAAGCTTCGCATTTTGCACTCAAACACCACTTGCTTTGTTAGTACTTAACTAATTATTTGGTGGAGATAGTGTTGTAGAGTTAAGAACAGTATAATTTCTCGGAATAATGCTCACCTCATGTGAGTGGTAAAAATCAAGTTCAGTTTTGCTTAAAAATTTCCAGGTAGTCCAATACACTGTATATTGGCTAAATGGTCTTCAAGACCCTAGGGGAAATTGCTACTCTTACCTCTTTTAGGGTAGGGAACTTTGAACGGAACTGGAAGCTCTCCATTATACAGCCCCCGGGCTTTTTTGTTTTCGGCATGATGGCTGGAATGTGCTTCTTTTAAATACATCTGGCCTAAAATTTGGATTATTTCCTAAACATTTTTTGACAATTAAATGTTTTGCAACGTCTCGTGTCAGTGTCTGGTTTATGCGTCAGATGCCTACTACAGTTCTAGTTGCACTCTTTTTTTTTAATTAGACTCCTTGCAACAATTTCTTTTCGTTTATTGAACGATCACCTATAATTTTAAATGATAAATCTAAAAAAGAAATCTATTATCCGATTGAGCAATGACCAGATGAGTGGATGTTCCACATATTATTATTATTATTATTATTATTAAATTCTTGCTCTCCGCTTTTTTAATGATTTGCTTACTGTACAACTAGTGTAATCTGCTCTTCTTATACAATTTTTAAATTTTAACGTTTTGCTGCTATAAACTATCTGTAAAATACTAAGTTTACCAAATGAAATAAAGCCTGTCAATGCTGAAGTACGTGACATACCTCCTACATAACAGGGATGCTCAGACGGAATGGTATGCCACCTGGGTAGGACAGATATTACAAGATTATTCAAATCCGAATTACTCTCTAGATGTGACTGTAAATGCAATTCTCACGCCTAGCTCGTTTAATTGCTATATTTATCTCCACCCATTTTATTGTCAACTATGTATAACTTTAATTAAGGAAGTGTCATTTGAAACCATTAGCTATACTTATTGAGTTCATCGTTTTGATGTGATGCTTTTCTTTTCAAGAACTGCTGTAATTTGTAACACATATAAGGTTTACTTAGTCGTTAGTCCTCACATTATAAGTCATTTGTTACATTTTACTGTAGGAACTATTATAACAAGTTGACTTAGCAACGCTATATCAAGAATGGATTATTGCTAACGATTTTTAATCATGTTAACGATATGAGACGTGGAATGCTCAGGAGGCCATTAAACATGCCGCAAGATGCTTTTAAATTGTGCACTTGATTCAAGGATATTTCTCTTCCAGTAGTTGGTTCTTACTTCTTGAGCATTCCACATTCTAATACTTGATTTTATAACGAGTTGAATATTCAAACAAGTTTACCGTCACAAGGAAACAACGTGACAAGCGAATAATGCCTTACTATCGAATAGGTTATTCGATTTAATTACTATCTGTTCATCAAGATTGATAAGTGATGTGTACTTTTCTTGTAATCTCTTTTACTAACCGGAGCAAAATTTAAAATCTAAAATCTGTATTTTCTATGAGCTCCATGCCAATATTTGTCAATGAAAGTAGTGTTTGGTAGAAGAAAAATATTTGTCAGCATAAATTAAATTCTAAAATAAAAATAAGCGATGCAAACAAACCCGAAATAGAATAATAAAACAGTGTACCAAGACAAATACTAGGTACCTATTTACTGCTAAATTAACCAAGGCAAAAAACGCGCCAAAAGAATTTTGAACCTATCTAAAAAGTCAACGTCGAAATCAAAAACCATTTATTCCCGAAGTCTCTGATTTCTGACGATTTTCCTCACGAATTCAGATTGGCACGATCTAGCACCACTGAACATGAACCCGGACCTTATAGGGTGTCCGGAGCTTTTACGTCTCTCATAAAAAATAAATGTCCACTCGCGCAAAAATTACATTTCTGAAGCTATTTTTCTCAAATATTGACATTTAGCAAATGACATTTGAAAAATTAGTAGGTATTAAGATTTTTTAAATACGTTTTTATTAAATTTTATCCGTTTGAACTATTTGACTGTTTACTACTTGTAGGATATGATTTAGTGTTCAGGCAAAGCAGATTTCTTTTAGATTGAATTCTTTTTGTTTCGCAAAAACGAGAGGTGTGTAATCATTTTATGCATTACTGCATCTACAAAAAAATCAGTGTTTCGACGTGTCATTATCAAGTATTATTTAAGATATTCAGTATATGACGAAGAAAAAAATTCAGGATGGTGCTATACTTATACTTCCCAGCTTATTATCTAAATATATTGCGAACGGTATCGTCCATCTGACCGCCAAGACTCCACATCTGTATAGTTGCAGTTATTAGCAACAAATTAATTTTAATTAACACTATAATTCATTATCTGCCAATGATATAGCGACGACCTCCTGCCTACTAAGATAAACAGACAATTAACGCTATCCAACATATTTATGCTGTGTCATTTTGTGCTTTCGCGAAGGTGACAGCTGCATGCGAAATATAGAATATATATAGAAATTGCTTAAGTTATTGCGTTACCAAAGAAAAGTATCGTTCATATTCTTGCTGATTTAGAAATTATGACTGATAAAAAATTTAAATTATGTTTCAATCGACACTCTTTTTTCTAAATAATAGCGTCGAGATTAGCTTTTTATCTTTCATTAGTTTGGAGCAAAATTTTGATGATCACGATGCTTCCACAACAGTTCAGACACCTACCTAAAAAATCTCGTATTTAGGTCTCACTGCGTTTTTTTTAAAAGCAATCTTGAGTGAGTTTTTCTGTTCATTAKAATTCATTGACTCGACAAGAATTTTTATTTTAGMTGATGTTTTTGTTAAGTCTTATATTTACTAAAAAAGATATTGTACCTCTTCTGATCGTAGCTTTTTTAATATTCCAAATTTATTAATCATACAGTCAATAATGAAATACCAATTTATTAAGTAATAGTTAATATTAAAAAATATTAAAAGTGTCAATTAGCTATATATTATTAATTAGTGTCAAGTTTCTATTTTTAGCCGATAACATATATGCATTTATTTGCAAAAATTGTGATCTAATTAATTTTTTAACCAATGAAATAGTAAGAATGTTATCAGATTTTAACAGTTCTAGCATTCTTAGATCTATCCGTTTTCATAAAAAAATGCGAATAATTTTCTAGTCAGCAGGACCGTGTACAGTATAAGGACAATCCACAGATTTCCTCAATGATGATCTCTTGTTTATCGTTGAGATTAGATCTTAATCCAATCAAAACATCTAATATACATATTTTTCAATTAATCATGACCGTTTGAATGTGTCAAAGTTCTCAAACATTGCC
The DNA here is from genome assembly GCA_025024175.1 of Rhyzopertha dominica. Classification (NCBI taxonomy): domain Eukaryota; kingdom Metazoa; phylum Arthropoda; class Insecta; order Coleoptera; family Bostrichidae; genus Rhyzopertha; species Rhyzopertha dominica. The sequence goes on along the minus strand of QCXZ01000003.1, from coordinate 853,787 downwards.
AATGGTTACTATGCGCTTTCACATTTTTGCAATGTCTTCATCATCTATATTCGACCAGTAACAAAAAGATCTTGGGCAATCGATTTAGACTTATTTGTACCGAAATAACTAGAATGCATTTCTTTTGACATTATTTTCGGAAATTTTTAATGTTCTTTGGCTAATTACTCTTTGCAGTTGCAGTTTTATGTGCAATATATATTGTGTAACACGTTACGAATATCAACTTCTTTAATTATAATACTTGAGTGTAATAAGGGCAGTCCCGAAAGTGCAATTAGGTCACTATTTTCTTCAGACTTCACGATTTTAATATCATATTGATATGCAGATAAGATTAATAAGATTAAAATTGACATTAGAGGTTTTTGTCTCTGTACATCGTACGTATTATTGTAACCCTTTTGTTGGACCATTCTAAATTAAATAATTTGAGCTCTAAATTGCTTGCCTCCAGTTTTTAGATCTATTACACCATGCTCTTTCCATTTTTGCCTGACTTTTTATGCAAGAGCAGACGTAGGACTTATTATTGAATCGCCCTTTTCGCACTGGGTCCCCTTCTGAATACCTTATTTACGATGGAATTTTATTTCAGGCGTTGCGTCAGCGAGTTTGGCCATTATGGGCAGATTTGCTGTCAACATTTCTTATAATATTGGACTCCAATATGCCGCCGAGCTGCTACCCACTGTCGTACGAGCCCAAGGGGTTGCACTCATCCACATTATGGGATACGTTGCTAGTATATTGGCTCCGTTCGTCGTATATCTGGTAAGTAGCCAGAGTTGTACATTTGGTTCACGGCTTTGAAAAATAGTTGTGGCTAACGTTTTCATCAAATGGGTATTACAAATTAATAGTAGTAATACCAGTATTTAATCTTTTGTAGTACAAACAATAGTTTTTATTAAACCAAACAACAAATGTAAATCATAATTTAAAACATCGTATGTTTTTGTGCTATTTTGTACACCATTTGGTCGAAACGATCGCCACTAAAGTGACTTGATGATTTTACCATACAAAATAATAAGCCATATAAATCACATCAGTGGATTTCAAATTCAATTTAGAATTAAGACGTAATCAATCAAAAATAGCTGAAGATTGTTTTAACACATTCTTTATTTCATTCGTAAATATAGTGCACATTAACATTATACATTGCTGGATCCTGAAGGTCACTCGTAATTGGGCATCCAATTGCAGTAAATTGAATATTAAATAAGGATGCCTCTTTGTTGCAATTTGTGCAATTGTATATATAATTACTCCTCTTATGTCTTGCCGCCAATGGATTTATGTCCATCCAGACCAGATCTGTAAGTACTTAGAATTGGCTTTTTATTTTTATTGGTTTCTTTATACACTTTTTGTGTTCACGGAAGATACTGTATGCCAGTAGTTTATGTTTTTTAATTTTTGTCATCAACTATTACTGTAGAAATAAAAGTTTTCTAGGTGTAGCTGTTTATATAATAATATATAGAATGCGAAATGTTTGTTATCCGTATCACACATGACTTTGCTGCAGCAACAGAAATAACTGAGCCTTTGATGAAAATTTTGCTACGTTCGGGTTTCCAGAAAATTAGCCTCACTCAAAATAGTGAAAAATTAAGAAAATAAAGTAAAACACTAAAATACAAATACCCTACATCCATGTTGTAATGGTGTGACAGAGTGAAAAGAAGTCCAAGTGGGGTCATATTAATCATGAAAGGCCTCTGAGTATTAATCAAGTTCTAAGTCAATTTTTACTAATCATCTAGCACAACTAGCAATAGAGTAAAAAATGATATTTTTTGAAGAGAAAATCTACCTGGATACCTGGTAAAAAATTAAAACTAATAAGTTCTACTACATATTATCTTATCGTAAAAATCGAAGTCAATTATTTACATATTGATTGTGATTTAAAGTATACTAAATGAAATTGGAGAAAAACGAAAAGCTAAAGCGATATGTACTGAAAGGCAGATACAGCAGGATAACTATCTGAAAGAAACCACCTATGCAATAGTTGCTTGAGGGTGCATCTATTTCATTAGAGAATATAATAGATGATCAATGCATTTGGGGGTGAAACAAGTATCGAGACGTATCAAATCTGTAACAGTTACTAACAGGATAAACAATTAAGAAAAATCGTGAAGAATTACACCTTGAACCAGTATAACAAGCGGAAGGAAAATCATATAAGATGGTTGAAGTATATTTTAGGAACGAACGAGGGAAGTTTAGCTAAGCAAGAGGAAAGCAGTGGAAAAGGAGTAATTTGCTGACATAGGTCAAAGGCAGGAAGCCTGAAAATAATAGTAACAGTTAGTAAACGACTTACATACATTTACACCCAGTAGATGAAGCGGTTAAATGATTATTATATTTATTCTATGTCCACATAGAGAGAATAATTTGTTTGGAAGACAAAAATATATTTACGGCAAACAAATGATTTGTTTGTATATGGCGAAGTAAATGATTTGTTTGTTTCAAACCCCCAAAATTCTTGAAGCGGCTAAAATAACATTTATTTAACATAATATATACAAAGCTTTAAATTAACTTTTGAAACTATTGAATCAAGAATAATCATTTCCTTTGTAGAACAAAGTATTTGTTTCACTAAACCATGAACATATTTGGAATAAACATATGATTAAATTTGACTAAAACAAATATTTGTTTGGAATCAGAGAAGAGGTAAGTGACTCTCTCTGCATACCAAATAAATATTTCTTTGCAGTAAAGATATCACTGATTTAGTCCAATGAAACAGCTATTTCCTGGAATCAAACAATTGTTTGATAGAAAGAATTCATATGCTCAATTCATTATCTCTGTTATTGCAGCAAACTGCATGTGAATTGTAATGAAATACATATTTTTTAATTAGATTGTATAAATATTGCATTCAAACAAGCCCTTTAAACATATAAATAAATTGTTAATAAGTTAAAGAAATAAATTTTGATTAACCCACTTCGATAAGTCTATGTATTTTATGCAAGTGTATTCCTGTGGCTTCCTGTTTTTTTTTTGTAGAACGTATAAAAGTTGTTTCTTGTAATTAAAATGCAATATGTTGCCGAATTATTTTCCGTAAAACTGTAATTGGTTTAGTAAAAAACATCTGATTTAAATCAGCCTAACCTAGACAAGTCCATTGACAAGGTAAATTTTGCTACTTATATATACGAATATAATGCAGACGGAAGTATGATATTTATTTTAATTTAAAGGACAATCACAAATCCACTGGTTTCTATAGAGTGATAAATGTGTTCCATTTTAGTATTACAAATATACTGAATAAATAACGCATTACTTGTAATAGTAGTGTGGTACAAATAGGGCCCTCATTGAGCAGACTTTACTAACATATACCTATTTCATGATGTAGAGAAACAATGCCGTAATTACCATCCTTACGAATCATAGATGGTCATTTTGTAACAGAGCTTGCGTTAACGATCATGTGCTTGTTTGAATGCCTTATTTTTCACATCATATTAAGCAAATACTTTATTTAGGCTTCATACTTACTTTTAAAATCTGTGACCATCTTCCTCTTTTGTTTCACAATTTAATGAAATAAACTGACAATAATAAGAAACAAATAACGGCGGCTTTTCCCGATTTACCTTGATACATTTTGTCCAGTGTCCAACCATGACTAAAGAAGCGGAATTCCAAACTTCCACTTTGCTAGTGGCACGCGCAAATTCAAACAAAAACAGATTGTTGCATTAAAGCGTCGTTTATTCTGTTTAAATACATGTTGTTTGCTGTAACAACAGGTGTGTTTGAGTTGAACATTTAAATAGCTGAATAACAAAAAGAAACATTGATTTAACGAAAGATATATTTATTAGAAACAAGCATTTACTTTTGTTGATATAATTCTTCAAAGGATTTAATTTAAGTATTTGAAATTTTAACTCATTGGAATAGATTGACCGTGAAAAATAATATTTTATTCGCTCAAATAATTATTAGGTTACTTGAACTCGCAAGTTCTGTTCGATTTCAAATAAATGATAATGTAGTTACAAACAAACTGATATTCTTCTTACAAATAAAATTTGTTTAAGTATTTGAAGATAAATTTGTTGGACCTAAAAAAATGTCAAACAAATTGATTTTATAAATCCAAACAGTTTTATCTGTCCATAAGTGTCATTCTTGATACTGACCATTAGACAGTCTAAATGCACACCATTCCTTAGCTATATTTGCATGTGAACTTGCACGTGTACTTCGAACACGTGCCATTAAGTCTCGCGTCGAACTTATGCAGTTAGAATTAAGTTGCGCCGCCGGCTAAGTTTAGTTCTACTTACTCAGAACTTTCCGTATAAATTTCAGGCCAACGTGTCTGTTTCATTGCCTCTACTCATCCTGGGCGTACTGGGCATCATCGGCGGCGTCCTTTGCCTGTTCCTGCCAGAGACGCTCGACCAAGAGCTGCCGCAAACGCTGCAGGACGGAGAAAACTTCGGCATGGGACAGAAGATTTGGGATTTCCCGTGCATTAAAAAGTGAGTAGCTGGAATCTACGTACTCAATTTGATTAGGGTAAACTCGATTTGCCAAAATTTAGCACACAATATTATAATTAATAATAATTGAAATGTTGTTCTTATTGCTGCTGCAGTACTAATATACTACGAATGATACGGTGAGTACAAGTTCTATTTTGGTATTAATAAATTTTTAAGCTTGAGGTTAAACTAAATCACGCGAACGCAATTCTTGTGTCTTCAATAACTGAAATATTGTATTTAAGATTTTGTACCTGATTTGAGGTTAATATGCCTTCAAATAGTTATGCATCTAGACAAGAAGTAGCATTTTATCGTCTTTTAGGAAAAATAAATTTTTTTAAATATACAGGGTTCCACCGATTTTTCTGAAATTGTGCATGGGCCTATGGGTAATTAAAATGCATTTTCTGGAATTTTTTCAACCCCGTGGCAGCTCTCGTTTCCGAGATATGGGCACAAGTTGCATTCTTGCACAATTGATTGCTTCTGAGTTGAGAAAAGTGTAAATACAATAATTTATCCTGACGAGAACGATAAGAATGAAAATCTTCTTTATCGCTAAAGTGGACAAAAAGCCAGGTATTTTCATTTTCCTTTGATTGGTGATAATTTTCGTCTAGTTTGATAAAAAAAAACATGTTTCCGTGAAAGATGCAGACATTCACTTTCTGAGGGTGTTGTGTGCGGATTTGTTCCATCCAATGTGTATTTGTGTCCGACAAACATCTCCAGTTATATCAATTTACATTAGCACTGAGGCAAAATATCGCTTCATCAGAAGACATAATCCAGCTTCATCTATCATGTTCATAGCAGTTTCGCAATATTCTATCCTACCATCGAAATCATCTTAGCTCAGTTCTTGTAATAAGTGAATTTTGTATGGATTTGGTTTTTGAGGATTTTTAACCCAGCCGGTTTTTCAAAATGTTGCAATGTTTTAATAACTGTTGATCTGACAATTGGTTTTCATGAATTGCATTGTAGAGTGCGACCACTTCCGAATAACTTCGCCTTCTATATCCATAACCAATCATCAAAATTTCGATGCGATCATGTTCAGTTAACTGAGGCATTGCGATTGCAAATAACAAAGTGAATGAAAATTATTGCCAGTCACGAGGACAAGGGAAACACTTGGAGTTTTTGTTTTTTCTTTGCGATAACGAATATGGTTTTTTTTCTGTTAAGGGTTGAAGGGCAAAAACTAGAAAACAGGGTGGAAACGGGTTCTGAAATTAGATGTTCAACATATAGGCATGAGGAACAATTATGTTAGGTTGAGTCAAATTTGAAAGGAGGACTTTTTACCAAGTTCATTGCTATTTTCATATTTGTTGAAGAAAAATATTTGGTTAAAGTAAAACTGTAATTATTACAATGTTATGTAATACTTCAACTGCAAAATTAATCTAAAAATGATAAAAATTTGGGGTTTCCATCAAAGGAATTAATTGAAGACGCCTTACTTCAAAAAATGATATTTAAAAAATAAAATTCAAGCTGTTCGAGCGTTCTTCCGAACCTTCTGATCCCTTTGTACATTTCACTATCAGTTGTCTATTTTTGCAAAATATCCTCGCATAAAAGCGATCCTTATTACAGTAGGGCAGCCACAGGTTGCAAATTGCAGCGCTGGCTCCTCTCCAAATGAAAAGCGCGAAACCCACACCATTTTCCCCGCCGCATGGCTCTCTTGATCGCACACGGTTCACGTGTTCCGTTTTGTGTTGCAGGAACGGCGTTAAGGAGCGGGCGAAGGGCGGCTTCCAGAGGAGCACCTCGGCGCGATCGTCGATAAGGGCCTCGTTCCGGGGTGAAATCAGGTCAAGCATGATCCATAGATCTTCGGTACGTTCGCGCAAGTCGGCCGGCATACCGGAAAATGAGGTGGCCTAGAGCTAGACCAATTAAAAGGGACTATTTTTTTCATGTCAAGGGACGGACCCGAAGTCCGTCTGTGTGCCTGTGGTATTTAGTGTTTAAGAAAGTATTAGTGTTTGTTTATTTCGGTTTTTATTGTAAATATTTTTTACTGATAGGTAGGTGTGTTATAATTTCGTTTTCCAGTTTTGTGTATAAACTGGCATGGAATATTTGTAGCTATTTTGAATGTATAAAGACAGAAAATTACATCGTTATTAAAATCTAATTGTTCGGGTGCCAATTTATCACTTTTGTAGAAATTGTTTTGGTTCAGTTCTTCGTAATGTGCTTCCAAATTATGGAATTTCTTATTAGAGTAGTGGCCTTATAGTTTTCAGAAGAAAACAGTATTGCTTTTAACTAAAAGTAACGCTTTAATTGTTCGTATTTTACAAATTGAGTGCTCCAGTACAATTCTGAAATTAATGGTAGACGATAATCAAAAACAAAAGCATTCAAACATCACATGTACATGATATTATTTCTTATTTGTCTTTCTGTGATCACACACTTTCATGAGATATCTGCAGCATCTGTAACATAAAGTTACCATACCTACTACTTGTTTAATTCCTAATGATTTAATTTATTACAACTTGTTGTAGATGTAAAATAGATGTGATAAATGTGACCTAAATTTTATCATTTGTAATTATTTTTTATTGTTCAATCTATACAGTAGATTAGCTTTAAATAAGTTTTAGTATTATTAATTTGTAGGTCCCAAATAAACAATAATTCTAGTGCCATTTCAGTCTTCTTATTATTGTTTAAAATTCAAATTGTTACTTTTAGGTTGAAAGTTTTCGTTATATCAGTGACGACTTGGATTATGATTGACACAGAAATGAGAACATCATATCAATCATTATTATTATTATTATTAGGTAAACTTTGGTACACAAGGTATCTAACCAAAACTTTTAGTTAGAAGCATTTGGGGAAAATAAAAATGGAAAGGTTTTGAAAATTGGCTTACTAAGTCAAAAAGTGTCAATCGAAATAAAATGTTCTGAAACTGCTACAACTTCCTGTTATTTCGTAACACCGGAAGCAGTTGGCAACTCCTTATTCTAAACGAAACATCCTGTTTTTATATTTTTAAATTCTAAAATTTCGAAGTTACTCATTCGGGCTCACACTCAGTAAATTAATATAGTTTTGTTTTAGATGTGACTTCTAAATTTTGAAATGTTCGCACCTGTTCTCTATTGCTTTATATTTACGTTTTTTCCTTGTTTGAGTGAATATTGGCGAGCCAATATAAATAACAAAAAAACAGTTGTTTGGTTGTTATATTTTTGCTCCCAAACCCCCACTAAAGCAAAGTATACCATAAGATACAGCCATAAAAAAGAAACACTGAAATTTAGAATGACGCTGGAACTATTTTCTGTCCTGCTTATCTTAATTATAGCATAAAAATGAGACGCATTTGTTGTTGTAGGTATTTACATTTATTTTTGATACGTGACAGTATACGTTTTCTAAAAAATAATACATTTCCTATAGATCCAGTTGGGTGTACATAACATTAAAAAATAACAATTTAGCCTCTAATAACATGCTAACAACGTATATACTTTGTAAACACATCTTGGTAACAAATACCCTTGGATTCGCATAGTTTACCTTCAAGTACACTTAACTTTCAATCTCTATAGCGAGGGCGAGTTTTACTATTCGAAAACTCTCTCGATACTGAAATTACCTATGGTTGTATTAAAACCTCATACAAACATTAACAACAGCTTTGATAGCAAATATACATACAGGACGACACAAATTCGATTTCCAATAGATACTATAAGTTAAATTCTAGTTGGAAGTCAAATTGTAATTATCCTTTTTAAGACATACAGTTAAAATAAAGTTCTTCGGTATACACAAAATGCTCTGATCGTGACTGTACGAGTTTGAAATTTCCACCGGGATACATATTAAATGTTGACTTTTATGACACATCACTAATACCTAAATTGGTGTAAAGTAAATGTACTATTGCACACTTATATGAAAACAGTAGTTCCATAAGGTAGGGAACTCACCTAGTCTTCCATCTACTGTTGACGGTTTTAGTAGATAAGTTGAAAACTATACTTGGATAGCAGGAAGGACGAAACTGATGTACCAGTGAATTTTCACTTTTATCATGAAAACACTGTTGCTAGCTATGCAGGTAACAGGTGAAAAAGTAGGTGAATCCATTGTTATGATTATAAATTGGCGTTTTAATTTAAGAGTGACACATTTTATGTACATGGGAGAATTACTTTAAGAAACAATACCAAAACTTTTGWTTCCATATTGGAGGGTTTGTAGTTTATTTTACAGATTTTTGGTGTTGGTTAGTACTCAGTATCAGCTTGATACCATGTTTTTGAGTCATATTATAGTTTTATCAAGCGTTTGCTATCTAGGCAAAACCAGTTCTATACCATGCTGTCTGCATTAGACATAAATTACACTGAGCTGTAATGACAGCGTAATGGATCTCACTGCAGTTAGTTGCGACGCAGATAGCATCGCACAGACATGAATTTTTTCATATTATAGTTTGATAACGATAAGATACCCTAAAACTTCCTGAGGAGATAGGATTGATTGGCCAAATAAAACATTGAACTGTGTCCTAAAAAATCAGTGAAGTTAAAGACGTCGCTTGAACTGGAATTCAGCGAGATGTACATTTATATACATTAATTATATAAATCTATTTTATGGGTGTGCTGTATTACGTCAAGAAAACTTCATTAACGAAACTCATCACACTTATACAATTATGCGACAGCTGCTTTAATTCATATTGATACAAACATTGTAATTTACATATTCTTATTGTTTTATTTAGCAGTATATTCAATTTGTACATTCATAACTAAATCCATATTTACTGAACATTTATTATTTGAAGTGCATGGAATATATCTAGAGGAGTACTACCCATCTCTGTTACAAAGAATAGTAATATAACATCTGCTCTTAACCGTTAACATCCTTGCACTCCAAATATTGCGGGGAGGGGGCAGGTAAACTTACATAAACTGGTGATAAGCTTAGGATTCAGTGACGGGCCTTTTCGACACCCATTCTGCTATGCTCGGAAGTTCGTAGATCTTCAGTTTAAGCGCTTTTAAGGCCGGGTAGTGGTCGAGCGAGTTTTTTCCGAAAATCAGTTCGAAATTTTCTAGTGAAACTGCGAACACGAAGTCACACCATGTGATCTGAAGCACAAAGAGTAGGATGCCAATACATAGACTAGATAGAAAATTATAACATTCGGAAATTATAACGCAACTTTCACATTAGTGTAGAATAAGAGCAATCTGTAGGTATATACAAAATTTTATTTCTGAATTTGTCTAGGTTTCCGAACGCCTTGCTGCGATTGCACGTACCGAATGGGAGGCAAAACACATTTTAGGTTTTGGAAATGGGGTTGATGTTTCGTCCGCTCTTGTAAGCGACATCATCAGGACTCGAAAAGCTCAAGATTTCAATCTGACCCTGGTCGTCAAAGCTCACGTTCCTACATACTAACGGGTGGGCCATATAAAATTTGCATTTTTGATCGGCTATAAATAAAAAATTAACGAATATTTTTTCAAAGTTATAAGTTTATTAGAAAGATTGAACTTTTACATTCATGAATGAAATACGACATCATTCGAATAACTACCACGGCTGGTTTTGCAGTACCCCATCCGATCAACCCAATTTTCCAGTACATTTTCGATTGTTTGGGCTTCAATTTCATGAATGGCAACTTCGATTTCCTGTTTCAAAGCCTCAATAGTCTCTGGATGGTTCACGTAACACTTATCTTTAACGGCACCCCACAAATAATAGTCCAACGGTGTCAAATCACAGCTGCGAGATGGCCAATTCACATCACCATTTCGGCTAATTACTCGATTTTCAAAAACAGTGCGCAAAAGATCGATGGTTATGTTGGCTGTATGGCAAGTGGCACCATCCTGTTGAAACCAAACATCATCCATGCCATTCTCTTCAATTTTTGGAAACAAAAATTCGTTGAGCATGGCACGGTAACGATCTCCATTGACAGTAACGGTGGCTCCTTCATCATTTTCGAAGAAAAATGGACCAATGATGCCTCCTGACCAAAATCCACACCAAACAGTCACTCGTTGTGGATGCATTGGCTGCTCAACAATCACGTGTGGATTTTCTGATCCCCAAATATGGCAATTTTGCTTATTGACATAGCCTGCAAGGTGAAAATGAGCCTCATCTGAAAACACGATTTTTCGGTAAAAATGCTCATCTTCAGCTAAACGATCTTCAGCCCATTCTGCGAATCGAAAACGCATTGGATGGTCATGAGGCTTTATTTCTTGGACTAATTGAACTTTGTAGGCTTTCATACCGAGATCTTTGTGCAAAATTCTCCTGAGAGAAGTGCGAGAAATGTTCAATTCTTGAGAACGATGACGAGTTGATGTTGATGGTTGTTCACGCACACTACGAGCAACAACAGCAATGTTTTCAGCTGTACGCACTGGACAAGAACGTAAATGTGTTGGTTTATTCAATAACGATCCAGTTTCACGAACTCGCTTGACAAATTGATCCACAAATTGTCGTGAAGGCATCTCATTTCTACTGAATTTTCCACGTAAATTTCTTACAGTTTGGACAGAAGATTCACCACTTTGGAAATAAGTTTTCAATATTTCCCAATTTGGTTCAAGCGTAAAGCGACCTATTTCGTAAATGTCAAACATTAAATTAAATTTCTGACAGAAGTGTTGCCAAACTCAAAATAACCACTACTTCAAAATGCAAACGTTAGATGGCCCACCCTGTATAAAGGAAAATTCTTTTAKAKTCCCCAAAACCAAACCCGATGCAGACATTCGGAATTGGTTTCAACCCTCACCTCCTTTATTCGTTGTTATGATAATAAAGTTACACCCAAGTTCCTAAGAATCGGAGACCGATTTTCTGCACTGATATCCAACTTAAATTGACTGGCTGTTTTGCGAAAAGCGTCCCCTAGATAACATGCGATTGTGATCATTTATTAAAATGCCAAATAATATTTAAAAAATACAACTTGCCCCGGTATCGCCAACTACAGCTAATTTTTTTGCTGTAAAACTAGAGCTGCTTGTGAGGGGCACCAAGATAAGGTTTGTGAAATGTTGAATTATGAATGTCAATGCGCATTTCATTATGATAACCGCGGGTATTACGTATTCAGTTCTGATTTCTTGATAAAGTATTCATGTATTCATTGTTGGCGGGGAATCTGGCTTTGTAAATCGAATAGGATCAATAAAGCTGTTAAAACTTTTGTTTTTGTTGCGATGAGGTTTTACGTCAAGATTGCTGTAGTATTACAGATTACAAATGCTGATTGGAGAAGCTCACTCTATTTGATAGACAGAGATTTAGGTATTATAGATGGAACAACGTTACTTACATGAATAGTATGGTGATAACTGTAAATTATGTCGATGAACGTAAATAACATACGAGTTGATTATTCAGTTTTTGGTAGCTATAACAGTCATCGGTCAATGGAAATATATACTAGAGTGAAAACTGTATCTTATGGATCTCTCGTAAATTGATAGCTCGTGGCTGAGTTCCAACTAACCCAATTGGCAATAAATTATGTTCTTAGGGTTTAGGTCGTTGTATATCTGTCGTGTAAATGCCTCAGAAATAATAATGATCCCAAATGAATTGAGTGGTTTTTTTTTTAGAAGGATTGACGGATAGGCAAAACGAACGGTGTTGTAGAATACAAATAATGCGTAGATTGCCATCCTCTTGCATACTTACGTTGGTTCCAACTGAAAGTCCATTGTTTTCCGAGATAATTTTTTCAAACTTGGCTAGATAAAAGGGTATGGTTTCTCTCATCAGCTTGGCCTTGTTTTCTTCTCTTCTTATAGGATCTTGTTCGGTTCGAAGTTGCCATAGCACTATAAAAAAGAGAAAGCATATTAGTAAGGAATTACAAGGTGGAGTTCAAAGGTAATGCACCATCTTTTAGATGTCGTTATTTCCAGCAACAAATGTGTAGGTACATTTTATTTATGGTGTGAAGAAGAAGGGCTGATACTTTTGTTTATATTATTACATATTTCCTTAATAATGTGGAAAAATGCTTGATTTTAATGAGCTGATCTAGTATTGTGGAAAATGTCCACAGTTCTCTGAATGATGTGGTTGTCAGAGAGATTAGAAAGACTATGATCTAAAAATTCACTTTCTGAACTAATGCTCAGCAAATCATTTTTGGCACTGTTATCTGATTTTGGATCTTATTCTTGCTGCTACATTTCGCATCATAAGAAAAAAAGTCGTTGTAATTTGCAAGACGTAAAATAATTTCTGTAATACTGCATTTGTGCGCAGTAAAAATATGATTTAAAACGACAACTCTCAAGACATTGTCATATTGACAATTTAAGACTGTTATCGAACTCTAAAAAAAATTCCATCCTTCCATCGGAAACTGCAGGAATCCTGCAGCTGTGCAGTCCGAAACAAATGCTTCCGGGGGAAGCAGGCCGGTAATCACAGGGATCAATCCTCACAGGCGCATAAGAGCAATCCATTACTGAGCGGATGCAAACCACATTMTAAAGTTGGCAATATCCTCTCATCCTCGCTTCGTGCATCCCAAATCTCCTTAGCGGAAACAACGCGGTATTCCTAGACCTTCGTGCTTTTAGTTCGCTTTCATCAAAGTTTAAAACGCGCTCCAGTTTCAGACCATCATATAATGATGTGTTTCTGATAGCAAAGTCTTTTAAATCCTTCTTTGCTTAAACCTGTCAATTTAAACTGGCATGGTATGACTTAAATATGAAGACAGATGAAATAGAGTTCATTTATATAATATATAGGTAGTAATAATTAAGTTAAACAAATTTTACAATAATACTATGTAGGCTAACCTTTTTAGTTATATCTCGGGTAAGTGTCCATTATAATTGTTAATGCCTTGTTTCTTGACTCTCTTTTATCAAGGTGTAGAACACCTATTTGCTTTGAATTCCAGACTCAAATATCTTGTTCCTGTAGGAATTTGTAAAACTTCTTTCATAATATTGTCGTATTTTCCATGTACTACAGACAGATCTTTCATGTATAAGACATTATCAGAAATCGATTTTGTGGACTCTAGATGCCCATAAAAAGGCAACGCATTTTTTCCTAACATTAAGGCAACGTTAAACAATATTTCCAAGATTATCAATCAATGGTTTAATATTTCTTCCACAGATCAAATATTTTACATGATCCGCAATGTTGTTCTGTCTGTCTTCTGAGTGAAAGGAAAATTTCTGCTAGGTATACACATCTTTGGTATTCCAAGCCAAGCCCGAGAACTTGTCCATATTATAAAATTGCGAGGTAATACTATACAGAAAAAACTGAATGTTTGAACAGGATCTTTGACTGCTGTGACAAGTGACAAGTTTTAATATTTTACCGCATTTAACTTACTTTTCAAGAACTATTTGTGGCTGCATACTATCCTAAAAAATCAACTGTACTAGTCCTATCGTGAAAGTCTTACTATCCTCATTGTTTTTAGTACGTTTCTATTACATGATATTCTGAAAATTATTAAGCAATTTCGTTGCATTATACTGAACTTATTTAAATTCCAGCCTTAGATTTGAGTGTTTCCAATTATAATTAAAAAGCTTCTATATCACCAAACCTTTTAACTTTCATTATTGACAAACTTGATGTGTATTCTTCATGCTAAGTAAACAGCACCATGCTGTTAGTTTCGTCGAACTAATAAACCTTCAAACAATATGCCCGTAACAAAGGTTACCCAAAATCAATTTGGTGGGTAGCTGGAATTTGCTTTAGGGCGACGTGTCGGTCTTCGGGTTGAAATACCAAACCGTCTAAACAAAGAAAAGCAATTAAAAATGAGTAACCAGAAATATGGGTAATCGATAGAGAGCTATACCACAAACGCTTAGCGAACGCCATACACAAAGCCAACGTTGAACGGCCCATATTACAAGGATCACTCTGACTGCCGCAAAGCTATTAATAACGGCTTTTGATTTTGTTGGAAATTGCCATCTCGCCAAATAAAAAATGAGTAAATTTAGTGATTGAACCTTCCACAGCCCGAGACTGTAGTCGCTGTTGATTTAGGGTTAGTTGGCAATAGTCTTGTCGATTTCTTCTTTGCTGACGTTCGCACACTTCATAGCATCTTCAAAGGCCATAGCTGTCTCTGTGTCAATTTTTGTGCCAGTTATACTTCACTATGTAAATAGATGGAATCATAAAAAGGCACATAAGCTGAAAGGCCACTGAATCTTCTGTCCAAGTGGTTTACTTCAGGCACAAGAAAATGGTATTAAAATATTTGTCATAGAAGACTGGTAAACAAGGATTGTGGAACAAATTAACGTGAGAACCGCGAAAACTTAGGCCCTGAAAATAAATTTGTAAAGTAAACAATGGTTACTCTGTTGCGGAAAACGTGGAAATGACTTCGCTTTCCTTTGATCCTCGATCATGAACTGAACTCTGAACAGGCTCACCATCATAGTGAATTAAACGTCAGCAAAGGAGACACCACGGGGATCACTGTCTAAAGTTTACCCAATGATATAACGTGTTTGCCACCTTTTACGGTTTTGATTCTTTAAGTTCAGTGCCTCTTTCGTAAAGGATAGAAGGTTCTGACAACTTCGAATGTTACATAACGAGATATACTCCTAGTATTTGAGGATTCTACTAGATTTCTTCCCCATTTAGGATGTGTGGTGTATAGTGGTGAAACATAGCGCATGTGCGTGTGAAGGAGGAAGAAAAAAGGGTACTACCGGCTTTTACTATGAACAGTACTTACCTGCACTTCATGTTAAGAAGGTAATACATTGTACGTAAATAATAAAGTTTAGTTTGGAAAACAGTGGTTTCAGTTGCGAATGACTGAGTACATCACAGGATGGCTCGTTTTTATTGAAACACCTGATAGAAAACAATTCGTATTCGCCCAGTACTGCCGACACAAAAACAAAGTTAAGCGAAACCGTTCATATCCAGCCCACAAAAACACAGCCACATGTGCCGCTATATATTTCCATAGCTTCATACCTTGTTTCAGATCCCCCAGGGTGTCGACTAGAACGTCGCACTGTAGGGATTCCCATTCATCTTTTCCAGCTAATCCGTGCTGCCTGGCTAAATATCTGGCAACGGCGTTGCTCTGGGCGACCAATTTGCCGTCTATTTCCAGTACGGGCAGCATACCGAATGGCATTTCTGAAAACGAGAAACGTGCTCGTGGGCAAGGGGTTGGAATAACACCCGTATACAAATACAATTGACGCATAGATTACCAAATTACAAGAGGAATTCTGTATTTTTTTTCGTGCGCTGTATGTAATAAAATCCTGTTTTTCAAATCTACATTAATTTGCTCTTCGTCGTTGAAAATGTAAGATAGAAAGTTCCGTATTTCATTAGAAATGAAGAAAAAAATCTATCAATATTCGGCGATATTTTAAGAAAAGTAGGGATCGTACCTCGTAACTGCATAGATCAGTGGCAAGAGTATGAAAATATTGCATCTAAATCTTGGTCTTTTTGTATTAGATCTCGTCGATTTTGGAAATAAGAAGATAGACAGAGAGCATGGGGATAGTCGTTGTGTAAATGGGTTCTAAAGGTTCAGATTGTTCAGGTATTTACAAATCTCAATAGCATCTTGAAATTTTCAAGTGCTGTAGAAAAGGACTTTCGTTAAAACCGAGATGTTATCAAACTGGTTTTTTTTGTTAATGTTCACCTATCGCTGATTGGGTAAAGAGATCTGATTTGATGCAGACTTTGTATTCTGAAAGACCAGTCTTAATGGGTCTAACTGTTTCACTACAGTCGCACCCTCCGGTTTTATATACAAAGTACTTGGAATGGAGAACATGCCACGATGTTTTTTCCGTGTAGTTATTGGCAATGCTACAGGTGGGCAAGTCAACGAATCAATGATGCCGATTGGGAGTAGCGACTTTTGACTTTCGTTTTGTAGGTAAATCACCACCAAACGGTCAACATCTATCATTCTAAAAATAATAATAAACGGCTTCGATGTAATACAAACTTACTCTTTTTTAATTCGGGCCATTTCTCCCTTGGTATCCTCTCGTCATCGTAGTCGATCCCTGCGTAAGCAAAAATGAATCTGATATGTTCAGCTCGACCTCTGGCGTTGAAGTATATTAATTTATACCGTGGGGACATGATAGTCTGCTAGATCTGAAACCAAGAGAGAATTGTAACTAAACGAACATAGTAACAGATGATCTTTAATGGGACAAATTTTGCTTTAATGCGAAAATATTTCGCACTAATAGCAACCTGTAGCATGCTCTCTGATTTACGTTCAGCAATCTAAATAGAAATTAGCAAATAAATCGGTACTAGAGGTACAAAGTTTAATTAATTTTCTCAACGATACAATAGTTTTCTGAGGAATACCTATACGAGTCTCCCTTCGCCCCATAGGTAGCAATAATTTCGATAAGTGTAGGTGGGAAATTCTTTTTTTCAGAATCATCTATATTGAACACAGAAGGACTACCTACCACGTTCTCCGAACTGTGTCATTAGAACTGTAAATACTAGGCTCACCATTTGGTGCAATTTTGACGACAGCAGAGGCTTTAGTCGGCATAATCACTACAATGTTTCATACGGTCATATTAACGGTCCCGCTACCTGCCATTAAAATTTGCAATGCTGGTCATCATCTAATAGTAAAACCCAGGTTTTATAGTGTTTCTAGTACGAATTATTTGTGAAATACGACAAAAAATTGCTTTACGATAAGAATGCCGTTGCTCAAATTCTACTTCGTGACGTATTTATTAGTAGCAGAAGCCGATAAGATTACGTGTAAATTGAAGTAACTTAGATATATTGCGGTCGTCGAGACGAATTGCTTCCATTAGTTGCGTGTCACCCCTAAATCCTTGTATTTTTCAACAGCTACATTTAATTTTTTCGTTCAGTAAAAGTTGTGCTGTGATATTTGTAGAGAATTCGTTAAAGCGTAGCTCATTAAGCTTGAACTCGAGTCCACGTAAAATGTGGAACAAAACCGTTTTATGCACTCAGCGACATGCATTCAATCTACAGCTGTCTAGTACATCATTAAAAACTACTGCGTTCGTAAAATTTTGATGCGAGGTGTTGCAATGTTTGTGTTTCTATGGATTTTTGCATATACTACCAATAAACCACAAAATTATAATGGACATGGACTATATTGTACAGTTCTTGCTCCATATTGCAGACACATTCAGTTAAGAGTTTTAGTTTAGCTTAGCTGCTGTTGATAAAATACATAACAATATGTTACACAACCACATAAATTAATAAAATATACAATCAATATTTCCATTATACATTGGCTTATTTTGCTCACAACCACTGCACAACCTTAAAGTTTGCTCATTCCGAATTTTATTGCATGACAAATATAATAAAATTAGACCTATATTAAAATCTATTTGACGAATAAGTAATCTATGTTTAAAAAATGAGTGCTTTTTCCTTCTAATTCAATTATGGCGATATATTACTTTGTTTGTTGAACTATAGAATTTATTACGTAAATTTTGGCGGCTAAAGAATTGAAAGAATTGCAATCAGACAAAAAAATCCATTTCTTTTCTTACATATTTGAATACTCTACTCGAAACATAGATACATTACGTCCAAGATATAACGGTGATGTAAAACAGCTCCTTTAAATCTATCTTATGTACGCATCATATATCAGGCACATATATCCATCGTGCATTGAAAACCACAAATCATTTGTCATGAGGATGTCGAACCTCATGAGTAAAAGGAAACATTATTTATTTGTTTATATGAGATGATGATTGTCCGCTGTCAGGTTTCACCAGCTAATGTGGTCTTTTGAATAAAATAGACGTTTCCATTATAAAGGAAATAACAAGCCCCGTTTCCTGTACTGCCATAGCAGTTGTGTTTCTAAAATGATAACGGATTTGAGCAACCTTGGACCTTTTTTTAAGACTTAGAAGGCTGAAGACGCCTATGCAGTTTTGCGTTTTTGGCACAACTTTAGGCTTGTCATGTTTGATACACCAAACGAAAACTCGATTTAATTGTTTTACCCTCGCAATGACCCATCACAAATTTAACAATAGGGTGAAATAATGTGGTGCGTAAATTCTCTGAAAATAGGTAAACATTGTAAGCAGGCGGCTAATTTCAACGTCTGGGCCGGACTCAAAGACATGTATAATTAGGAAACTCAACCCCACCGTAAAATATATTAAGCGTTTAAGTATTAAAACACGCAATTGGGTATTTGCCATGTAGTTGCAGTGGGTTGTTGTAAACATACTATTTGTAAACATAAAAATGTAAGAGTCAAAAACGTACCCTGAACTTGACATTTATTTTAGAGGTCAGAATAAACATAAATTGCCATTTATTTTCTGGGCTCTTGCGGCTCGTTTCCGGTCTGGCTAAGTCGAATATATGGGGAACAACGTCGTTCTTTATTATAACATTTCCCTCTATCAATTTATAAAACGCATATAATGTTTCATATCCTCTTCAAGCTATAACAAAATGGAAACTGAATGGTAAACACTTATAACCCCAAAAAGAATAATAAAACTTACAGTAAGAATTAAGATAATCTTCACAACAGAAAAACAAACTTTGCCATTTCGGCATATCACGTCTAGAGCCCTTAAACAACTTTTTCATACGTTGATAATCTCGAGGAACGGTTACAAAAATTTTGTTACCTGTACTGACTGAAGTACTTTTATAACCATGTACAAAACAACACTTGTTTTGTTTTCCATATATAATAGATGCTTGTAAAACTACACAAATCACTTTTTGGTACACCATTAAACAGCACGCTCCTCGGTAATGTTTACATGACACTTGACGTCACGAGTTGAATAACCTTGGATAGAAGCGTTTTGGCGGTGACTCCTAAGATTCGAATTTGAGACCTGAAATTCTCTACCTACAAATATTTTTTTGTTTTTCTTTAAAATGGCGTACGATATATATGCACTTCAAGATTCATTTTACGTAATGTTGTAAAAAAAAGTTTGAACGGGCCAATCCAGCAAGTGCCTTTTGAACGTAACCTAGCATAAACATACTTAATAAAAATTATCATTAAAAATCTAAAAATGAAGCGTGAAACTTAAACTTTTGCTTTGAAGTACTTACACTATTTACTTGGAAAATAAACGAACGAACTTTTTCATCGTCAATTTCACTTTTTACAATTATCCCCTCAATTGACATGTTAGTCACGTTTTTAATACAAAGCTAGGATAACGTCACTGTTCGATAAAACTGTTATTAATCTCTTATACAGTCTTTATATACAGGTCAGATTGTGTGATTAAACGTAGTAAAGCTTTCACAAAAACGTTTGGTTCCTATAAAATCGAATCTCACTGGTATTACAATACTATTACACGCAATTAAAGCCTGAAATTTAGTCACTGAAAAGTAGCTCTTGTATTGGATACGCGATAACTTTACTCCAAGCGATCCAATTAAACCTGGCGCTTTATGTTTTTAGAGAAACCACCTTAGGCAAGCCGTTCAGAAAAACAAATTTTACAGTGCGAGGGTTCATGAAAGCAGTAAAAAGAGTAAATAACATATAATTCACTACTATAATATATTCTACACAAAACAAAAGTATTCAAAGCTTCTTCCGAAAAATATAGATAATTATTTAAGTAAAGTAACTAATGTATCTCAAAATGAACCATTAAAATGCGCTGTTTGCTGCAAAAAGAACAATTCTGGTAAACCCTTTATGTCCCAATCGCTCTGGTAAGGACTAAGAGGTTTTTTTGTCTGGTATAGGTATAATCAATCCTTGTTAATACCCTACAGCATAATATACATATATAATGCATAACAAATAATATTGCGAAAAAAATATTAATTCTTTCTCACCTTTATCACAGACAAAATTAATTTCTTTTAGGTCTACACCACCCTCTTTTTTAAACAGTTCACAGTAAACAGGAACTATTTCAAGGAAGCTACTGAAAAAATTCATATAGAATCTACATCTTTAATAAAAGAAAAAATACAGCCATATTTTTTATAAGGGGGTTGAAGTCTACTTTTGTTATAGTCGTAAGTAAAAAAAACACACATCTTTAGTTTCTATAAGCTTCTCACTCAATTTTGGAATAGACATGTATGACTTTAAATCCATGATATGTCCATGATGCTTCTCAAGAGTATTTGGGTTTGGTCGCAATAAAAAAAAAACGCGGAAATCACGAACCCTTCCACTTCGAGACAATCAAAGACGAATTCCTCAAGGATTGAAGGCGCCGAAATTAAAATTCTAAGATAGGATAATTGCACGGGATTATTCATCATTCCAGTCGGGAGGATAATGGTCTGCCGCTTTCAAATATAAATGCCAGATGCAGGCTCGGCGGTTCTAATGGGCTAATTGCGTTTCGGAACAAAGTGTAATTAAAATTTATGGTACCATTTAACGGCATAAATTAACATGTTGTATGCCGAACGTCACAGGCAAAGCATAAAGAGAAATA
The DNA here is from genome assembly GCA_025024175.1 of Rhyzopertha dominica. NCBI lineage: Eukaryota > Metazoa > Arthropoda > Insecta > Coleoptera > Bostrichidae > Rhyzopertha > Rhyzopertha dominica. The sequence goes on along the minus strand of QCXZ01000003.1, from coordinate 832,687 downwards.
TGCCATGGGTGTGTTACCTATAGTTTTGCGACTTTGTATACTTTTTTTAACTTTGTAAAACGTGGCTCAACAAGATGTCACTTTCAATGTTAATACACACGATTTGCAAAGCTAATGCACTTCGAGTGGATTATGATTGTTTTTCAAATACATTTAATACAGTTAAGACAGATGCATTTAGCGAGAAAATAATCCAGCATGCAACCCAAAAATGTTCTGGAACATTATCTGTAGTACTAGGGTTGAAATAATAGTGTTATTCACACAACATGCTTGTTAAAACTACCTATTTCAGGATGGATCTAAGTCAGATAGTGCACTGCTCCTAAAACCTAACGTACCACTTAATTTAATGAAATTACGTGTCACTTGAATGAACAGAAAAATATTTAGTCGGATTTCAGAAGAGGTATGTTTACTGACATTTCTAACAGCATACCTTGATTTAATTTATGCTTTTACTGCTCCTTTTTTAGTTTCGTAAAGCTTATGTTAAATAAATTCACTTTCATGATTTTTTAACGTTTTGATGCTTTGTTTGGTAAAATTTTGTTAAAAAATTTGGTACTTATATTACACGAAGAAGATTGGAGTTATCGTCAAGAGATTCGGTGTGTACCATGAAAAGTATCATACATAGTTGAACGATACCTGTTGGGAAACTGGTAAATGCATTAGAAGAGCCTAAGACAACAATTCCAAACGACAAGAATGTTGCAGTCACAGCTTTAATTAATGTCGTTCATGTCGACGGCAAATTCTCTTCAAGAACTTGTAACATTCCTCATGAATACAAAATAAATTATGAATCTCAGCATTTGAATATTCTTTCATTTTGGAATTAAAATTTTGATTTGCTATTAAGAACTATCGGACGATTAAAAAACATAAAATCAAGCTTTAGATAGATGTGATGTTCACAGCATGATAGAATTGGAAGCTTGAGATTTTGACTTAAAACTTTTACCTTTTAAAAAATAATTACAAAATCTACTTTTAAAGGTAAAAATTTCAACTTTTTTATAAATACCTCGCGTCTCTTTAGCGCTGCCGTAGCATTAAGTATGAAAACGTTCAGAACCTTCCTCTAGAAAACCGCAATAAGCACTTTTCAAAGGAGGCCACATTCGTCATCATTTTCTGTGAAAATAAAACTTTCGCCGAATCCAATTTTAATTTCATATGAAACGAAACCCTTCACCTGTGAGTGGTGCTCAGCGGTTTCGGTTTTAAAACATGAGGCAGGCAAATTGCGTCTCTTCCACGAAACGTGGAAACGTAATCCCCTGCGAAAGGCCAAAAGACGGCGCTAGTGCTATGGAAATTGCAGTTGCAACTTTATTGCGCTTTTGAAAAATGTATAAAATTAACTAGATACGGGCGATGTATATAGTTACGATTTGGGTTTAACGCTTCATAGCTTAATGCACCTTCCATGTTTTAGTAGCTTTATAGCGTTGCAAAAGATGACGGTTAACGTTTAGTAGCTAGCGATACTCGAACATCGTTATAAAGATATCCATTTTCTAACTGTGAATATTTTTACTTAAACTTTATAAGTCAATTATTATTCGCTAAGTGTCTGATGCTATATCTTATAATTTTCACAGCAAATTTACATTGTATGTCCCAACTACTTTATGAAATGAATGAAGAAGGAAGTACTGGATCATTTTCTATTACAAATCTACACTCTAGTTCTTTCAATGTACCATTTAGGTATATTTTTTTCACTATTACGGCACCTGCATCACTTTAAAGCCCATCTAAGTCAAGAAAAAACTCGAACACCATGCAACAGCCAGAAAAGAAAATGTTTGCATACTTTTCATTCTGAGTTTAGTTTTTGTGTCACAACAAACAATTAAAGTTCTTGGAAGCTTGGAAGATCTACCACAAGCCATTATTAGCTAATGTAAAGCGACAGAAATTTTGAAACCGTCTGCACTACCGTATGAAAAGAAGTGGTGCACATTTTAGGAATCCGCTGTAAGATCATGGTTTTCTATTCTTATTACAAATAAATCATTTTTCTTGTCACGAGCTTCTAAAACATTAAATCAAGAATATCATGTAATGGTAAATATAATTACTATAATAAGAAAGTGTTAAGTATTTTAGGCTCGATTTTTATTGTATCTTCAAAAATAGAATTTTATTGAAAAGAGTCCAGTACACATTTTTTCAATTTAGAAGCCCCTTGCTTTATAGTACTTACTGATTTATTAACCCTTGAATGAATGTAAAATAGTAAAACTAATTACATGACGATACTCTCCTTGTGAAATATGCCCTCCTTGTGATGTATTAGATTGGTCGTTACATTAAAAATTTCTAAAACATAGTCAACTCTACTAAGAGGGTGAGCGTTGCCACTTACAAACTTATCATAAAGGTTAAAATGCATGTCTATGCTGTGCTGTCTACACCTCAACCAACTGCAGATAGTACTATTTCGCTGTCATTACAGCTCATCAGTGCAGTTTAGGTCTAGTGTAGACAACACGGCACAGAACTGGTTTTGCTTATATACCAAAGCAATGGTATGATGAAAGTAAGAATTTAGGATGGCAATGCCATCTGTCAGTATTACACTGACATGATGACAAAGCCACCTAGCTGCCTTAACGGGAACTACTTCCTAAAGGAAGTGACCTGTAGCTTGACAAATTGGCATGTAACTGCATACTTCAATTTGACAGCAGGCCCCCATGGCACTTTTTGCTTTGGTATATAAGCAAAACCAGTTCTGTGCCGTGTTGTCTACACTAGACCTAAACTGCACTGATGAGCTGTAATGACAGCGAAATAGTACTATCTGCAGTTGGTTGAGGTGTAGACAGCACAGCATAGACATGCATTTTAATGTATGTTGGTTCTTGCCCGTCAGCAAAAAGTGCCATGGGGGCCTGCTGTCAAATTGAAGTATGCAGTTGCATGCCAATTTGTCAGGCTACAGGTCACTTCCTTTAGGAAGTAGTTCCCGTTATGGCAGCTAGGTGGCTTTGTCATCATGTCAGTGTAATGCTGACAGATGGCATTGCCATCCTAAATTCTTACTTTTATCATAAAGGTTGTCTCTCTGGAAACAAAAGTTTACCTGTTTTTTGTTATCCTTTTCCTCTATTTAAAGTAATGGAGGATTTAAGAAAAATCACCCTGTATATCGAAGGTAATCATGATTGATGATGCTGAGAAAGTCGTCTAGCTGCCTTTAAAGAGATACTTCCTCGAACAAGTTGATATAAGAATTAAAAAGCAGCATCGATTATAGACATTATGTCTTCTTGAGTGCATTTAACTAACACTTGTTCCTTACAATAGACCTATGTTCCACAAAAGCAGTTTCTCCTTTTTAACGGAGTTAGCCCTAAAAATTAGGTGCGTGACTTGCTACCTTGCGTTAAATATTGTGAGAACATGAACTAACTAATAATATGTGTTGAAGATATTCTGCATTAAATGCTGTTCTTTGATGTAAGCCTTCCTAGATATCTAAAGCCACCCAAAGGTTAAATGGCATTTGATTCTCATGTGATATAGCTTACAACGCTGAAGCATGACGTATTCACGGATGAAAATACGTCCGCCTACATTGTGAAGTGAATCCTGAGTCTAGAACAAACGAAGACCTAACAAAGGCTGTCTCAGCCACAAAAGACAGGCAAACAGTATACCAGACGTCCGTTTCGCATACGTGTACGTTAAGTGCTTCAGTTCATGCTTAATGAATTTGCATTGTGCTCCCCCATACGGTGCCGTTCGTAGGTCTACTGGCAAATTTCCGACGGGCTTGTGTTGAAAAATGCTTCGACTGGAAATAATATAAGAGGGAAGCTATTAGCAGTTTTGTGGTTTTTGACTTAAGAGAACTTCACGTTGAAAATGTTCCTCATTAATTATAGTAGTGACTACTGGAATAGTTTGCTTATTTTCGGAACAGATAAGTGCTATTAGAAGTCAGCAGGATATTCCTAATTTTTGAAAAACACAATCAGTAATTTTAAAACTCCTATAGCAAGCTAATTATACAATTATTTATGAGAAAAATGTACAGTAATCATCTTAAACATATAGTTTAGACATGATCCGATCAATATATTATAGTTATAGTATAACATTTTGTTTAAAACTTTGAAAAATTTTAAACATAGATCTAGATTAGTTTATGGAAAATCTGTTATAGCACCCAAGACCAAATTTCAAGTGACACTATGAGTGCAATGGTTCTAGAGAGTAGAAAATCGACTATTCAGGAAATAGTTCATCTCCAATATTATGTCACATTTCGTGTGTTATTTTTTTTAATAAATGACAGATATCATCAAATAACGTTTTTGTATAAACATACCTTATCCTCAGAATATACACGTACCTGCTCTTTAACTTCAAATTATAATTATAAACTATTAATGACGTAACTCGAGATTTTCCGTCCACTGCTGATGAATGTGGACGATTATAATGGCGGCCCTTACAGTTAATTGCTGTTAGAGTTACGTATGGAGCTCTCAGAGTGTAATTTCCTGGAAGCGAAGCCCTTTTTAGCACGAGAAGGATTCTGTTTGCCCGTGTCACGCGATCATTCCGAAAACGTTATATCAAACGACCGCTGTATGCGTTCATATAAGAAGCAACTTATAGCTTATGGCACTAAAGCGTTACGTTCAGATAAGGGACACGGGAAACTAGATTTAGGGAATAGGATTTAATTGTGACACTGACCATTTGAAGTGGTAGTGGTTTACACTACAGAAATAGCTGCAAAGAAAAAAACGAAATGCAGAAATACGACAGCTCTTTTTTATCATAAAAGATATTTCTATCCAACTATATGACATAATAGTTCATGTTACTTCCCTAAGTGACGTTACACATTTTTTTTGCTTACAAAATGAGGCAAGTAACGCACCATTTTGGAACTGTTGTTCACCTTATACACATTCGAAATGTGTAAAGTTTTTTTTACTCTTATGCAGATGACTCTCAGGTTTATTTACCATTTTCCCCAAGCAAATGCAACACAACCTAAAAATTTACCCAACGAAGGCCAACTTACAGCTATTTGGTAGACGAAAGCAAAGATTACAATTGTTAAATTCTGTAAAAAAAACTGCGAACCCGTCTTTGGGTTCGGATATTTTTTCCCCTTACATTGTGATCTTTTACAGTATTTGGTGAGTGGCTTTCAAACAAATTTTAACGTGCGTGAGTTTTTACAATCTAATTTTAAAAACTGAAAAAGGTTGTCTTGTGTTTTACTATATTGTTAGTAAGCACATGGTATTTTTATATTACGATCGTATTTTCATTAGTCTATTGCAGTTACTATTATTTGGCTACCTTTATCAATTTTCTTGAGACTTCATTTTCCTTAGATATCATATAAAATTTTATAGATGATACTATATCCACATCCGTTCCCACTATAAATTTTTGAAATTTATTAGTTGTGATAATTTAGCAATCAATAAATAGAAGCTTTTATAACAAATTTTACTTAATGCAGACCTGATGCTAACTGGCGCGACCCGCGAGACATTTTTATGTGATACTTTATTGGGTTTAAATTTTCCTATGTATAAAATAAAAGCCTTTGCATGTCAAAACGAATTTATACAAATTTAATATAAAAACATACAAATTAGTAAGTAGAAAATTGTTTACATTTGTTAGAAGAAATTTACAATAGTACACAATAAAATTTATATACGGTATGGATTATGTCCATTACAGTTTGTTAATAAGCACATTACAAGAGTCTCAAACTAAAAAAAAATTACTCACCATCACTTTCACTGTTAAAATCACGATTAATTTCTTCTATTATTAATTCTTGTGCATGATTCGCTCTGTACCGATATTCAATGCCCAGTACATGCCGCACTGAATTTCTCCATGCATCGACACTTATTATTTCAGCTTTTTAGCAGCATTTCATTGCTAAATTTTGCACCGGTGTTCCCTCGTCGAATTCATTGTTTCAACTGCCCCCATATCATTTCAATGGGGTTGAAAATGCAATGATATGGGGGTAATCGTAGAATGGGGTGTCCACATTCAGAAGCCAGAATGCCACCTCCAACAATTGTTTTTTTTTGTGTAGTCCACTTCGAAATATAAATCTTCTTTTCTTAAAAGCTCTTGAATGGTTGCCTTATTAGTTGTTGTATTTGGAATTTTGTCCAGTTGCTCCGAATGGTAACTAGCGTTGTCCATTACTATGACGCTGTTTGGTGGCAATTTTGGCAATAAAATGTTTTTGAATGATAATCGGCGCTTGCTTCTTTAAAGTTTTTACATCCGAAACCGATTTTCCTGCCTATACATTTTTATAGATTTTAAATTAGGAAAGAATGCGATTTAGTCATACATTAAAAGCTATTAGATGAGAAATATTTGTTGTTCAAATAATAATACCAAATAATGCTCATTGATTTACGTGTACGGGAAAAAAATTCTAAAAAAGCCTAAACACAATTTTTGGATACGGTCTACTCCGCTGCAAAACAGTGGAACGTGCCGAACCCGTCTGTTATTTACGACAGCTTCAGGTAATACTTGTAAACCATTGTGAGCGGTAATCGGCTGTTCGTATAATGAGTCTCATAGATCGTTGCTTGCAAGTATACGAGGTTTTCTTATTGTTTATTTGGAAGCAAATTATTATTGCGTGCAAAAATTTAGTTCATTGCAGTGTAATTTGTTTAAGCACCTATTTGTCTATGTCACCGCTTTAACTTAAAAAGCACTTACGAGTAAATATAAATAGGGATGAATGCAATTTATTAAAATAAAAATAATGTGTTTGTCAACATGGCGCACGCAACGAGGTCTTATCCTGGGTTATGGATCAAAAACCCAAACACATAATCCATTAAAAAGTAAGACCCCAAACAGTACCGGCATAGTTAATCACTTTGTCGTAAATTCTCCCCTCATTTCCGGTCCACCCCTTCTTGACAATAAAAAATCACGTTCTGAGGTGTAAAACGCGATACCTCGTCGTATTTCATCTCCGGGGCCATTCTTTCAGCATTCAGGTCTGGGCCGAGCAATCGATTCGTCCGCGTCAACACACCGTGCACACCATCTCTAAAAATACCCCGAAAACGGGCTCACTTGTGGATTCACCGCGGAAAACCTATGTTTATAAATAAGACACATTAGAGTTTCATGTGTTCCGCAAATGTCATCACTTTTCCAGCGGTGTCGACCTGACGCATGACAGAAATTCAATTAGGTCCTTGATTGCTAGAAAATAATTAAAAAGATCGGTATCGGTAATTTTATGAAGTTAACTGTTTTTTTTCTTTTAAATATAGTATGTTACATACAAGTGAACAAACTTGAGTTCCAATCATGGGTGTGTCCATTTTGCACACGAGCTAAATAAGGCATACCAAAATTCAATAAAATAAACTCTTATCAAACAGAAAATTATTTTGTCGCAGGTAATATCTCTAGTGCACCTAATTTTTTTTGAAAAATTTGGATAAACAAGTTTCTATGGTATTTGTTTAACAATTAAATAACATGAGCACTAGTTGTTTTAAAAATTCAACTAGCGCAAATGCTATTTGTTAAAAAAAATGCTATTCTTGTGTCCCTTGATGAATTTTTAAAAATCCTCAAAAATGAAATAGAGAACTGCCACCTGTCAAACACAGAAAAAACTGAACTACTGAATATTGTGGAAATTTGCATAGATCAAAGTTGTTTTACGTTCAATGACACATTCTACAAGCAAGACGATGGACTGCCAATGGGTTCACCTTTGTCTCCAGTCTTAACCGAAATATTCATGTCAAATTTCGAATAGAAGCTTTTTTGCAAAGAAAAATGAAATTATTAAAAATGTATTATTCTGGACTAGATATGTTGACGATATTTTTTGTATTTGGACGGGAACTGACAGGCAGTTGGATGTATCCTTAAAATTCTTAAATACAATAAATAAAAAACTTCAATTTACCCTAGAAAAAGAAAAGGATGGAGTTCTTCATTTGCTGAGACTTTGAAATTTATAGATCATCAACACAGTCAGATGTTACAATCCCGGCTTCTTCAAATCAATCAATGCTGTACAATGCTTACATCAATGAAAAAAAAAACATATTTTTGCCCTAGTAAATTGTGTCAAAGGAGTTAGTGTTTCTATTAAAAATAGGCCGAATAAGTGCAATTTGGGAGGTCTTTTAGTTAACAATAAGCCAAAATCCAATAAACTGAACAAAAACGGCATTTACCAAATAAAATGCACGCAATGTGACATGATATACATAGGATAATCAGGTAGAGCTATTAAAAAAAGAATTAAAGAACATGTTGCGAATATAAATTCATACAAAAGCACAACAAGTTTTGCTGACCATTGCATAAGAAATAACCATGACTTAGATGAAAACGACGTCAAAGTTTTACATTGCGAAAGGAAAGGTAAAAAACTGAACCTTTTAGAACTATTGGAAATTAAAATCAGCGTCAGAAAAAAACATCTGGCAAATACACAAATAGAAATTCCCACGTTCAGTACGGCTTTGATATTGCCGAAATTATAAAGTCGGCCTTCAAACCCCAGGCGAAAGATTTTACAACTGTATTTTACAACCCCTGTAAATAGGGGATGTAAACAAAATTCTGCAAATCTGAGTTTAGGTCGAAATGATCGTCAGAGTTATCTGATAAATCAAGTGAGACAAAGCACATGCGTTCAATCAGCTTGTTTCCAGGCTACCTAATTGCTTTAGAAACTCGTTTATCCGAATTTTTCCGAAAAAAAATTGATGCACTAGGGATATTACCTACGACACAATAATTACAAATTAATTGTCTTAATGGCAAATTAATGACAATATATGGAAATAAACGACAGCACTGCGAAAAGCCCATATATAAAGTGTAGCAGTGCAGTTGATGCCAAAACCGATTATACAGTAATCGATTTTCAATTTATCTCCTCGTAACAGCTTCTACGTAATATGTAACTGTTATATTTACAGAATACGGAATCTAAGCAGCTTGGAGTTATAAGCTATGCAAAATAAGAAAACAACTTAGTAGATATATACGTAAAACAAGCACGTTAATATATAATTGCTGAAAATAGTTGTTTCGTCACTTTATTTTTACTTCCATAACTTACTGATATAGTATGGCTACTGCATTTAATATTCTCAAATGCTACAAACCTTGTACCTATGCTTGCAATTGCAGAAAATGATTTTCCATTATAATAGCAACAAGAACAAAACAATCCGCTTTCTTCAGGTATAATACCGTTCCAAATGTACAAAATATAGTATATCCAGCTTACTGAGAAGTTGCTACTTGTACAGCATTTCATACTCTTTCCATCCTATTTAATCTAAATTCAACAGGCAGGTTTTCTCAGGAATATGCAGTTTTCTCCCAATACCGGTGATTGAGTTTGGCCCTTTTTTCCGCGTTCGAGACTTCCAATAAATAACAATTTGTCTCAGGCAGTAACTTTATTTACCTCGTATCCGCCGGCATCCTCAACACCGTTGCCAATTCTACTTATTAATTGTAATTTCTGATACTGCTAGATAACGATGTTGTCCAGCTTATTTTGCAACCGGCCTACACTGAAGCTACCTTAAGAAAAGGATAGCAAGAGCATAAAGGAGCCATGTGGTAGATTTGTACAACTATCACGAACACAAGACGTCACATTATTTATTTAAGTATTAATAAATTCAAATAGTATACTTTAAAAGTCCATCTACAACTGAAACAAATCCTTTTATATGATCAGTGCTTTCCACAACTGCACCAGACACATTGTAGTAATAGTTATAAGTGGTTTTCTTCCCACTAAATCTCATTTCTTTACATTACTGCACTCACATTAGGGTTCAAGAGAGTCCAAATTCTGAAAATATCTTCAAACCATCCGTCAGTACTATATAATAAAGTTAGGGTTGCATTTCTTTGACAGCTAGAAAAACTTTAGCTACTTGTAAGTATTTACGTGAATATAAAAGCCTGCATAGTCACCAAAAGGGTAAATACATATTTGGTTACTTAGCTAACTTAATATAACAAAACCAAGGAAACAGTTATTTTTAGCATGATTAAACTTATTGTAGTTATTTAAGATTGTAAACTCCCTAGTGTACCTTATTATTTCATGCAGAAGGTTCGATGTTCAACTAGTCCTTGGAAACTTATTGAAACTAACTTTACCTGAACAGGCTGGATTTTAACTTCGTTAAAAGTTAATTAACGATAATCTATAGCAGTAAGAGTACATTTAGGCAGCTCTCTTCTTCGTCAAAACAAATAGTTGTCATACTTTTTATTTGGATATTTCAGTTCCAAAACGAAACATTCCGTGTAGGAATGAATATTGCATATATGCAAGCAGAAATAAAATATAAAACATAAAAAAATTTGTAAATCAAAGTAGACGTGCTATATTTTTGGAACGGCAAATTCAGACTCTATTCAGATAAGCTAAAAAGTACAGGTGTGCTCTTAAAAAGTTTGGACCGATGACATTTTGAAGTGACCCCGTCTACCAATTCTGAAGACGGCATTGGGATCTACGCAAAAAGGTGTCACAGTGATTATAACAGATATATCAAAAACGCTATCAAACTGAAATAATGATTTGTCGGATAGATTCGTATTTCACCAGATCGTCTTTAAATTGCCCGTTCTTCAAACGAGCAATCTAAAACTTTAATCCATGGGAACCTGCAACGTTGCAGAACTCTTGTGATTTAAATAAGCGAACAAGTCTTGTGCAGAGGCTTACGACTCGCTCGCATTGGCATTTAATTTAAGTCGCTAACAAGCTCTGCAAACAACTTCCTGTAGTGGCTAACTTAGATTTTCAATTTCGAGAGTCAGTGCAGGTGTGTGAGAAAGTTGCAGGATTCGTTAGGTATTGGCACATTGGAGTGAGAATATCTCGCCGTCCTAATTCATTAATAATTTAAATGTTGCTTGTTACAAAAATGTCTAATAATATAGCAAATTCAAAAATGTTTCTGCTAGTAACAATCATTAAGAGCCATCAGACCATTGAATAATGGAGGTAGAGGTTTCCCTCTTTCAGTACTCGTATAACTCGCGATACAGTGTTCCCAGATCAAAATTTTTAGACACAACCAGAATAAGAAAGGTTTAAACTACAGTACATTGGACTCGGGCAGTTTTTTTTATTGATAAATACGACGAAATACAGGGCACTGGTAAGCGCATAGAATACGCCATGTATATTATACTATTATCTACGCGTAAACTATGTAATATTCTACTTCGAAATTCTACTGTAGAAAATAGCATGGTGTTGGTCAGTGCTGCTCAAAACGCCTTAAGTGTCTTATTCTATATTTTATTATTTTATCGCTTGTTAACTAAGTGAAATACTTTCTTGCTGTAATTAAGTTAATAAGAATAATGTCTAAACAAAATTAACTTGTTTAGACATAGTTAATTAGCGTCAGAGGACCTACAGCGCAAGCGTGCTGTCAAATACATAACTGAAATATAAATTTTGAACGTGGTGTAAATTAAAAAGTAACGAATACTTTTTATCATCAGTATTCGTTACTATAGATACTAGTTCGATATTTATAAATAAACTTCGTTTTAATTATTAATAGAATAAAGTTAATTCTTTCACGAAATAAATGCAGAAGCTCACTTCATGCATGTTTTTAACGTTGTTGGCGAACTTATTTTGTAATAAACGTTAAGGCCTCTTATAAAGTTCAAAATTACCATTAGCAGCATTAATGTAGCTTTTAAAGCATAGTGTGTTTCGTATACATTAGGTTCAATACTGCCTACTATGTGTTCATTGTAGACACACAGAAATCGCCCTTGCCTCAAACAGTTCTGCGATAAATTGCAATAACTCCCACTGCCTCAGCCTAGGTCTTTTACTTCTGCACGTAAGAAAATGAGATTTTAGGTTACACATGCCACTTTCACGTACCAGTTTACAGAATACGACATTTCAAAAGAAGTGATTCAGCGCATGTACGATAAATGGCTACAGAAACCGTCCCCTGTGAAAATCAACGTGACGCCTTTTAATTAAATTTCCTGCAGAATTTCAGACCTGTCGGGCTCAAAAGCATTGGCAACGACTGGTGTGACTGACGCGACTGTATTGGCTACGATGGTTCTATAGTGAAAAAATCAGTTTTAATTAAAAGTGCGAGCACACAATAGGCAATAGCAATCAAGATAAAGGTATGCGAAATCAGTACAATTAATACATTAACATAAATACAAAATGTTTCGAAGGACAGTTGCTTATTTTTTTAATACTGTGTCTTTTTTTTGTGAAACAGCATATTTTTTCTCGCGTCATATTAACTTCTGCTGATGTCGCCTATGTTGATGGTTCAATAATGATTATTTATAATAATGCCAGTTTTTCCTAAAGGCAAAAGTCTTCTTATGAAATGTAACTTAATCTGTAAGGAGAACATTATCAAAAAGTCATTTCTGTGTTGAAGTTTGCATAGAGTCCGTTCAGAAATTGCAGTCTATTATTGAAATCTAGATGTAGTTTTGAATTAACTGACGGTGATACGGACAAAATTTATTTTTATGGGGCTTTCTTGAAACAGAAGCTTGGCTTATGTGTACTTACATCTCTTCTGCTACTAGTATTTCACATAGCCAGTTCTATAAAACCTCTCTTTCAAATTAGCAAATCGCTGAATACATTTTCTAATAACTATTCTAATTCCGGACCAGAATCACTAACCCACAACAAATGACAAGTTTATACAACAATGAAATGACAATTCTGCGACAAAACAAAACAAACTTCAAGTTAGAAACTTTTTTTCAAACCATGCCGAAAATAAGGGAAATCAATGACATCCTTTAATAAAATAATTTTCAAAGAAAAATCAACGTTACAAAGGACAATTGCAAACTTTGGTTTACTTTCATTTCATACATTTACACTATAAAAATTGTGCGATTATCATTTTTCGTAGTAAAGTAAGTACAGTAATCGACTTTCAGTTTAATTATAGCTGCCTGTTGTTCTGGAGTGCCGTTTATGAAATATTGAATGAACGCCTAGACAAAAGCAGGGTCACATCTTAAAAATTTAGTATCTAGTATTTAGGTAGGTTTCTATTCTTGTTTGACTAAAATAGAATACCTTCAAAAACTAGCAATCATATACCTATATCGTCACTGAACAAAATAAAATAATTAGAAGTTTAGGTTAAATCAGTCGTTTTTTTTATTCGAACCGAAAATTTGTATTTAAATACCGGTTGTTTAAATTGATGATGATGATCAACAAATTGATAGGCGAAAAACTATCAAATTTCTGTTAGAAAAATGTTAGTTTCATCAAAAGCTGTTTGTCAAATTACACAAATACATGTACGCGTGCAAATGTTGACGTTGTTGGTCATTCAGTATATCCTCTCTCTCCAACATCTATTGTAATTATGTCGACAGCAAGCAAAATATATAGTCACCTAACAAACGAGTTATTATTATTATTATTATTAATACTCTTCGTCAAGTTTTCGCAGTCTCTCTAAATACTTTTGTAGAACAAACTCACAGTGAATTGCAAAATTCAAACTAACGATGCAATGCAAATAATTTAGAAGATTAGAGATCCAGTGAGATGTTTTCGTTTTCTTAGAATAACAAAAAATCTTCAGTCGAATTTGTGTCCCACGCACTTTCATGATTCTTCATCAGAAATACAGATGAAGGCACCTCTTGAACGTGATCTGCAAACCATATTTGCCATCCAGCGCAACAAAAGAAAATAATCCAGGGTAAGAAAACTTAATAACGATACGCCTACCATGATGAAATTATTCTAGGCTCGTTTCGCGATCAACTTTTTGGCTGTATTTGTACGTGCACGCACTTCGGTGATTTGGCCTGTCGATAAAACATTCCAACTTACACAGTATTTTTTCGTAAGTAAATGCGAGAGGTCATGCGGTTTAGACGTTTATCGTCTTCTTCGTAGGTAATAGGTTCGGTGAAATTCAGGTTCCCGTGTTATAAAAATCGATTCGTTCGGAAAGTGAAATACATTTGTTACTCCCCCACTTTCGTGCTATCAATCTACAAAACCAACCTGTAGGACGCTTATAACTTATCACCCTTCAAATCAATCAGATGGCTGGAAATTTAGGTAAAGTTTTAGGTTTTACATAAATTTAATATGTGGTGATTTTTAAGTTGCTATGGGTGACAGCCTTGGGGGGTTGTATATGTATCTATCAACACAATTTAGCTGCATTTTATCTTATTTATTATATAAAGGATGGCAGATTCTGGCTTCTTTGTATCAACGTTTGGGAATAAAATAATTACACAGTGATTTTTTGACAAAATTAATTGATTTTTTTATCGGAAAGATGAAAGATGCAAGATATTTATTTAGCATAATCTAAAAAGTAGCCTTAGAATCACAGTAAATTACAAACAAAAATCATGAAACTTTGATAGCATAGATCTGATCTGTTTTTCGCAGTTACTGAAATTCTTCAGCAGGTATGTTGTTAACAAACAACCTGCATCTCCAGAAACCGCTCAATATGCACACCCCAACTTAAAGCCTATATCCGGGATAAGTTATTTGCATCTAAGTGTAACACCGAAAACCCAGCTTGAAACTTCAAGCATCTTAAAGCTGGAGCCTGTGGCTTACGGTATTACAGCTCGACATCAGCAGCTGCACTCGAAAGTGTTGCAGGCGATAAGTGAGATCGATGGGAATCAAGTGCATCAGCAAGCCGCAGTTTTGCAGCAGCAGATAAAAACCAATTGGCGCGTCCATTTGCATCATCTGATGCAACTGCAGGCAGTCAACGCTGAATAGAATCTCGCTGCCGCTTGTAGTGGATGTCCCGCATTCARATGAACAACGAGATTCTGTATTCATACGAGAAACCTGGCCATAAAAGATGGGTGGAAACAGGCGACGACATCGCACAGCAACGATGAATAAGCCTTCTACATGACAGCAGCTCATGCGACACGATTTTTAATATTGCCTAGAAGAGCGTCCTGGAAAAAGCAGCGCTGAAAAGGTTTTAAAGGAGCCTCGTCATGTAACTACAATCTCGTTTTGACAGCATTAACAAATTTTGCAATGGATTTATACATAAGTTGGTATCTTATAACGGGATGCTACTACAAGGAGAAGTGGAATGCAAACATCCTTTGTGTAGTCAAGAAAATAGCATCCCGTATCGACGTGTGTCAGAGCATGTGGGCTATCTCTCGTGGGATATGGTCATGTTGACCTTCATGGGCTCCCAACAAGATTAATTGAGAAGGAGCATTTATAATTTCTTCAGAACGAGTTGCTAGATCTCTTAAACATAGTTCCTCTGATGAAGTCCCGTCTCAATTCCTATGTATTCCTATATGTATTTATGTATATGGAATTCTACATTTCATAGCAATTCATTTTGTTATAAAGTGAATCCATGCTAAAGAAGTACCACATATTACTACTATTAGATCATTCACGGTAAAAGGCTTCAAACTGTAATGTAAGTTCTTAAAGAACGTCTGCATTTGAAAAGTATGCTTTGCTTATGTGTTATTGGTATAATAGTTCATTAATTTTTGATTAWAAAGGAAGTTATTTCCAAACTTAGTTTGCAGTTTTTATTAATACTGAAAATTATTTATATATATAGTTATTTTCGCAGTGCGGTCTAAATTGTGCCTTTCAAGGCCATACTTTCTAAACGCCCGTGTTTTCCAATCGACTGGAGTAGGTTTCCCACAATAATACAATTCATCAAACAAGCAAGACATTATGAGCAGAAGCCCTCCATTGGCGTTACGAAAATTACAAAGGAAGCGTTTGAATAAATTTCCCGGTGAGGGAAAACATGAAAATGCTTTTCACACTTTCCGAGTGAGCAATTACGTCGCCTGTATGTGTAAAAACCTTACAATGCACGCTAAATTGAGAGTTTGCACAGTTCTGATACAGAAGTTCTGAAACTAATTTAATATCTAATTAAGAAGCTCTATTTTCAGTATTCATAAAACTGTTTAACTTCCATACGTTTCTTTAAAACCAGTTTTAAAACAAACACGTAACTGTAGGTGTCCTAAAAAGTTGTAACCTATCAAAAGTAGCAAAAAAACATTTTGTCATTTGAAAGCTTTCAGTTAAACACTTCTTGCACAACCGTACAAAAACATAATCAATTTCTTGCCTATAAACTTCAGCTTGAAGTTCTAAAGGCTTCAAATTCTATTTCACCAGAATTGGGCTAAATTTCATAGGCTTCTTGAAGGGACGTTATGATATTGTTAGTTTTCCACAAAATAAATTGCCCCTTTACTGGAAAATAACTTCCATAACATCACTTTAAATTATTACGATCGGTCCATCTTTTTTCCTTGTCCACCACGAACGTAATTGATCTCTCTTGGTCTAGAAGATGTTGATATGGTATGAGTTGGGTATTATTGTACACCCTTCTCAGAGTATTGCTCTGATGTGCAGCATTCCTGAGACCAACCTTAATATGGGGTTACCAATCGGTCTCCAGACGTCGAGAAAAGTGCTTCAGAAGTAGAGGTGCAAAGACATACTCTTAACTTTTTCGTAATCCTAATTCCAATTAATTTGAACGTTTCATCATTTTGGTAGCTTTGCATGATGCATTCTCTATGTGTCAGTATATTACTAAAGTAAACACTATACAGTCTACTTTTACTGTCTAGGGGAAACTAGACAAAAGTTCTACTAGAAACTGTAAGTTTGCTGTAAATTTCAAACGACCCACTAGCATCACTTATTGTCTAGTTTGCAGAAAACATCAATGTTACCTTGCTCTCAAGGGTCATATACACAAGTCCCGCTTCCCCCAGTTATGAAAATCTATGCCCTCGTTTACAGGCTATTCTAATGAAATTACTGCCCGTCTCTTAGTCTAATAGCGCCTCCTTATCTGGTCCGTTGAAAGCTCAACTGGCTTACGCGAATTTTTTCAACTCGTATCTAAGAAAATGTCTGTCGGTGTCCAACCGAATGTTGTCGGATAATCGCGTTATTGTGGAAATTTAAACGTCAGCCTATATTTTCTTTCCTTGAACGAATGTGGAAAGTGACTTTTCATAAAATACGCGTTTTTCAAGGCGGAAGGATACGTATCAAAACCTATTATTTGAGAAATATAAAGTATGAAAGCTCTGGTTTATGGTGTATTCAAAAGCAGGCAGCGTGAAGACACTAGAAATGAGGTTATAGCAATAACTACTTTTAAATATCAAGATTTCTACAGGGTCCGCCATTGTTCTGGCATTCTTGTAATAGGTAGGTCCTTTATTATATGTTGTAGAGAAAAAGTACAATAAGAAAATATACTTTACGACCTAAGGGAGTTCCATTTTTGCTGCAACGCACCTACTTTTTCATTTTAAATGGAGCACCCTGTATATTATTCCATTTTCGATTCTCTTGTTGAAAAGAAGGTGCATTTTGTCAAACATACATGTTACCTACAGTTGGAATTCTTAAATAGTAAATTAACAGAATTACGGGAAAATTTCTTGATAACATTGAAGCAAGAAATAAATCTTTTGAATATATTGCTTATGTCCCTAATAATTCAAAAACAACTATTTACTCTTCATACCGGTCACTTACATAGATACATTATATAGTAACATAATTTGCTGATCGCTCTATTTATAGGATTTCTAATATAACTAAAATGCTACTTTGTTTTATCCACAATATTAACAGAAGCCTTTGAGGTCATTCTCCCACAGCCACGGTTAGTCGATTTTCACTGCATTATACATCAAGGACAGAGTTTTGGATGCCAACTCAGAATGTATAATTTGTCTATGATTTATATATGAAGAGGTTAATTGATATTGAACCAGGTGTAAGTTACCTTGATGCAAATTAACTCGCAAACCCAGTGTATCATGTCTAACTGTATGTAGACTCGTGTAGTATGCGGTTCCGTTCACATATTAATAAGACACGTCTAAAACAGCTTGCATGTAGAAGTGTAATAGTAATCTTAGAAGCTTCTGTGAATGTTTACTTTTTCCAAATTACAAACCCGATCTACACTCTGTATAAATTGTAAATATCGAAAACAGCAGTTATCGTTTAACATTATGGCGGATGCGCCGGAGCCGGCTGGATGTAATCGGATATTTTACAGGTAGAATAATTAATGAAAAAATATTACTAGTTCTGACCAGGATTTGTGTCCGGGATTTTTTGAATCCTGGTGATAGTTAACAATACTCTTTCAGCTTGTTTTAAAAGCTAATATCTGAATTCAGGTTTGAATAGTTGTTAATTGACTCTGATTGAGGTAATTAGCTTGAATTTACAAGTAAACCTAATAAACGATCTCTAAGAACAAAAGTAAATTTTGAAAACTACAAGTAAGTGCTTTCTAACTAAACGACATTTACCACTCTCTTTATTAAATATCGACCTCTTGATTATAAACAATAAAATTACAATAACAATGTGTGCATTAGGTCGATATCCATAACCTGCATTGCATTAAAAATATTGTGCGCGCACATTTTAGATCATTAGTCTGCCTTGTAGGGTTTAATTTTGTATAGCACTTTTACATTTTAGTGTATAACAGTAACACTGCACTGCTTATAATGAAATAATTAATCAATCTCGTACGTTATTGATTACTATTTAATATAAAAAATCCATAGTTTTAATTCATATTTGTCAAATACCATCATACTTAGCAATCAACACGAAAAATTAGAAGAAATATTGTAGATATACCTTGCAGCATTTTCGACGTTAATAGACACAATAGATGATCTTATTCAAACCCAGCTAACTTTATTTTTTAAATAGCACTGTTATTTTTAACGTAATTGAATACAAAAATTAATTTCTGTTGCAAAGATGTAAACACGTATGTAAGTATATGTAATATTATTTTAAAAATTGAAATAACTATTATTACTTTATATTATAATAATTTTTCTAATTTGTCATTAAGTGTACTGGTTAGTAAGCTAATAAATACCGGATGCTTCAATGAAAACAAGCCACCATCGAAAATACTACATCGATTATGTATTTGACCAACTTATACGAGTAAATCTTATTTCTAATTTACTCGTATATTGTTACATCTTTACCTAATTATACCTTAATACTGCACTATAATATTAATAAAAAATAGGAAGCACTCTTTCGAAATCTGAAAAGAACCCGTCAGACAATATAATAGAACTGCTGAGTAAGCACAATACCTTTGGTAAAATCAAATTTTCATTCATTCATGCAAGAATGGTTTCAAAATCTATCGCAAAAGGAATCATTCATTGGAAACAAAATAGCATGTTGCATTGTACCGGCGAATTCAAGCTGATTATGCCGATCAATTGACGCATAATTGACAAGCGGCAACCGATATTCAAAGAGACATTTCGACCATCTATTTGGTGGTTTTCGTTGCACCAGCAGCTTCGATTAAACATATAACATATAAGCTAAAATTTAGTCGTGCCGCCAACAACGTATCCGCTAATCTGATAAACAGCGAATGACGCAGGCGTTGTTTGTGTTGGGCACATGTAGTTAGTTAACTGCATTAATCTAAAATTAATGAACCGGACAGTTCATCTTCATAGGCAGTTATCAGCATCCACCTGTTATGCCTCCCTGGCATGTACATGACATGAACACAATGACGAGATTTACAAGAAAAGCTGTCTGTGGCGGAAGCCCATTGTGAGGAATATAACCGGACTTTGAAGACGCTCGGGCCCTTATTAGACTGGAATAACTTGTGTCTCATGAACACCGGGGAAACCTCCAGTCTTTGTTCTTGCTCGCACAACAGTTACTTTCATTTATTATAGCATGCATATTTTTACGCAATTTTTACAATAATACTGATTATACACGAAAGACAAGACCCTTGGGAACACGTACAATCGGTCGCAAAAAAGCCTGCGAGGAATGTGCCTACTTGGCTTAACTACGAAGAAGCCAAAATGAAACAACATGTTATTCTTTATCAATTTCACATTTATTACATCGTATTTTTTTTTATTTGTTATCAAAATGGGCCAATACTACCGCTTCCAGGTCATCTTCAACATTAAAAAGTCAACTCCCAAGGAATGATCTATTTTATGAGAGCTACAGCCGCATTATGAACTGGCCAGTTGTCGTTCACCAAACGCAGTTCTCGTGTCTTCACTTAGCTGTATAATTTGCACCATTCACTGTGGTGTTACTTTCTTTCAAGTCTGTCAAAAGAATCCCCTTACAATCCCAAAAAATCGTAGCCATTAACTTTTTAGTTGATCAGCAACCTTTGAATTTCCTTGGAGATACTTCTCCTTTAAATCTCAACATTAATTCCTTTTTAATAAAAGATCATAGTATAGGACCATAGTTTCATCTCCGGTTGCAACGATCTCTAACACAACCTTTGGGTTTGGTCCACAGAATTCTAAAAAATCGTGTACATTCAACACATTTGCGCTGAACAGGCGAAAATTGTTTGCACACGCTTTCTTCGTTCCCAAATTGTCATCATGTCAGTGTTAAAGCCACTATATTTTACAAAGTACTGCACTAGGCAGCCATTTTTTTGTTTCCAACTAGAGGTGGGAATGGTGGGAAGTAAGTAAACGAACGAACGAAGTGGCGCAACTGATTAGTAGCTGTAGCAAACCACGTTCGTTCGTTTGCTTATTTCCCACCATTCTTACCCCCAGTTGGAAACAAAATGGCTGCCAATTGCGGTACTTACATTATATCAAGCCTTTAGTATACCTACGTATATAGACAAAACCTGTTCTTTGCCATGCTGGCTGCACTTGATTTAAACTGCACTGATAAACTGTAAAAATAACGAAATAGATCATTTGCAATTGGTTGCGCTACAGACAGCATAGCATAGACATTCATTTTAACGCGCTTACAACAGTTTAATGTCAACAATGGATGACACCTACAACCCACAGGATGTAATTTTTAAAAGAGTGTAAATTAAGTCTTCGATGTTATTGTTTTACAATAAAGAGCTAAATCTTTGTATCTAAAATAGTATTTAGTATTAGCTTCAATTTTCCTTGACAAGAAGGTCATCCACCTGTGCATAATGGCAAGGCGTTCGATTTCTTGTAGCTAATTCACGAGAGTATTGATGTTAACGATGCCCTGTGATGGCGACTTAACGGCCTTGATGTCCAATAAAGCTTTTAAGCGTGCTTCTGACGTCACATCGTAATAAAATTAATGTTGCCTGTAGCATCTGTAGCAGTCACAACCGATCAGATTTAATAAACAGGTTTATGGTGCGTGAGATATCGAGTTAGGTCCAGTTATAGTTTGCCATTTAAAACACATTCACATATAATTGAACATGTACTGTTTTCTACAGATG
The DNA here is from genome assembly GCA_025024175.1 of Rhyzopertha dominica. NCBI lineage: Eukaryota > Metazoa > Arthropoda > Insecta > Coleoptera > Bostrichidae > Rhyzopertha > Rhyzopertha dominica. Next base: position 811,268 of record QCXZ01000003.1, on the reverse strand, counting down.
CTATAAATGAATTGCGGTAAATCCAGAAATGTTGGCGGGAGAGGATGCAAAGTATTTAAATATTAAAGATTTATTGCACTAAATCCACTAACTTTTTAAAATGTTGTTCATTCTCTGCACGTCTTTTATCCGTAAATAACAGAATAACTTTGACTCTCCAATTTACCCTCAGAATTCAGTTTACACAAAAATAATGCTTTGTTTATCAATCATTGGATGTCATGTCAAACTCTAGGGAACCATCAACAATCTCATTCGTATTCACGATCCGTAGCGTATTAGTATAATAATAATAGGAATATTTATACATACTTCAGCTTCTGTAGTGTTAAAATGAAACGAATTAGAGATAGAGCTAACATGTTCCATTTTAGTTGGACTGCTGCAATCCTATTTGCTTGTGTTGCAGTTACGTTGGTGAAATGATTATTGAAACAATTCGCTATGTCTTTTTTGTTGGAGAAACTTTGATTCTCTTTAGATTGAACTGAAACTACGTCCAATGCTTTTCTCTATTGCYGTATACTTCAAGTCTTTCTCATGGAATGTGAATTATTTGCAACCATTTGATTGTATTGTTATGTGTATATATTCTAGTGAATGGTATAAACTAGAAAAGTGATTTATATTTTTATGGTAACAAATAGTAATATAGAGTGGTCGATAATACCCGCAAATTATTAAGATGTAAAACAGTCACTGGCCACGTACAGACTTCACAGACACATGATCAAAGCATGAAAACAAGACATTTTGTTTTCTGGTATATGAATTTATTTATGGCACTCAGATAATTTAGGTATAGATGAAAAATATTGTCAGTATTCAAGTTGTCAATGCTAAAAACATCCAATCAGTGATGTCCGGCCTAATGTCACTGCCACACTGTTAGTATGCTTCATTCTTTGTTGCATGTAGTTCATTGGTCTATCGTTTTAATTAATTATTTATAGTTGTAAATTGCATGAATATAAGATATAGTTATTGGAATAACAGTCCAACATATATTATGAAAAAGCATTGGCGACTGTGATTGTAAATCGAACCGGGGACCCTTTGATTACCAGTCCAATGTGCTAACCACTCCACTACTAATTCTCTATTCAGAGTCAAGATCAAAGCGGCATATACACATAAATGTATAATTAAAATGCATTCAGGAGATAATTAACTTTTATTACCAATAGGTTGTAAAATGATTTATATTAAGGAAGCGTGTACACAGGTTTAGGTGCAAACAATTATGTTATTATATGTTATTGCAGCCGTTTGTGATACATTCTTGAAGGCCTGAAGATAACGAAACCCGAAAAGCTGTTTTCCGTATATAACAGAGGAAATTGTATATACTTTGTCCTAATTAAATTAATTAAGCATTATATGAGTACATGAAGTAAAGTACGACGAACATGTAATTTCAACGAAATAATTACCTCGAATAAGTAGACATAACGAACAACGCACGTTGCTTGTTATTAGCGAGTATGACAACGAAGAATTCTACCCTTGTGAGCATCGAATAGCATAAAACGCGCATTATTCGTAGTACAGCACTCACACTTCATCATCAAGTGAAATTGTTTATGTCATCTAAGGCTTCTTGCTATATAAAGGAAACAAGAGACAGAAACGTGCACTGTCTTAAAAATTTAGAACACCCGCACTGCAGGAAAGGCAGGTCGACTTTTTCCAAGGAAAAACAAGGAAAGTCGGTTGAGACCCTTGTTTTTGTCAGGATTCAATTACTGATACATGGGWTGATATTTCCCTGGAGTTTTTTGTTAAAAAAAGGTAACGTAGCGAAGAGGGTTGCATTCTCATGGAGGACGCGTTGCGTTTCCACAGAACTTTAATCTGCATGTTTATTTAGTGAAGTTTTTGTTGTCTTTGCGTCCGTAAGAGTCATTAATAAGTTTGGTAAACCTGTTTACCTATTACTCCATTTAATGCCATTTTTCCATAAGTAATGAAAGTAGATAAATGCTAAAAAGAAACTGTTCAGGACGTCGTCATGTTAATCTGTGACATTATGACTCTAGATCACGGTGATTGATCCAACATTGGACCTCTTTGAGACATTTTTGCCTTGACTATTTGTGCTAGGCACAATAACCAATGACCTATCCTTGCAACATATCTACGAGTATGTAAAATTTGTCACGAATAGCTAATATTTTTACTTGCTTACATTATAATTAGGGCTCAATGTAGTTGCTAGTGTAGTTGTATATGCCCGAAAATCTATTTCTGATTATTTAATCTAAACAAATAAAAACGTTTTGTCAATACGCCAAAACATGCTGAAATTATCGCTCTTAGTTCAAACATTTAACACTCGCACATAAACTATGGGTTTTCAGAAAGCCAAAAAGCAACTCGCTATATTTTTTAAACGAAATATACCATTTTTTAGGAAGTAGGGAAGKCAATTTTCATACATGCTAGGTATGCTGAACATTTGTTACCAACCAAAATCTTCGCGATTTTGGGGGGGGGGTGTCTCGTAGAATTTCGTTTCCCTGGACTGATGATACATTTCCAATGTTTCCCCAATATAGCACCTAATGATTTTTATTTATTTCGAAGCTTTTCGAATCTATTTGTGTCTAAGTGCTAGACACAACAAACCCTACAGGACGTGGGAATTTCTATTTGTGTATTGGCCAAATGACTTTTCTAATGTTGAGCTTTTTTAATTTCCAAAAGTTCTAAAAAGTTCAGTTTTTTACCTATCATTTCGCAATGTAAAATTATGACGTTGTTTTCATCTAAGTGATGGTTATTTGTTATGCAATGGTCAGCAAAACCCGTTGTGCTTTTGTTTGAATTTATATTCGCAACATGTTCTTTAATTCTGCTTTTAATAGCTCTACCTAATTGTCCTATGTATATCATGTCACATTGCATGCATTTTATTTGGTAAATACCGTTTTTATTCAATTTATTGGATTTTGGCTTATTGTTAACTAGAAGACCTCCCAAATTGCACTTATTAACCTCTATTACTTTTATTCCGAGTCTGTTCAGCCTATTTTTAACACAAACACTAACTCCTTTGACATAATTTACTGCGGCAAAAATATGTTCTTTTTCATTGATGTTAGCATTGTACATCATTCTGTGTTTTCTAATTTTATATTGCTTTTTAAGTATTTGGTCTACAACTTTTGTGTCGTATCCATTGTTAAAGGCTATTTGCTTAATTGTCGTCAACTCTTTTTCGAACCTTTCTTTTCTAAGTGGTATATTTATTAGTCTGTTTATTAAACTATAAACACGGAATGCTTAATCTGTAAAGATTGATTTGAAGAAGCCGGAATTGTAACATCTGACTGTCTTGGTTTTCTATAAATTTCAAAGTCAATTTTACTATTTTTTACCGACATTGATAAGTCCAAAAAATGATGAACTCCATCCTCTTCTTTTTCTAGGGTAAATTGAATCTTTTTATTTATTGTATTTAAGAGTTTTAAGAATACTGCCTGTCAGTTCCCGTTCAAATACAAAAAATACCATCAACATATCTAGTCCAGAATAATACATTTTTAATAATTTCATTTTTCTTTGCAAAAAGCTTTCCTTCGAAATTTGACATGAAAATTTCGGACAAAACTGGAGACAAAGGTGAACCCATTGGCAGTCCATCGTCTTGCTTGTAGAATGTGTCATTGAACGTAAAATAACTTTGATCTATGCAAATTTCCACAATATTCAGTAGTTCAGTTTTTTCTGTGTTTGACAGGTGGCAGTTCTCTATTTTATTTTGAGGATTGATAAAAGTTCATTTAGGGGGTTAGAAGTGAAAAGATTAGACACATATTGTAGTTTATAATACACTAAATAGCTTGAATATATATATCCATTCTGACCTGACACAACTTGTTTCACAATCAAAATATACTACCTATACATTATTCCACATGCATAACGTGATTTTCGTAAAGTTATAGGAATAAAGTGCTGAATACTGTGTATTTGTATATTTAAAAATTTAGCAAGTTCCTACAAGAATCCTTAAAAAGAAATAGTTCTCATTCTAAAAATAACCCATGACTCCATGAAGCAAAAATGCAGAAAAATCGTCTTTTCAAAATCTATTTCAGTATTAATATATATTTTTTTTAAATTGTGAATTTACTGCATATTTTATTTGCACACTTCACATCAAATAATATTTGTCTATGTCGATGTTAAAAATTTGTGGTATCAACTATACCATACGTATTGTTAAAAGATTGAACTCCTTCTAATTCGTCCAGGTCACCGCAATGCAGCTTATACATCAAATAAGGTTTTACTCGTTTGTCTCCACAAGAGAATAGGAAAGTACCACTAAGCAGGCGCTAAGTGACGCTGATGTTCAAACTAAGTAAATGTTTGACTTGTGAAGCAGGGTACGCTGGTTCGTCCATTAATTGCTTTGCCTAATAAATTATTCGTGAACATTATCTTGCGGGATATTACATGTTTAGCACACATTGCAAATATGAGAGATACGGTTAAACAGATTATTAGTACACGCTTAGGACGACGTATTTTCAACTCCATCAAAATGTCGATACATCGATATTGTCCAATTTTTTCCTATTAATACTTATACTCGTATATCAATATAATTACTAATAATTGATGGCCTAACCATTTTTGACATAATTGTATGTTCTCAAGAAGAAACTCGTTATTCTTGCGTAATTTTATTTGCGATATAGTGGTGATACTTTCATTAGACAATTCCTTGCTCCGAAATGTAATGTCAAAATCACTCATGCAATAGATAACATTTACCAGTACTCGCTAGTTTCTCCTATCTTTGCGACTTGCACCAATAATGAGGGAAGTAAACAAGAAATTTGACAAATGAGTACGAATTCTCGTTAGCGTAATGGATGGAAGTAAACAAGAGCGTGGTTTCAGACTCATTAATCCTTTTAAACTTCATGTTGAACTTTGGATGGAAGCTACAATGCACTCTTCTGGAGTGCACTAAATTATAATGCACCAAAGTTGTATAACAGGTTTAGTTGTCATTGGGGAATATACTTGTACCAGCGCAACGTCATAGAATTAAGTGCTGTATACTAATTTTATAAATGAAATATGCTGCTTAATCAGTGAAATTAAAAGATGTGTAAGTATTTAATAAAATACAGTACCCCTGAACGCGATCATATTATGATTTTTTATCAGGAGCGCTGTGCAAATTTAAATCAAATTTAGACTGATTTAATGGTCAAAATGGCTCCCATCAATCTTCATACAAGCTTTGAGCCGCGATTCAAATGCTTGCCGGACATTTATGAATTTCTCTTTGATGTGGTTGCACGTCGGCTTTAAGTGTTCCCAAAAAAGACGCTAGTGGCCAAAATTTTGGGGCCTTGCCGACCATTTAATACGTTGGTATTCTCCGTCGAAGCAGCATAATGAGAAGCAGCCCAGTCCTACAAAAAATTACTTAATTTTAATTCAACTACACATGAAGCTTTTTGTCTCGGGGTGTGTACATACGTTTGTATATAGTGCAGAGCCTTAAGCAAAACGTGTATAGTGATTCATTCAGCATTTTTTATCAGAAACTGCGACTACGTAGTATATTTCCACGAAACATTATTTGAAATAAGCATTATCTGCAATAAAATTGTTATCTAAATAAATGTATCACTTGAAATAGCATTTATTTGTAGACCGCCTAAACCGTTTCACATTTAGTAGTTTATTATTTAGAGTTCTACATGAACAATAAAGACTGGCCTCGTTAAGTGTATTTCAGCTACAGAATAACCTGGTATATTTGTTAACTGAACATTTTTGGGAATTCTTTAAACGCAAGAAGCTTCCTTCCAGTTGTGTGTTGAAATGAGAAAGCCTGTGCAATAGATGCATAATGCAAATACAAGTAATATATCATAGAAATCACAAATAGTTGTGATTTCTTTCTAGCAGTCCACTAGTTTTGGTAAAAGTTGAGCAACCTCGGCCAGACTTCGTCTTAATATAGATGTTTATTTATATTAACTTATTTATATTTTGAGAGCTGTACATTAATATTATTTGCACTACACCGCATGGTTTTGACAATTAATACAATTATCGTTGATGATTATGAAAGTAGACTTAGTCAACTCAGCCAGAGTTATGTCCAAAACCATAGTATACGTTACTCAAGAATTAAATTAAATTACAAATTACCTACGAAGAGAATGTTTTAAATATTGCAGTAATACCAAAGGCACGAAATGTATTCCATCTCCCCCAAAACAAACAGAACTTACTATTCCAACTTGTTGGACATACGAGTAGATTTATTGGTGTTCCTACAATGTATAGCAAGCGAGAAGTTGCTATTTAACTTGAAGTTAGGCTTGCTAGAACAGTGGGTGTGAGTTTCCAAAAGTACGTCATTTGAACAGCAATCGATTCTGCGGAAGAGGTTTTGACATTATTCAGTTATTCCGTTCGGTTCGAAAGTTATAGCGATTGATTGTTTGGAAATTGTCACCCTGTATACATCTCGGTACTTCACCAGTCGTGCTGTTTTGTGATCGTAGCATAAAATATCAAAGATGCTAATTAATTTACTCCATAAACGAACAATTAAAATGACAGTGTGTGCGAGGAATGACAAAATAATGGTACCTGACTTTGGATCTCCGTAATAATAATAAAAACTACCGGCATACATATGTAAAAGAAAAGTACATTATGCATTGTGGTACATGACATAACACAACGCCTTAAATTTTTTTAGAGGTTCATTATCCACCTTTTGTTCTAGTAATTTGGCTATGATAGTTTCACTGAATGTAGTGTGCAAAACTGTCTCTGTAATTGCATGGAAGCATACAAGACAACATAAATAATAACTGAACATTATGCAAAATGGTAGGTAATTCTCAAGCTGCGTGTTTCTCATTTATTTTAAAGATCCCAAAAGAAGCAGGTTATAAATTAACTCGTTACTGAGTATAAAACTGGCAAAATCGATAGTTTGGTTTCTGTTTTATAACTTTTTAATTGCTGGTTTATAACTAGCCTGATTTCGTACACTTAAATAGTTTTATAGTAGTTATAAATACACTTCGTGAAAAATTCCCTTGCTAGTTATGTGTTTATAAGTTTACAAAAATAGTTTTTGGTTATTTAAGGAACCGATAAATATAGATAAAATAGCGTACCTCACGTAATTAATTTCCAGCAGTTACCTGGAATTGTTGTAGGATATAATTATACCTTAATACAAGACTCCCAAAAATTGTCGGAAATGCTTTTTAGCAAAATTTCATCTATATTCCTTTGAGCTGGAAGACCAAGATTATTCCTGAACTGAGCTTAGAAAAGTACCAAAACTGTACCTTGAGTTGATCATCTTACTTACAGATATTACGGAATAACGACATGGTCCTCAAAGGCTTGTGCACCATCCAACACTTATATAAGCAATTGTTTTCGTCGCTCTGCAGACGATGCTAGCAAATTCTAGCCTTCATCATCATCAGCATCAACAGTAGGTCTCGAATAAAATACTGTGAAATAGATTCTTCTTGTAGCTCTAAATCAAGTTCTACATTTATTTAGTTACCGCAGGAAAATAATTGTGTTCCGCGACTGAATATTACTAGAAGTGTAAATTATACAATTAATGTTGCTTTAATTAAAAATAGTTTTAAAAAAAATTGTTTTATCTACCTTTGATTTTAAATATTGGTTTATCCTTGCCTCTATAGTATTTTAAAAGCACGCTTTAATAACTGCTATAGAAAAAGTTAGTGAATTCGTTTAGAATATTATTTGTACTAGTACAATGTAAGAAGTGTGCAACACAATGTTTTTTATCGCAATATTGAGGGATGTTAACGTCACCAACAATAAATTTAAGTTTTTGTGATTGAATTTCGAATGAACTGCTGTAAAAACCCTTTTTTGTTACATGTAGAAACATCTGGTTTCCCATTCCCAGGCAGATGGACTGGTAGAAGAGAACCCTTTGAATGTCCAGCCAGTCTTCAGATTTCACCTTTTTAGACTGTTTTTTAAGGCATAACTGAAAAGCGTGGTTTTCAGGGCGAAATCGGCAAACGTTGTGAAGTTAAAAAGAGGAATTTTGATCAGTTATTGACGACACACTATTAAGATGGATTGTAGTATTTTAATTTTTCAACCAAAATGCTTTTGTTCAACTCTTGTAAAAGACATGAAATAAGTTTTGAAATCTGGGTCACTGTCATTTTTAAAGCCAAACCACCACTTAATCCAAAAATAAAACAGCATTTGCCTGTACTGAATCTATTCTAAGTCACACCGAAACAATATTTAAACGAGCAGAAATAGTAACGTAAACAAACGTTAGCAAATAATTCATAAACATTGACATCTATAATTAAATTATAGTACTCGTATATCAAATGGGTAAGTATATGTACGCATCACAATTATTAAAAAAAAACGAAAGGCAAGTAAGAAATAGTAACTGACTAGGTCAACATAATTAAAAGATCCACTGAAGATAGTTTCTCAACAAACACATGTAATCGTCGGTTTTGCTCAGTAAATAAGAATAATGTATCATACACCAGTATTCTGTTTAATCAAAAACACATGCAGTGCACCTCAGTAAAGAATTTCTTCGTCAACACAGGAGATAGTCCATAAAGCTCACTCTCCTTTCTAAAGCCCTTATTAAAATATAGTTCCACTACTATCCTGCGACTGATAAACCCCCATCGTTGCTTAAAAAAGTCTTCTACTCACCAGAAAATGGTGTGAACGAAAGGAGTTTAGTGTCCGGGGGACAGGACCTCGCACAACTGTTTACTCGAAATCAAAGGATAACACGCGAACCCGCCGAAGTCTCGCTACTGATCGGCGCGCCAGGCCCCATTCACGGCAGTGCAACAATCACTACGCGCATACCCTCTGATAACACCTCGAGCGCGCGATCCTCGTCAACAGCCACCAACCGGGATGCGACAGGTGAATACAGGAATTTTTCTGTTCAAACAGTGTGCAGAACCTCTTATTTAAATTTAGTTTATAAAATCTCAGAGCCTACGAGGCTTCTAGTTTTCCTTCTTTCGCTAGGGAGAGTTAGGAGTTTCAGCATCTATGATGAGGTATCTATGATACCGTCTTAGGGATTCTTTTCCAACCCAAATTATTTATATGTTTTCTATGTACACTGATCATACAAAGCCCCTTTACTACTAATTTCGTTATTGATGAACTCAGGTGAGGCGCATTCAGTTGCATCGCTCTCGCGTTTAACAAAGAATGAGTTGATACATTTTATTTGGGAGAATAAAGATCCGTGATCCACATATTGTATAATGATATCATACGAAGCACCAAAGGAACATAAATTTTACCCTAAAAGTTCTACTAATAGGAACACGATTTCTGATCAGAATTAACACATATCAAAGACTAATGCATTGACCGATGCGCTTTTAGTACAGTTTCAACTTCTCACGCCAGAAGCTTTAGAAATTTAAGCTGGGAGTTCATATGTTTAGGTGCTAAAGATACAATTGTAGTAATTTTTACTCCCCAGGGAAAGAGACTCGATGGATAACCAGCATTATTAAAACTCAGAATGACAAATGCCTCAGCATTATGCGTCAAGCCAACCTTCTTAGATCGCCAGTGCATTGCTCTCAAAAATTTACCGACTACTTAATATTTTAACCAAATTAGGTTTCATTTAAATAAACTGAACTGAAATACTGTGGATTTTGAGCAATTGAAAATCCTGCACCATCAGATAAATCTAGATTTTGGAAACTTATTAATAACATGAAAAGGACTACCAATATAAATTAATAGCGAAACATGTTCGGTTACTTTCTTCATATCTAATTTAAGAATAGATATATCACACTGTTGGTTAGATATAAAACGAAAAATATGGTACGAACTTTAACCACTACATCACTCGATATCCATGTATAAGAATAAGCAAACATGCATTTTATTTAATCTTCTGTAGCACAACAAAATCAACGTAGCAATGTTATTATGCAAATGCTGCATTGGAACCGATCAACCTCTGAACAAAAGAAAAGACAAACCTTTTTAATGTTACAAATTATAAAAAATATGGCCCTAATGCTGTTTTATCAAAACCAATAAGCAAATTACATATGGTGTATTCTTAAAAGTATCTAGGCCGCTTCCAAATATAGACAACTGCTCCTATTTTATGTGCTTGCAATTTTATGAACCATATTTGACATACACTGCTTACTATGTATGAGTTCTTGCTCAAAGCGTTATCTGCGATGTCCAGAATTGCTGTCGCATCGATTACTTACAGTAGGCTTCATCGCAACACCGTCGACGTTCATCCCAAACTTGTATTACCTTTTTTTCTAATTTTCAGCAAGCTGATGAGAGCGCTTATACGGTTCACAAAACCCGCAACGATCGGTCAACGACAAACGCGTATTTACCGTTCCTTTATCGTTGGTTGCAAATAAAATGATTGTAAGTACTCTTTGTTGCAGGATAATGAAATGCTTTGAAGTTGGAACTACGACTAAACTGCCTGCATTTAACTGATTAGTCTGCCTTTAAGCATCACGAGTTTAAGTATGAATGATATAACTACTATAGTGTTTTAAAGTGGCCCAATGCATTTTCCATAAAATTTGTGTAGAGCACGGTACGAATGTTTTCATCTGGAAAACATAAACATTATTACAATTAACTATCATACCAAGAATTTCAAGTGTATTGAGTTTATCAAATTTATTTCCTTAATTACTTTTTCAATTAATCCACCATTAGCTCCCAGAGTGCACCAACTTTTAAATGAGTAGTGTAACTAATATTGTTTGATACCAGGGATAAGGATATTATTTATAAGACCAAAATCTTTTTAGCTAGAACATAATTTCAAATCAAAATCTCTAATGATTGTCTTGCAACTAATTTGTTCGTTCAACATTTTATCTTTTTATAAAACGGTTTGAGTTGAGGTTATTAGAGGGGTGTTTGTTAGCTCTAATAAAAACCTAAATTTCTTGGAACAACTAACAAAAAAACATTAAATATTTTTTATCCGCTGCATTTCTCAGTCCGAATTAAACCATTTATTCTTCTTTCCTTTGTCTTTTTCTCCTCAACGCCTTGCCTGCTGTCCTAAATATTCCTAATATTTTTGGAATATTACCATTTTATACATTTTGTTCGATCCTGCTAATAAGTAGAAAGATTGTTAGAAACACGTTCAAAGTATCTTTTAATTTTTGTAATTCTCAAGAATGAAGCCCTTGGGTAACCAGTTCATAAATAATGCAGTCGTTACTACAAAATTTTCATCTTTAGGTCCCTTTATAGCAAGCTCATGTGGTCTTAAAAATGGAATTTTATAGGGAATGGGGTAAATTATTGCCGTTGTTCCTCGGCTTTTTATCTTCCACGGGCAAAAAGGAAAGAGCGGAAAACGTTTTATCGTGAAGGTGCAGATTATATCGTCCTCAGACCCCTGGCGATGCGTATTCGAAGTAAAAGGCAGGTCAGTACTGGGAGTAATCTTCTGAAATTATACTTAAAGAAAAATATGCAATGAATTCCTTTTCTCGATAAAATTTTCTTGATAAAATTTAACTCAAACGTTTGATACATGTTAAGAAATGTTTGTTTAAAACGAAATACATGCATTATGTTAATACAGTACTCTATACGAGAACATACTGCACATTTTTATGTAAAACAAATTTATCTCGAGATATTGATACACCTCGTTAAATTTTTATTACCAGATATGACGATGATTCGTAAGTACTATCAATAAAACTGCATAAAGTAATTGCTCTAATAAAGACAATCCAGCAAATCAGCATTTAGGTTTACTCGTATAAATTCATTTTCGGGTTTTACATTCAATCCTGAACTAAAGTACGCATAACTAAGGGCGATGCTTTATGAGATACCACTAACCCTAATCTCAGGTTTTTTTCCGGCAACAAAGTAGACAGAATGATACTTTTTTCTAGTGCGAGCGAGAAATGGGATAAAGTCCTATGCCATGCTGTTTCCACGGTGCAGACAGCGTAGCCTAGACATTTCTTTATTAAGTTATTGTATCTTATCACGCAAACTGGCACAAACATATAATAAATGCTAGCAATAAATTAAGGTATCTTTCTAAGTGTGTGCAGTGAAATGTATTTATCTGCTAAAATTTTTAGCGAAATGTGGAATTTCCATTGGTTGCAATTAATCTTTCCAAATTTACCGAAAGAACGCCTTACCTAAGTACTGCCCTGTAAACGTACATGCAAGCATATCTACAAATAGAAATATCTGGGCAAACTTTAATGGAGTACCTACCGTGCAGAACGTGGTCTTATCGAGCCTCCTAATCGAGGCCAAATTGGGCTTTATTTATGTAAGTGGTGTTAAGGAGAATACTGCTCACGCAATTCCCGTTCTATCTTTGGTCCATTATTCCTTATCTGTTCAATGCATATTTACACGTATTTGCATATCTTTCAGTAGCATGCACCCTCTAGTTTGAAGTTTGGGTTAATGCTCCTGCTTAGATTCCTTCTGGGGTAATTAAATATCGGTTTAGATATTGCTTGTTTTAATATTACCTACGATGTAATCTTGTTAACATTTTTAAGCTTCATTCTGGGAAAGCAACTTTTAGATTTGCTGCTTGGATTTTGTTTTTATTTAAAAATTTTAAATTGTCCGTTCTGGTTGTGTTCTTATTCAATAAATAAGGGATGGTTAGCTATTAAAGAATTTGTAGGTAATATACCTATAGTAAACACAGGATTTTTATAATTTTTTAATTTACAATTTTTCTTATCTTCAAGTTTTTTTAATCTTCACCTTCCACAAATATATTAATGAAACAAGCATAAAGTTATATTAAGTCCGTGGTAGGACTTTTATGCTTGGATGATGACAATAATTCTCATTACATGTTGACATACAGTGATGCTACTATTTTTATTTACAACTTTAAAAAGTTATTTTTAAAATTCCTGTGGAAAGCAGCATCCCGAATGTGTTTATTGTCTAGTGTCTTCTATCTTTGCCTTTGATACTGCTTGTATTTAAATTTTTGCTGTTGGCAATAGCGCAAGCCAGAAAATTCTGCAAGCTGTCAACACTGCATAGTACTTGTCATTTGTCAACTTATTGTCATTTCGGGTTTGGGGTGGTAGTGACATTGACGTTGACGTTTTCTGTGTATGCAAAGTGATTTGATACAAGTGTTAAGGTTGGGGTATCGCCGRAAGCTAATACATGGGCGACATACACCGCTACAAAACGGGAAATGTAAAAAATTACTCACTCTATTAGAAATACGAAGTGATCCTTAACAATAAGAAGAATTGATGCTTCGCGTGTGCTATTTGTTAAGTTCATAATTGCTATATATTTAATATAGTAACAGCGTAAATATTGCGTAAAATTTTACCTATGGCGGGAACACTTGCTTGTCGATTACTTTGAATTCTGATGTACTATTCAAAAGAAGTTTTAGCATACGAAAATGCCCAATTCCTTACCTTTATATTGGTTCCTATTTCGTTACAGACTATACGGTATTTTTTTAGATTTCCCGTTTTGAAGGAAGTCATTTATCACCAAATCGGCAACGTCAATAAGGTCGATATTCGCTACGAATATAAGATGGAAATTGGCAGATCACAATAAAATCGCGTCTTCGCTAAAGCGGTATAGTTCAGACGTAGTCCAGTAAAACATTGATAGATGGTGGTGTAAGAGATTAGGTTGTTGCATGTGCTAAGGAGGGAAGAGTGCCGTACGACCTTTGACCTTTGACTATTAAATATAAATTCAGGTTCAGGTGAACAGTAACAATAATCGTTTATGTATTATGTATGTACTATTTTAGTCTGTTAGGCCCTATAGGTACTTTAAACATGTAATTAAAAAATGGTAAAGTTAAAGGCAGGAATGTATTTGTTTTCATATTTTTAATTTCTGCAAATTGTTACCCCGCTTTTGGCGTGTGAGAAGATTCTGTACATCTGTAGCATCGAATTTGCGTTCCAAAATGCACGGAACATTAACCAAGGTCAAGACGCTGAGCGTCTGCATGCCACTAATAACTTAGATTAGTAGGTACAGGGGTGTAGTGTTGCAGTAAAATCAACTTGATATTTGGCATAGGTACATATAAATCTCAACTAGGTTCCCAAAGCGACCTATTGTTTTTGGGATAAGTAGTAATAGTAGTAATAACTACCCTTTTTGCAAATTTTTCTCTTTTTTAGTATCAATGTAATTAGTAGTATTATTGCGAGTATTATGCGTCCCTATAAATTTTCGGTGCAGCAAACGGTTTAGAAGATATTAGCAAGAAACCGTCACTGAAAAAAAACCGGTTTTTCCTAAATATCTTCAATCTTCAAAAATATTCAAAAAGTGTAAATACCAACAGATAGGAAATAGATTTCTCACAAAAAGTGTTTTAAAAATATTTTCCAAATATTGATATTTACGAAATATTTCCAAAAAACTGGATTTTGGATCCTGTCCACAAAATTTTAATCTATTTAAATATAAATAACATAAATATATTGTAAATTAAATTAAAATGGCAATTATTTACTATAGCGTTCCATGACATATCGAGCTCAAATTGTGCATACCGCTAGAAAATGGCCTCCCGAACACGAATGTAAAATCCGTTTCTTGCGGTTGCGCCTAGTTTAAAAAAAATAATGTTTCAGTTTGGAATTACTTTACGACGCGGAGTGTTCTCTCTTTATGTCGCGCGGTGTCGCATGCTCCTTAACGTCCGGTAGTCATACGCGAGGGGTTTCCAAACAGATTTGGGAGTTGCTTTTTTGCCACGCGATTTTTGAGGCGTTTAGGCCCTCTTTTTTTTTGTAAAGTCACTAGATAGATTAAGGGCCCGTTGACAAAGCGTGGTTAACCAGACCTCCTGGTTAACACGCGGTTAACCAGCCGTTGCCAATAGGCAGCACCAATGAAGAACGCTTAAAAAGAACCGTTTCCATGACAATTGCCCGTTGACCGCGTGTTAACCGGGGGGTCTGGTTAACCACTCTTTGTGCAACGGGGCCTAAGTACCGCAATTCATTGTCCATATTTTTGCATTAAAATGGCGGATGGAACCAAAACCATAGAAACCAAATAGGTTTGATCCCGTCTTCTACATAAATATTTAAATTTACCGCTGCTATTTTGCACTAAAATGGCGGATAACTACGGTACTTTATACGTATTCCTCAACGTCCGTTCGTCCTACGCGAGTACGTTTTCAAGCAGATTTGGGGGTTGTTTTTTTACCGCGCTATTTATGAGAAAAATCGCGCGGTAAAAAACAACCCCCAAATCTGCTTGAAACGCGCTCGCGTAGGACAAACGGACCTTCAGGAGCATGTGACACTGCGTGGCATAAGGAAGAACACTCCGCGTCGTAAAGTCCAAATTGTAACTTTAATTTTTCGAAAACTAGGCGCGACCGCAAGAAACTGATTTCATATTCGTGTTCAGGAGGACGCTTTCTAGGGGTATTATACGATTAATAATGAGGTTTCGAACATTTTTTGTCTCCACACATTTTTTTAAGCAACAAACGGTTCCCGTATTATTAGCAATAATCCGTAAAATTTTAATTTTTTTTTTGTAAATGACTCGAAAATTATTAAATTAACAAAAAAAATTGCAAGAGTGCTTTTCGATCTGAAATTTGATTTTCTATAATTATGAAATAGCAAAATTTTTTCGTATGAACAGGGTCCAAAATCCAGTTTCTTGGAAATATTTCGAAAAACGTCAATCTTTTGGAAACAGTTTTTAAAACACTTTTTGTACGAAATGTTTTTTCCTATCTGTGGTGGCATTTTCACTTTTTGAATATATTGAGTATTTTCGTAGATATTTAGGAAAAACCGTTTTCTTTGTGACGGTTTTTTGCTAATATCTTCTAAACCGTTTGCTGCACAGAAAATTTATAGGGACGAATAATACTCGCAATTGTACTACTAATTACATACTAGAAGGACAAAAATTAAAATTTGCAAGAAAGATAGTTACCCCCCCCCAATTTCACCCCCTTCCCTATACGCTTACTTATCCCAAAAACAATAGGTCGCTTTGAGTAGTTGAGATTTATATGTATGCCAAATTTCAAATTCATATGTTAAGTCTTTATCGCGTCCACGCACAGACCGCCAGATCCACAGACAATAAATTTTTTGCTCAAATTTTGGTTTTGGGCGTTTTTTAAAGCGATTGAGCAAATAATATTTTTTTGAATATTGTTTTTTGTTTCTTCTCCGAAGCGATTCATCGCGATTTTAATTGACTTTCATTTACAAATACAACACATCGTTGTTCTGACTGTTATTAAATCATGGCTGTAGATTTTTCATTATTTTGCTGTTGATCCCAGTCAAAACATCGAAGCCTGTTCAGTAAAATTCATTTTTATCAAAAACTGTACATTTTTCAGTAGTACTTAGGGCACTGATAACCCTCCAGCAAATAGATTTTTAACTGCACTTATAATTTTCAAAATATCGCCATCTGAACTTTTGCCGCGCATTAGCATCCAAAAAACGACACCTTTGTATGGAGGCTAGCGTATACGTCACTTGCGCAGCGGGCCACAGAATTCCTGTACTTTGAGCACTTTATATAAGGTAATTTATTATTACAGTAACTGCGCGACATACCGATCAGGTAAATTAAGCTCAAATATTCTACTGAGCGACTGATCGACAGATATTTGATAACAATTACGTGTATTTTAAATAAATCACATTCAATTGAAATCTGCTTGCAGGTGTTGATGAGATGTTGAGCTACACAGGTATTACCAAGTTCTTGATAAATTTGAAAATTTGTGAACAGGCCTATTATATCACGTCGTCAAGGGGTATATTCACAGGTAATATATCCCCTAGTGCATCAATTTTTTTTTGGAAAAATTCGAATAAGCCAGTTTCAGTGGTATTTGTTTAACAATTAAATAGAATGAGCTCTAGTTGTTTTATAAATCTAAGTCGAAGACAAGGATTTTGCAACTAGCGGAATGCTATTGTTAAACAAATGGTTTAGAAACGAGTTTCTTTTCGATTTTTTTCATAGATATGTAGATATGTAGTAAGATTATTTCCTAAGTTAGTATACATAGAATCCATAGAACGAATTTTTGTCACTGATTGGTAAAAATTGACAGGAAGGAAATAATCGAAATTATACGAGGTACCTCTACTAAATTGAAAGTTCTGATTGGTAGAAAATAACACGAAAAATATAATTCGTATTAAAAGTCCTAAAACGCATCCTTTTTAGATTAAAAATGCCTATTAAAGATTTAAAGTTCATATAGGTACGTACTCCTGATAATACTGATGCACTTCCTAGACTTCCTACGTATATTACGCAGTATCCGGACGCGCGCTGAGGCCGCTCAGGTACGAGCGACACGCAAGCAATTTTGGCTAACCCTATTATCGTTGTCGCGGTTAGTTTTTTATATGTATGTGAATAATATTCAGACGTGATTCAGACCACGCTATTATTATGCATCCATGGTTACAGGAATCTGTAATCCGGACTATTCGATTTTAACATAGACATTTTACTACGCTTGTATATGCATCTATAATCCGCTAGGTACCGCCATCGTACAGCTCGCATGAGTGAAATGGGAGATGTCGTGAAACTTCTTTCTCTAGGATCCCAGCCTTAATATGTGTTGATTATGTGAAATGTGACAATTCTCCATTTACGTAGAAAAAGACTATTGTTTTTTACAGCAATACCTTCCTTTTGCTCATAACAGTTCATTCATTAGTACATAATGGTAAGTCACGAAATGCAGTGAAGGTTAGGAATTTCAAGAATCTTAAATGCGTAATTGCAGTCGTATCCAGACGACGAAGAGGTGGTACCTTATGACGGCCAGGCTGGATCGTTTCCAAAAGAATTCGGATATGGGGGATTTGATGGTGATCATGATGTTACCATATCTTCTACAGGTGATCACAAACCACGAATACTACTTATGGGGCTTCGAAGGTGACTTGACTGCCAAACAACCAAGTAATCACCCATTCAAGAAGCTAACCGCTCATTTGTATTCTAGATCGGGCAAGTCTTCCATTCAGAAAGTGGTTTTTCATAAAATGTCACCAAATGAAACATTATTCTTAGAAAGTACGAACAAGATTGTTAAAGATGACATAAACAATTCGAGCTTTGTACAGTTCCAAATATGGGATTTTCCTGGTCAGATAGACTTCTTCGATTCTACATTTGATTCTGATACAATCTTCGGAGGCTGTGGTGCCTTGGTCTTCGTTATAGACGCACAGGTAAATTTAATTCCTGAGAGTTTTGGTACTTTTCCAAATTCATGATTCATGGTGATAGAGCAAGTGCAAAGTACATTGTTTATCATGCAGAAGGAAAAGTTTGGGTACTTAAATAAAGGATGAATTGTATTTGAACATTTATTAGTCACGATGAACAAATTTTCCCACCTACTTTCAAGTAGGACACAAAACCTGGACAAAAACTTGTTGGTATCATTCTATGACTTAAAAGCAGTCTTAAAAAAACAAGGTAACTTTGTTTTAAAGGATTTTGTCTTTAATTGATATCGGTAAATAGAACTATGTTAATATTAGACATAACAACACTCTTGTGTTTATTATGTGTTAATTGGTTATAAATATTCAAAAATAAATTGTATTTGTAGTATTAATGTGTACTCTAGAAAATTTATTACTTACTATTATCTCTAGTAGATTAACAAGTGATTAACTGGCACACATATATTGAAGGATGTTTTATTCAATTGCAGTTTACACAATGATAAGGTATCGTGATTGGAATTTTGATCAACTGATAGTTAAGTTATCTTTTATAGAAAATGAAGGATGCATTTTGGCATTAATTATATCTAGTTTAATTTGTTAAGTTATTTATCCAATATAAKATTCCAGATAGATATAAAAATAATCGTCAAATTTGGAATGTGATGTCTGTACTGCATCAGTGTGAAAAACTGTATGATTCAAAATACAGCCTCTACTAGCCATGTTTCCATTCCGCATTTGAGTTAAACTGCATGTTTCATCTAATCTTTCGATTTTTATGTCATTTTCTTCATATTTTCTGTGTTAGTATCAAAGATTATTTAAACAAACAGATAATGTTAGAAATTTTTCTAGTCACTTTTGGGTTGTTTATAATTTAATATGACATGAACTAATCTTATTTGTCTTGATTATTTGAGGCATGGATTTAAGCAATCAAAAGTTGTTTTATGTTCAGCATAAGGTGACAGAAATTTGTTTACACCATGTGAGACATGGTCAGACCAAAAAAAATCATCAAAAACTAATGATCCGGGAATAATACACAAAACCTTCTTTGTTTACATAGTCCTCCCATTACAAATGTGAAAAAAGAACAATTAAAACAAGCCTGAAGACTAAAAGATATAACGAATTGGAAGTTTTTGCATATCAATTTTCATATAAAGCCTAATTTGTCATTTAAAAATTAAATTTGCAGGATGATTACATGGAGGCGTTAAACAAATTGCATCTAACCGTAACTAAGGCATATAAAGTAAATCCCAACATTCGGTTTGAGGTCTTCATTCATAAAGTAGATGGCTTGGGTGATGATTTTAAAATGGAATCTCAACGTGATATACATCAGAGGGCGACTGATGATCTAACGGATCAAGGTATTTTTATTGCTAGTTAGTTACAAGTTGCCTAAACTACACAATTATACTTACAGGGTTCGATCAGATACACCTTAGTTTTCATTTAACATCTATTTATGATCACTCCATTTTTGAGGCATTTTCTAAAGTTGTACAGAAACTGATACCACAACTTCCAGCGCTAGAAAATTTGTTAAATATACTCAATACCGTAAGTTGTCTGTTTTAAAACACTGATATCATTATGTTAGCTTTTTTATTTACTTTTAGAATTCTGCAATTGAAAAATCATTCCTTTTTGATGTAGTTTCTAAAATATATATAGCCACCGATTCAACGCCTGTTGATATGCAGAGTTACGAATTATGTTGTGATATGATTGACGTTGTCATCGATGTATCGTGGATTTATGGGTATGCTAACTATATTTATAAGCAGAGCTTTTGCATGCATTTTCATTATTGTCATTAAGTCTATATTTTATCTTGTCTTGTATCATTTGTTATGTCAGCTAGAAAAGC
Source organism: Rhyzopertha dominica (assembly GCA_025024175.1). NCBI lineage: Eukaryota > Metazoa > Arthropoda > Insecta > Coleoptera > Bostrichidae > Rhyzopertha > Rhyzopertha dominica. The sequence goes on along the minus strand of QCXZ01000003.1, from coordinate 791,045 downwards.
ACACCACAATCTTTGTGTGCATTTGGATCCAATCGGTATTGCAGCAATTTCTGAAATTTAGATCAAACATAGACTTCTACATGACTTTCTTTCCATTGAATAGGGTACGAGAAGAACAAGATACTGCGGCTTTCGACGAACAAAGCTCTAGTCTCATAAGGCTGAATAATGGTACTGTACTTTACCTTAGGGAAGTCAATAAATTCTTGGCACTGGTTTGCATACTACGGGAAGATAACTTCGAGCACAAAGGTAACCATTCAAATTCAGCATGGCGACATTTAACTGGTAAATTTCAGGTATAATCGATTACAATTTCCTTTGCTTTCGACAAGCAATACAACAGGTGTTTGAGCTGAGGAACAAAGCCCAAACCCCGATATCGAATCCCACAAGCAGTCCGTTGTTAAATGGTAAAAACATCATCGGGGATGAACACATTAGTCCAACTTTAACAGACGAACCAAACTAAGAACTGAACTGTACATATTCGAAATATGTGCCTTCTGTTATATAGGGATATAAGAGGTATTGCTTATAGCAAACGTCATTTGTTTTCTGTATATATATTTGCATTGTTATTTGTTATGTTGGTACAATCGAGTTTGAAGCAACTGAAAAGGTATAGTGGTCACAAAAATAATTGTATGACTTTTTATGATCAGACTGCTTAGTGAATTTATTGTACTGTAAATAAAAGGGTATCTTTTTACAGACAAATTAGGAAATTTTGTAGTTTGTCCTGGTTAAAAGGCAGTTACTGCATTTAAAGATTTCTCAGCAAAGCAAATGACAGTCATTTTTGGTGCATTTTTTGTATTGCTGTCGAATACAATTAATTTGATTGCCAAATAAATAATATTTGTTGGTGCAATGTGTTGATTATCTGAGCAGGTATATTTAACTTTTATAAAAATTTATTAATGCAACTTTATGTTACCTTTGAAATTCACTGCAGCTAATTTTCCATTTTAAGTGCTATTAGTCAATTACTGATTTGAGTTAGACACTGAAACCAGAAAATATCATAATTATCAATCCTAATTTTTTAAGCTCTAAATACTCAAATGATTTCATTTTAGTTACAACACAAGTTGGATAATACTTAAATTGTATCTACCATTTTTACTGTTACACCATTTTGTAGTTTGTCATTAAGAGTAAGTTTTATTTAGTATGTGTTCCTGTGATGTGATGGCAGTTCTTGTTACAAAACATAAAGCTGGATTCCTTGAAATTTTTATTAGTAATTAAACATGTTTAAAAAAAGTCATAATTTTCGCTAGTCACTACTTGTTTTTTATCTGACTTCATGCCATCTCACTGTCTTGTGATAATCTTTTTACAAAGTATTCCAAAGTTTCAGCATTCTAGTATTGCATTTTGAGAATCTATTTCAAATAAAATGTTAATCTGTACCACTTGTGCCAAAACTTCCCTTCATCTCAAAATATTTAATTTTAATGTTAATAAAGGACTGCCGTCACAAAATAGTTCTTGCTACCAGGCTTGATGTTCCGAATGTAATATATTTTTGAAATGTCTTTTTTATGATGTAAATAAATTGTATTTAATTAGCGTTTTGTGTTTATTTTATACATATGAGCATACTTTTTACTTATATTATCTATAAAGCGTCATTTCAGCCAGATCGTTTAGGCTTAGTGAGCAGTTCGGCTAAACGTTGCTTTCGCAAGATGTTTAGGTTCTCACGTCTCCATACATCGCCAATCAGCTGATGTGCTGCTTTTTGATCTTTGCAGTCACGGGATGTCCTTCCTAGCAGCCAGTGACCTGTGACGATTTCACTGTTGTCACAGTATTTACATTCACCTGAAAGTTATTGCATGTTCAGCAATTTTCAGAAACTTCTCATGTTAACATAGAGTTTGGGATATATTTTATGCAGGTAAGATCATTCAAAATCTAAAATGGCGCCACAGTCACTACCAACTCAAAAGCTTAAATTGCAATAGTTAATTTGACATGTCATTTGAAAGTCACCTTTATTCTGTAAATTTAATCTGACAGACCTTTTAAAGTTGTTTCAATTTTTTTTCTCTTCTTTATAAAATGTGTTCCATGGTATGTTCCAACACTTAACTTTTTTATTGTTAGAAGTAGAAAGTCAGCTAAGTGGACACTGTAGTGTGAATTTATGTGTTTTGTAACAACTCATTGAGAAAACAAATTAATGTATTAGTTTTTGTTTCATTCAAAATATATAATGTCAAAATTAAAAATCAGCTGTGTTAATTTTTCAACAATTAACTGTTAATCATTCCAAAAACACTTCAAAGTAGCTGTACATAGTGCCTACTTAATTTTAAAATATCAGCACTAATGTATTTTCCATGTTGTAACTGCTCAAATCACATTAAAAAATATTCCTATTTCATGTTCTCCTATCGCATGATCATTATCACTGTTTCACGTTGAATATGAAAAAAGTGTAAAAATTATCCTTACACAGACACTGTATAATAATAGTGTGTAAACATCCTTGTAAGTTGCCGACATCTATCGGTGATATTTGAAACTTCCATCCTTTCTAAAGAGGGTCATTTTTCTTGCATGAGACAGATGGCAAGGATCGTTTTTCTTAAGTGGAGGTATCCGTACTATTAACATACAAACATCCTAAAAACTATCTACTGCTTGAATACATAGCACTAGATAAACTAGAAAAAACTCTAATTTGTGAAAGAGTACTTAAGCCATTAAAAGTAGTTGTTCAAAAACGTTTCCATTTTCTTTCAGGCACATTTGGCATTGTTTCAAAATACTTTTTATTGATTTACTGTATTCTGTCTGTGTCAATGTCAAATGCCTGTTCCACAGCCTACTTTAAATCTTTGCTGTTGAAGATGATACATTAACGCCACATGCTTTATTCTTTATATATCTCCAAATGCATTCAAAAATTAATTGGGGTCAAATCTAGCGATATTGGGGGGCACAACACAACTGAATGTGTTATGATCACTCTCTTTGAAACTGTTTCAAATAACACCATCTTGTGAGTCAGTATTAAAGAGAGATCATCCAGTTTTTCTTTAAGGGTTTCAAAAATCATTCAACATTTTCGCAAAAGAAAAGGTTTTGATTGCAGTCCTTATTTTATGAAATTCATTTTTGTAGTATCTCATAGATTTGGGTAATGTCAAAGGTAAGGCATTTATCATTTATTTTCTCATAGAAATTGGCACTATTTGTCCAATTAACCAACTTTCTCTCTTTAATAATAAAAAAGTTACCCATGATGGTACGACAATTTTCATGGTACACCCTGTATAAGCTTTTTGTTTTATTTTGGGTCCTTAAAGTGTTGATAGAATAAATATAGAATAATAAAACGACATTATTCTAACATTACAAGGAAAAGTTGCGAAAAAGCTGTACGGAACGAGTTGGTCGAGAGAGAAATGGCCACTTCATAATAAATGTTGTGATGATGCAATAAAAGGAAAATGTTTACCAATGAACGTTGCGGCATGTCGATCTTCTTCGTGCACTGCATTCAAAATGATCAAACCAGAATTTTTAAACGGCATCGTCGCAGTTATCTTCCAACTTGCATCGCCTAAGAAGCCTTCCACAAGACGTTTTTTTGGGGTTCTTTCTGCCAAACTGGCTCTAACAGACCCATCCGTCGCCTTCGTTATATCTATCCGCATACCTCCCGATGCAGATGTCCACGAACCATTTAGATCACAAAACATTCCTATGAAGATTATGGACTTGTTATTATGGCAGGTTTAAAAAAATGTGAGTTGCATTTGCTCCAAATCAAATTTTTTACAATAGGAAACGATCATTTAGTAGGTACGTATATTAAATGTGTCATCTAACGGCAAAGTTACATATTCATAATATTTTAAATGAAATCTGTGTGGCCATATTTGTTTTAAAAAAATGTACCGCAAGATTCTAGCACGTTAATTTCGTAATTAGGGAGAATTCGACTTATTTTAAAGTTATGTAGACACTTGTTTCTTTGCCAACAACACGCAACTTGTAACCTTACTGAAAGTGAGTTTTATAAAACGTGACCAATTGTATCTACCAAATCATGCATAGTATGTATAATTTGATTTAAATTTGAAGTTTGATTACATATTTGAGTGATGACAAAATCTGAATAGATTTCCACTTGGATTTCCTCGACATTTTTTCGTAACAAAGGTTTTTTATTATCGCACCTGGTTTCTGATCCTTGTTCGTCGAGGCTAAATTCTTGATTCCTTCAATTTCTCCAAGGATCTTTTCCATCACTGAAGCATCTGAATTTCTTTTCGCCGTCATCTGTTCTGATACTCTTCTGGCAACCTCCTCGACGAACCTTTTATAAGTCTTCTGAGCGAAAAAGCTCTTGTACTTTTGACACTCATTATTTACATTACTAGCTTCGGTAATTCCAACCGAAGAATAACCTAAAGTTCTAAAACTTGGCAAGCTGATACTCTTTTCTAAACCTTCATAACTTGTTCTATAATATATAAAAGGCAATGTGTTGAAGAAGTCATCCCCGAAAGTTTTTTGATTCTCGGGTCCATACTTTGCTAATAAATTTAGATATTCTGCAGTGTTAAGGGTAGGAATTTCATTTGTCGTTTCTATAGAAGTTATACTTTCAGTAGAAGTTATCGACGGTGTTACTATATCGGTAGAGGTTGTTAATTTTGTAGTACTGTACGTAACAGCAATGGTTGTACTTATTTGTACGTTTGTTTCCACGGAATTAATGCTTGGTACATCTTGTGTACTATCAGTAACTGAAGCACGGGCAGTAGATGTTGTTTGTGAACTTTCTGTAGTTGTAGCTCGGGTAGTATCAGTTGTTGAAGTAGGAGTAGTAGATGTCGTTTGTGAACTTTTTGTAGTTGAAGCTTGTGTAGTATCAGTTACTGAAGTATGAGTAGCAGTTGTCGTTTGTGAACTTTKTGTAGTTGAAGGTCGTATAGTATCAGTTACTGAAGTATGAGTAGCAGTTGTCGTTTGTGAACTTTCTGTAGTCGAAACTGGTGTAGTATCAGTTGTTGAAGTAGGAGTAGTAGATGTCGTTTGTGAACTTTTTGTAGTTGAAGCTTGTGTAGTATCAGTTACTGAAGTATGAGTAGCAGTTGTCGTTGGTGAACTTTCTGCAGTTGAAACTTGTGTAGTATCAGTTACTGAAGTAAGGGTACTAGATGTGGTTTGTGAACTTTCTGTAGTTGAAGGTCGTATAGTATCAGTTACTGAAGTATGAGTAGCAGTTGTCGTTTGTGAACTTTCTGTAGTCGAAACTGGTGTAGTATCAGTTACTGAAGTAAGGGTATTAGATGTCGTTTGTGAACTTTCTGTAGTTGAAGGTCGTGTAGTATCAGCTACTAAAATAGGAGTACTAGATGTCGTTTGTGAACGTTCTGTAGTCGACAGCCGTGTAGTATCAGTTGTTAAAGTTGAGGCAGAAGATATATTTATGACTTCCGTAGATAAATCTCGTGTTGTATTAGTAGTTAAAGTTAAATCAGCAGATGTTTGTACATCAGTTATTAAAGTTGAAGAATTAGAACTTAAATGTGAAGCATCTGTAACTAAAACTGGTGTAGTTTTAGTTACTGTAGTGGGGGCAGTGGATGTAGTCTGCAAAGCTTCTGTAACTAAATCAGTGCAAGCATCTTCAAGTTCTGTTGTAGTAGTCAGATTAGCTGTACTAGACCCTGCTCTAATCGCAATATTTTGTGGCGTCATCTGTTTTAACAGCACATCGTCACCCAGATAATGTTCCTTGTACTTAACGTTGTCTCCATCGAAAATGTAATTCTGTAGCTCTGGTACGTTCATTCTGAAATATAACAGTTTCTAAAATGTACTTTTTTTGGTAGTGGTTATTACTTATATATGGATAGCTAAAGCAATTCTGAAATCCAATAAAAATAAAAATAAGTTGTAAAAGAATACGTCTATTTTACAGACGACAAAAATGGTATAAAAGTATTTTCGTTATCAATTATATTAGAACAACAGTTTAGATATAACATTCAGATATCAATAATTGTCTGCAGGTATTCTAGATAAGTAATAAGTTGCAGCCGAAATGAATTAACAATGTTAATTAATTTGCTTATCTATGTATGAATAGGTATCACTTAATACACTAATATATAAAAAAAATCACTTATGAAGACGTTGTACATATTATAAACCTTTACTTTATTTTATCAGAACACGTGTTTTAGAGAGTGAAGTATTAATTATATATTTTATAATGATCGTAAAACTTTTTGGAAAAAGTGTTTAAAAGTCTAAAAGTAGAAGCTATATTATTTAGTTTCTATGCAGCGCTTAAAATTTCTAGTCATCAGTTAATAATGTTTAATCCAAATTTAACAACGTGTAGAGAAAAATGTCTTGTATTTCAGGTACCATAACAGAAGGAGGTTAATAAAACATTTACAGCAATATAGCAAAACTTGCGAATCGGCGAAAATTTCAACTTACTGCATAAGTGCTTCTATGGGTATCGGTGTTGTGGATGAATCCACGGACAATTCATTTTCCAGAACATCGCTATCGTGTAAGCCGCTCACCGTGAATAAATTATATTTCCGGAATTTTCTTTTGCTTCTACCACGGTCATCCCGAGGCAAATACAGACTATACAGCAAATTCTCGAAATCAGGATTTGCCCTTTTTGGGCGAGAGTGACGTTCGTTCAGCAGAGATATCATGTCTTTGGTCAATCTTTTAGTTTTCAAGGATGGAAATAGATCCAGCAGTGTTCTTTTGTATCTTCCGTTTCTTTCGCCAGTTGAAGATGTACTTGCACAGAGGGACATAAAAGTTAGTAGGTAAAGGCAAATGATAGTCCATTTTGGGATTTTGCACATATGATAATTGTACCCTCGTTCTTCATCATAATTAGTTGTGACTGTAAAATTAAAAAATATGCAGTTTGTGTATACATAAACGTCATGTAAAGTGTCAAGTCAGAAAGCATGTCACGTCATTTTTGTGTAAATGATTGACATCAAAGGATTCACATGATGCAGTTGCGGTTAAAGGTGGCTATTTTTGCTCTAAGCTAAATGTATGCTGTCTAGAGTTTGGTATTTACTATTCACCACAATATACGAATTCCTGATCTGTTCGAAGTTTATTTTTTTTTAATTTGTATGACACGGATATGTAAATATTAAGTATTAAGGCCATTAACAAATGTATATATTTTCATCGTAAAACTTTTTGGTTTTATGTTGAGGAATCAGGAGTTCTTTCATATTTCGTAAAGACAACTGATACATATATCATGTTAAAAAGATAAAAAGCWTCMTTGAAATAAATGATTTTATTATTACCAAGTTTATCATTACCAAGTAAAGCTTAAATCGAAACTCAAGTTTTAGAGCGATKAAGTTTTTATAAGATACCGTAATATGTTCTCTAGAACTAATATAATATGAAAAGCGCAGACAAGAGTTTTGCTTGGCTTTCTTCTGCAGTATTTTTATAAGCTTTGTTTTTTCTATCTGTAAATAGTTTAGTTATTAAATGGCATATCCTTCATGCTCTGTCTCTTCTATGTAGTACAAGTACACTATTATTGCAGTTTAAATAGTTAGAATGGTCGCAATATTTCAGAGCCTGTTTTATACTGTCACGTTTCTTGGTAGTGCATGTTTTGTAACTCTTTGTTGGTTTGTTTTTTGTTTTAGCTTGTTATAAGTAAGTATTTAACGCTAACAATGCTGCCGATGAACTCCTACATTTTCTATTACTTAGGTGTACAAATATCACAATATTTGTGGAGACTTTATATTAAGTATTCATTAAACATTCTCTTCTAGAATATTTATAAATAACTTTAGCACCACTCTGTTTATTATTATATAAATATTTACTTAAATAAAATGGGTACCTGACAATTTTGACAAGATACAAGCAAAAACTTATTAACGTCTTCGAGGGTGAATGCTTTCAGCGTCCATAATATAAGATAATATTTTATCGGATAGATCGATGTCTCTTCAAACATCTTATTAGTGTCCTTATTTGTAATATCTGTTTCTAAATCTGTACTATTAACGTTGTTCGATTATTTCTATAACATTTGACAGTATTCATCAGACGAAATAATATTACCAATTCTGTGTAGGTACTAGTTTATTTATTAAATACAATATTTAGTCTCCTAATTAATCAACAATCGATAGTGACAGGGATACAAATGTTTGAATTGACCTACATTTAAATTTTTCTTCATTGGCTCAATAACAAAAAATCATTTGTTATTTTAACAAAGGACGCAGGCGATCCAAATATTAACAGATAACAATTAGGACAACGTTGGATCACACACGTGTAGGCTGAAGGGGAGAAAGCTTCTGTAATTACATTCGCTTTACAGAAACTWCACCTTGTCCTCCCTGCTAGTTGTTCATAACAACATTACAGTGACAAATTAAAAATATAAATGGACGGTTAGCAGTCTAAAACACATAAATGTTTCTAAATATAACAGAAAGCAGTACTAATCTAGTCAACAACCTATTTAATTTGTTTAGGAGATTATCTAAGGACCACTGCAGAAAATTGCGAACCTCGAATACTGGTAGAAAACATCGTCATTTGGCGGAAGTTTAGAAGATGATTTATTTGTCAATTTTAGGCGCAAATCATTGGATGTCCGGATATTGGCGTCTTTATTTTTGTACTATAAAAGAACATATTATTCCTCTATAATGTGAACAGCTTTTACAACCTTCTTTTTGTATTGGCTGGATCACTCCTATCCTCTAGTCACCGGTTATACTTGTGGTGTTACATGCTTTATTAAACGGCGATCATAGCTAATCTCTACCATGCTCGCCTAAGTTTTTGATCATTTCAGGTGAAATTAAATCGAGCCCTGAAGCTTTCCCATATTTCAATTTTTTGTGGCGTCTTTATTTTTTTTCAGTTGATAGTTTAGTGCGATATGTTCCTTCTCTTGTTCTTTCTTAGTTTCCTGGGAGTCCCCAAGGGTGAATCTTATCAGTTCTGCATTAAGTAATCTTCCATCTTTGCCTTTTATTTGTGTTTGTTTTATCTGTTTACCATTTCTAATTTTTTTATGCTTTATAAAAAATATTTACCTTTGCTGTCCTTTTCCATTCTTATTCCAAATTCTTCCCATGTTTGTTTTTTGGCTTCTTTTACTGCGTCTTTAGCTTTATCCTTTGTGATTTATATTTGAGTAATCTTCTAGCATTTCGGTGCCTAACCGGTGATTGTCACTGCACCAGAAAAACCGTCATCTCTAACAAGCCGACCATGTTTGCTTGCGGCCACCATGCGATAACACCCTCCATTGATCAAGGCTTAATTAATTTTAGCACATTTTTAATTCGCGTTCGGGCAATGCAAGCGCACTGGCTGACAGGAATAATTTTAGACGTGAGAGGACAAATGGATGTACGAACTGGCACTAGTAAAGTTTGAACGATTCGCCCGTGTTGTTTAGTTAGGAGCCTGCTTGATCTTATATATTTATAGGCCGCATGATACGATGAAGCCGTGCTGGTGTTTTGTGTTTGCGTAATTCGAGTGAGTGCGAAAAGTTTTAGTGAAAAATCGAACGTTCGGAAGGTAAGGCAGGCGAAATCAGCCGTTTTGCGTGCGCCAGTGATAGGCAAGCGTATTTCGCAAATTTTTGGCGCCGAATCCAGCAGATTTCCGTTCGAACTGCGGAGGAATGCGAGTGTTCAAGTTTGTTTATTTTCCTATACACTTTTTCGGGGTTTGTGTTCCTTAGTGGGAGGTCTAGGTGTAGACGAGCTGCACTTCCACAATGCGCGAATAAAAAAGCGTGGGATTATTAAACTCTTTTGTCGGGTTGCGAAAAGTAGAAGTTTTCCTGTTTTACGAAAACCGTGACTCATGAACTTGTGTAGCGTGTAGGTTAAAATTAACTGCGTACAGGCTTATTTGAGCGACGAAAGATATTTTGAATTAGACGGAAATGCGCATTGCCGGTATGCTGTTGCTGTATTGAGGATAATTGGAGTACGTAAAAACTGCGTTTAGTATAAACATAAACGTGATGAAACAAAGGTTAATTTATATGATAATTTCAACCCAAAGTTAGGAAGTACTTTTTTCTGGGATACTTTCGTATGAAAATTTAAATTGCCAATTTTTTAAGCACCCACATATATCCTATTTATTTTAAGTTCAAAGACCCACATCTTATTATTAGAAAACTTATATAGACCCACTGCTTTCCTACATAAGTTGAATAAATCTGCTCGACAAAGAAATTAATGCTTCTTTCAAGTCCATTATTTTTATTTTATTAAACAGGAAAAATGGTCGAAAGACAAAATCAATAAATTATGCACACACACGAGAAAGATAAACACATAGTTTCTTAGTAAGGTAAATAAACTTAATAATAAGTCTTGATGCACCAGAAAGCATATAAAACAAATGTTCTGATAAACTTGTATCTAACAGGAACAAATAGATTCATTAAGCGGAGCATTAACTATTTTGTTTGGAAAACTGAGATCATATAAAATTATTGCCTTTTCTTTACTTAAAAAGTTAAGATGGAAGCGGATTGGAAGCGTTTAAATTCGGAGAAATCCCTAAATGTGAATTTCAGCTGCTTATTCGCCATTCCAATAAAGTGAGACATGTTTGTGTCCAGGGAAAATAATTTTTTCATCAAACATTAACCGCAGTCTTTCACTATTTCAACTTTATTAATGCAAATATAATGTTGCTTTGTTATTTTTTTGTACAAAAGATAGCATAGCACTATTACTTAGATACCTATAATTTTTTTTCGGTATAATGCTTATAGATTTTGTCCAAATCTCATTGAAGTACATTCAGAAGTACGCCAATGAGGGATTTTGCATGCAAGGTGAATTCTAGTACACCGCTTAAATGCTGCAAATGTCCAATATGCTTGGAATGTGCTCGACTTGCAGCCATGAGATTTTGTTCCAAATTTAAGTCACTATTGAATTAAGTTACAATTTCATGTCAACCAAATTAAATTAATAATAATTTCATTAATCCAATTTTATGGTGTTCAACTTCCTTTTCCTAAAAACTATGACGAGAAGTGCTTACAGAAATTTAGTTTTCCAACTTTTCCAATTCTTGGATTTTCTTTTACTGAAAACTATCCCGGGACAATAACGAACAAAACAAAAGAAGAATTACACTAATCGTTAGTTATGGTCACCAGTACAAAGTTGCCATAAAAAGGCACTTTTATTTTTCCCAATTTTCCGGGCAACTCTTGCAATTTTTCTTTTCGTAAAAACTATTCGGGTTATTACGGACATTATAAAAAGTTAAGGCAAATCGATTTGCTGTTCTCAAGTGATGTGCTTACTAACAATCAGCTTTTCATTAGTTAAATGACACTGAAAGCATGTTTAATTAAATGTTCTAACATATTAATCAAAATTCTACATAAAATTAATAAATAATGCATTCTGGTACGGGTACTTCATTGTGTAATTTTATTAGTATTTTTTCTATAAAATAGTAACAATAAAAAAGAATAATACTGATGAAGATGATAATGATATGATTTTAATATGATTTTCTATTTTTTTAAAGCTTTATTTCCTGTTACTAAAAACCTGAAATAATACCTGGACCACTGTTGAATGGGCCAATATTAACTAAATTATCAAACCACTACAATTCTACAATCGATAGTACTATGACAGTAATGCGTTTGGATCTTTTTCCAATAATCTAACATATGCAGTCAAGTTTGCTTTCTAAATATTTGTGGTTGTTCCAAGAACAGATGTGAAAGCCGCATAAAAGGAAGAAGAAAACAACTACGCGAAGTACTTGTGTTGCTTGTAAAAATAGATTTGGAATATGCTGCAAACTGGACGTCCCATGCATTACCTCAGATTGCTGTTAACGTCCATAATCGCTAAAAAGTGTGGATTTTCACAATTGGTGTGCTCAATCAATATAATATTTGTATATGAATTATATATTTCACTTTATATCAGTTATTGTTATCTTTTCTTTATATTGATTGACAAACACTAAACATCAATCCATTTTTGAGTGTTTTTAATGGTATTCAGATAGCAAATAATAGAAGTGCTCCTTAAATGCTTCTTGATTGTACTTTTTTACCTTTCCTCTTAAGTTCTGCTGGTAAAAGAGCAACAGCTTCCTCTGCTACAGCAATCTCCTCTATTATCTTCAGACTAAAATACTTCCAAGCACTTTCAATTTTACTTGTGTTTCCTTTGCCGATATCGCGATGGCTTTTTTTACTCTTGCACCTTGACGGTTAGCAGTTCAGCTATAGAGTGGCACTTTAAGCCTGGCATGCAACCAATCGTATGATATTTAGCCGGACTGACTGACCCACTCTTTATATAGACCAATTGCATGAATGTTTTTCACGCTGACGAACTGGTTACCTCAGCCGAATACCTAATTAATAATGTTTATTGGCCCAGTCTTCGCACGTGCCAAATTTCAGAAATTTCGATTCGCATTCCTCGATGCATGTGACAGAGTTGATGCTGTTGCAGATAAATAAGCTTTAATAAACAGGGCATGGAAAACAGAAATAGTAATATATTTCTTCCGTTAAAAATTGTGGCTTTCATTATTCTCTCTGGCGATAATAGATACTGAAGCTGGTAAATTTTTTAGATGGTGTGCATTAGTATAGTGGCAACTAAGTGGAATTTTACTGTATATACTGCAGTTCACTAAAAGCTGTATTAGTTCCATTGTGTGCGATTATTAATCATTATTATTCCAGCATTACAATAACTTACAAGTATAGCACGTCCAGCTTAGGTGTTCTTGTAGTTACGCTTTAATCAACAAACGGTGCCAAGTTTATATCGAGGTTCTGATTGACAAACGTTTCCTTCATTCATAACGGATTATAAAGGTCAGTGTTACAACTGTAATTAAAATGGAAATAAATGAAATATATACAAGTATATGTAAAACATACGCTGGTGAAAGTGAAAGTATTGTTTTTCATAACTACATTATTTTAGGGTATGTCGTGATTTTTATAATTTGGTATAAAGACATGTACTCCAACCAGAACCTGTTTACAATGGACTGAAATCGTTACTTAAATCAAACGGAATGAAGATACGAAAGCAAACAATTCAGTGAGACTGTACCAAAGAACGAGAAAACAGTCCACGCGAAAATGACAAGATACAAGTTTGATCTATAAAGAAAGCATCATAGACTTGGAAAAATATGAAGTTTGCAGTGAAATTACTTTATTTAGCATCGTAATCAAAATCTAGCATCAATCGCTGCGAAAATGCTAAAATATAAAAGAAGTCATTCAAGGGAAAGTAAAAAAGGAATCAGAAATCTTAAAATCAGCACAGAATTAGTCTTTGGGGTTTTGGAATCAAACTCTGGCAATAACAAGTGTGCAGATCGTAATTATATGAAAGCAAATTACAACAATACTAATAACATTAAATGTTATTAGTATTTTAGTTATTAAAGATGTAGAATATACTCCCACATTTACAAACTTCAATTAATAATGTAAAAAAATTCAAATAGTTAAAAGAAGCAAAACAGCCTAGCCAACAAGACTGCAATATGAGCTAAGTAACAATATTGTTTCCAAGGAGTAAAAAAATTTCTCACAAGAACCGACCATAGCGGTGTATAATCCAACATATAAGCTAAATGTAACATTTATTTGTGGCGCTGGACAAAGTTCAAAATGTTATTCATTCGAATTGACTTGTGTTATGTTATGTTAATAACTTTTTTTCCTATAGTTGGATATCAAATGTAGACGTATTTTAATGTACACAGAGAATTTACATCCTTGTATTTAACAACAAAGAACAGTGTAATTGAAACACACAGTGACCTTTGTGAGTCTACAAATTTTGTGAATTAACTGATAAAAATAAGTTATTAATCAATAAGAGATTAACGTTAACACAATATTTCTTTCTTTTCAGTGTAATCCCTATGCAATGACCACGAAGCCTAAAAAAACAGAAGAAGCAGAAGTAAGATGTGTTTTCTACAAACATTTAGCTTGGGTGTAATGAATGTCGAATATTGGCTATTCAAATTTAATTTATAAAACGTAGAAACATTATTTTTCTTTCTATTGAATAGCCATTCAGTTTAAAAGTACTTATACACTTTCGACTTTCGTTACACATCATTAAATTAGTTTTTTTTAAAGCATTATGTAACACGACACAAATTTGTATTGTGTGTTGCCACTGCACAGTGTGTAATAATTTTATTTACAGTTTTGGGTACTGTAATCACACATCAAACACGACACACATCCACAAAACACACATATCCGATTAAAAGAAGAAGCAACGGAGTGCCAGGACAACGAACGAACGCTTTGGGTACAAAAAAAATCCAAATTGCGACATGCTCTTCGTAATTAGGCAACCAGTAGGTGTTAAGTAGGTTATCGTGGTGTGCGCAACTCTATATGGCTTATCTTTCCTTTTTCTTCTACTGGCTCTGTGTGCAACCCTAAATTTTTTGTTTTTGATTATATAAACTTGAAATGTATTACTGTGTATTGTTTGTTTAATAAATACTCGTTTACGGTAAATTAGAATCAATATTGTACAAACAAAATCTTGGATAAATAGTTAAACACGAATTGCAGAAATATATATACAAAAAAAACAGTGATAATGATTATTTTTTAGAAGAAAAAGTGGTTGTTAATTTAAAAATACCTAAGGTTTCCTTTTGCATCCTGCAATACTACAATATCTATTATTGTACACTTTTATATCCGAAAGCTTTTACTTTTCATAACCTTTAATAGCTATGTATAAAATGGACGTCTTTAAGGAGGTATGGATGGAGGTTACGAGGGCATTTTGATATGTACCTGTCCTACCATATAAAACGTCACAAAATTTTAAAACAAATTCAATTTATTCAACATAATCACTTTTAAGAGTTATACATTTAGCAAAATCTTAATAAAGTAATTCTAAACCCTACAAATTTTGTGTAAACATTTTCATTTCGGTTGGTATAACAACGCCATGGGTCTTATCTGTCCTGATTATCAGCTATTGTAAACTCATGCTTAAGGGTTCTTTAACGCATTCCAGTTTTGCATTTAACTTATAACTGATCATGTTAGGATTCTTCTAATGCCCCTTGAAGAATATGAAATATAAATTGAGTATGGACAGGGAAATTTGACAATGTAATTTCTGTGAAACAATTATTTAATTAAAAATGGACTCAATTTATTATTTGGTTTTTAGTAATGATAGGTAATGTGAAATTTATTTTCAGTATACAGCGGTAGTTAGGATTCCAATGTTTAGATCGCAATAATAGCCTGTTAATTAGTAAAAATAAAGAAGAGCTATAAATCACCGTTGTTTTTATTAATTGCTACATAAATAGTAAATCCCTAGACTAAATTTATGTAATCAGTATATGAAACACTATCATATCTGATCTCAAAGTTACCGACCTTTTACATCCATAAATACAGGAACAGGACAGCTGTATTTCCCCAGTCTTTAGTATATACATAGGTAAACCCATTTCTGACCATGCCCTCTACACTACACTCAGGAGCAACAATGATAGCAAAATAGGTTTATCTGTAGTTGGTTGCGATATACCGCAGGATGGCATAAATATGCATTTTCATATATTTACGAAAATTTCCAAATGAGAGTCATTTGATTACATTTGTAAAGTATTTCTTTATGTACATTTGTTTAAGGAGACTCAAGAAAGTAAGTGAATTTTATACTGTTTTGCAATAAATGAAAAATATAAAACGAATTATTGCAGGAGCAGTTAAATGAAGTACAAAAATTTTGGTAAATAAATACGATAATTTCAGCTTTTAGTTATGTCGAAAATGGTATGAAGCTGGTTAAATTCTAGACCCGATAATGGTTAAAGTTTCTCTAGCTTCCATTAAAAAAGAGACTAGCGTATCTTATTTCTTCTTTTGAAAAGTACATAACTCGTTTAGCCAAAAAAGATAATCCAGTGTGTGTAGTATATACTTGACAAACAGTGACCGTTTATAAACAATTCAGATTTATTTAATGTGACTAAAAGGTTATAAATGCTATCAGACAATTTGACGGTATAATCAAACTTCGTTGATTAAGCCAACTCTCTGGCTACATTTTTTTAATTTGATATTACAGTATCGCTTAACACCTTCCTAATAAACTATTTCACATACTCATACTCGATAACAATGAATCTCCAAACATCTGTACATCATCCATTACATTATCCAACAATTTAGTATGCAAAAATTAATGTATCTGCTACGATTCAGTCAACAGGCGAAATCCTCGTCGCTTGGAAGTCCTACAAAGCAACCACCGAAGATGAGCTGACGTTGAAAGAAGGGGATGTAGTAGAACTGCTGGACACAGCCGATCCTTCGGCTCCAGCGTCCAAGTAACCTTATCTTTGTACGTCTTCTTTCAATGCGTCTACAGCTTTATCTTGTTTTTAGAAAAGCCAAGTTAGATCCTGAATTGGATACAGTTTCTGGGGATTTACTTGATAGCTCGGCTGCGAAACACAAATTATCAGTGAAACCTCGGAGGACGCATCTTAGTTCGAGACATTCCCCAAGCAGATCTAATCTTCAATCGAGGTAGGTTTAGGATAAAGAAACAACCGTTTCGGCATTGCAAACTACTGTCGATAAATACAGAGATCCATCTGCTCAATGACTCATATTGAAGATAGATGCGGCCACATCTAATTTAAGGGTAAATAAATTCAGTCATTTTAACTTTTAAAATTTCTTGATTAATTTTTTTTTTCGAAAAGGGCTTTGAAAGAGCTTCAAAATGGGGTACTACTTGGCTGCTCTAGCCTATTCAACAACTGAGACACTGCAAGACTAAAGTCTTGTTCTGACAACTTCGAAGATATTGCGGCATAGTTTTAAATTCCCATTAGCTATTATAACCATTATTGTAATCAAAAGCTATTTCAACCTTAACAATGGAAATTCAATTTTCAGATGGCTCGTGCGTAAGGTCGGTGGCGGTGAAAAACAAGGCTACGTACCCTGCCAGGTCTTACAAACTGCAGATGAACCTACACCAGGA
Organism: Rhyzopertha dominica; assembly: GCA_025024175.1. Lineage (NCBI taxonomy): Eukaryota > Metazoa > Arthropoda > Insecta > Coleoptera > Bostrichidae > Rhyzopertha > Rhyzopertha dominica. Next base: position 773,922 of record QCXZ01000003.1, on the reverse strand, counting down.
ACCGGACTTCCAGGTGATGCTGCCTTCAGAAGACAGTAAGAACCTTCAGCGGCTATACGTATAGCTACTTACCACTCTCAAATATGCACTTTTCTTACAGAGCTGTAGTAAAGGAATTAGTAGAAACCGAACAAGAATTCGTGAGAGACTTGGATTACGTGGTTCAAAACTACCAGTTTGGATGTGACCTTGGGAAAGTGCCTAAAAAGGTGAAAGACAATTTTGACACCATATTTGGAAATTTGCACCAAATAGCCGAGTTTCACAGAACGTAAGTGCATACTTCTTTAAATGTGATTTAGAAGTTTGCTTTTTTGTCGTGTCTCACTGTTGTTCTACTTTCATCTTGGCCTTGTATACCTCTTTGTTCTCATATCCATATTAATCTTCTCCCATGTGAGGAATGGTGTATCACTTCTATCATATGTTTGACTGTTTAAGTGGTACGTATACTAGCTTCTCAATTCGGCTGGTCTCCAAAAAAGGTTCATTTTTTTGGCCTGTAGTTTTTTTTGCATAAGTTATTATCGATACCACAATACGTCGATTCATTTGTTGACTGTAGCATGTCATTTAATTTGTGAATAAACTGAAGGAAAAGTGTTGCCTGTCGATTTTTTTAATTTTTGCGAAAAACATTCCCTCTCTTTGGATTGTTCTCTAGTTATAGTCATAGTGCTGCATTCAAAAGTCGTAAAGACTTTTGGCACGTGATCTTGGTGGTCCAAATTCTGCAATTCAGTTTTAATAGTAGCGTATCGAGGACACTGATCTCCGAAAGATTGAAAACAATTATTTATAGCTTTTAATGAGCACAGTGCACAATTTGTCTACTAAAACGTAAACATGAAATATAGCTGCATAAACTATGAATTAATCAATTAATTATATTTTGCTTCCAAGTAGACGAAATGCTTAGGTGCTATACCTTATTGTTTCAGGGTAATAATGGAAGGTGTCAAATATTACGCAAACGAGCCACATTTGTTGGGAAAGGCTTTCTTGAGGCTAGAAAGAGATTTTGACAAACATGTGAATTACTGCAGCAACGAACCTATAGCCCAAGGACTTTTGGACAGCTGTGATGATACAAGGGACTATTTCGAGGTAAGCAGGCAGCCATACATTAAAGTTTATACCTTAAAAATATATCTACAGGGTGATTTATTACTGGGAAATCGGTTTATAATACCTGTAATATACTTACAGCTTTTGATATACCGAGTCGAAGCATATATTATTACTAACAGTAAGAATTAAGAAAATCCAACCTTGCAAATTACTTACCGAAAGATGGTTATTTCTTGCCATAACGATATCTTAACTTCTATCTATACGGGGTGTTCATTAACAGTAATTAATCTTTGAACTCTTTGACTGAATAACTCAATTTGAAATGGAACATTCTGCATACTTTAAAGAAATGTATCTGAAATGTGGCTTTGTTTTGGCTTCGTTCAGTTCTACAAAATGCCTCTCTTCTGCATTTATCAGTACACTGTAATTGTAAAAAAAAGCGTCTTGAACAAAACCCCACAATAAATATGGACTAAATATGTTATAATTTGTAACCGAATCTTTCGATGCGAGATATATGCATGTTTTGACCACAGCGGAAACTGACATATTACATGCTTATACCATAGTTTCGTGTTTTCTTTGATAGTTACATTCAAAATAAAATACTTGTGACGATTTCGCACAAAACGGCGTGTTTTAGGCATAATACATCATACGGTTTGTTTCCCCTATCTTGTATTCCGTTATATTCGCATCGTGAAAAGATATAGTTAAGATTGTGATATTTAAATAATACTAACTGTTGTGTTTCATAATTTTATTAATTTGTAGCACATTTGTTACATATTATTGTGTGTTATTCTGCTGCTATTTTTCCAAATATTCCATTTGGTTCTTTATTTAAAGAAATACCAAAACAATACAGCTCAGTACAAACTCTGTTGTTGCGGCGGTACATATCGATTATCAAATGATATCAACCAGCTTACTATCCGTACTTTTCCTGCACTATGTAACAAGAAGTCTGTTTTTACTAATGCTCCAAGACACCCATACTATCCATCATTTGCATTCAGTTCCAATTAAACCAATTTTTATTTCGTTACACGACTAAGATTCTTTCACTTCTATATTAACTTTGTCATCCTGTTTATATGATGAATTCGTTTAAATAAACCCTGACTTTGTCTTGCTCTAGAATGGAGGATATTACATTTGTTCGTAATTGTCAAACTGTGCGTAGCATTTGCATATTTCAATAAAATATACCTTTGATGAATAATGATATTGAATAAATTGCGTTCTACTATATGCTTTGTTGATGTTAAATCTCTGTAGTTACTTGATACTATATACCTTTTAGAACATGAAAAATTTGCTTTCTTTTAAAAATTTAATCGCTATATATTTGCTCACTTCACAAAGTCTGTAAACAAAAGTTAGTTAAAACCTTATAGTTAGCAAGTAATTTACTTCTTTTAATTATTTATTGTCTCATTATCAGCCCATTAGTCTGAAAGTCTTATTATTCCCTCTTTAATCAACGATACACAGTATATTTATCAACCTTTTCCTTATTGATATAAAATAGCCCGAACCTATTAAATTGAGTCGGTGGTTAAAATGAACTTCTTTAGGTATTTTATTATTTTAGTTTCCTGGTTTCGTAGTATGTCTATTCTAACTGCTGACAGCCTACTAGTCATGTGTGCAAGTGCATCCACATTTGCCTTAAGGTAAATATACCTACCACCTTAGGTTTCTCCTCTCGATACTCTAATATTTTTGCATAAAGAGTAAGCATATTTTGGCTCATACGACCCGTATGAATCGATATAAACTTGTAATAAGGTCAAACAACTCAAATACCATCATTTGGTCACCCATAATTTTATTGTTTGTTTATGAGTTTTGGCGACTCTTCCAGAACTACAACTTACTACTGCATATTAAATTTACTTTTGAGAATTGGAAAATCTTTACTTACACAGCTAGTCGGTTGTACTAACGCCGTCACTATTTCTGTAACATTTTACTTGAATCAGTGGTTATTTTTGCAGACACGGCTTTATGTGACTGCGAAGGACGTACTCGCGCACTAAAATACATTTTGATCTTAGCGATACCTACGCAACTACTCATATCATTTATATGTAAGTCTATACCGAAGTGATTAATTGAAACATATAGATGGCACGAACGGATACAACATACATGTCAAAACTGCTCTAAATACCACATCATTCACGAATCATAGAAGTTGAGTAGGTACTATAACTTGTTGGTAAAATTAAAAGGAAACTTGGGAAATATAAATGCGTTACGTCTTGTTAAACAGCAATTGAAAAATCAATATCAAAGGTAACTTTCATATTGATATGTTACTTTTTAAGTTGAATTACTACCACAAAGAAACCTTGCTGTGAAGTTTGGACCCATTCATCGCAATCTGTCGCAATCTGAGATTGCCCATTTGTAGCTGCACTTTGTATCATAAAAATGAATACACTTCAATTGCAAGAACAAATTTATTTACATTCTTCTTCGAAGTCTGAAGAATCGTCTTTAACATTAATAATTATTATTACTGGGTATTCACTTATTTCTTACAAAACCATTTACAATTTTAATTCAAATATGTTCGAAAAGATTTTAAAATAATCTTTTAGTTAATTCGTCTGTGACATTCCACATTAATTCTACAACACATTCATCTATGTTTGGGGTTTTATTTTGTTTTTCAATATGGTATTTCTTCTGGCTTTAAATCAGCCCTATGGGGTTAAGTATACAGTAATAAGACTGTAATCTATCAACGGCGGCGTGGCCATGCATTGTTGCTAAATTATCAACATAAAAGGATTTTGTCTGTCAATATTACTTTTGGATATTATTTTTAATAATTGCTTTTTTGTATACTCGGAAAAAAGTTTTCCAATATAACTTAAATATATTAACAACTTCTGTATCCGTTGACAGTTCGTATTTCGTTTTATTTTGCTTGCCGGTGGTTTAAGTAAATAGATTCAAGTAGATTATTAATAACCTCCAAAAATTAGATAATCATTCCGTCAGTTTTTTTAATGACAAGCGTTTGATTTTATTTGAAATTAAGAAATCTTAAAATTTTTAGTATTTAATACAGCGTATATAAACGTGTATATGTTATACTTCTTTGGAGCACAAAATACAAGATATATGTTTAGTTTCTCGTTTTATTTCCGCACAACTATATTAGGTATATTGCTAAGAAGCCAACTTTTACTTGCTATAAAATTCGCAACTACATATTTCACACTCAAGTTGATTTTTCTCCTAGTAAAGGTATTTATTATTTGCTTTTTTAGATCAGTGTACTTCTTGTATATCCTGTCAATATAGCATAATAAAATTTACTTGTCATTAATAATGTTTTGATAAAACAATAAGAGTAGCGTATGAAATTGCCGGTCTAATTTCGTTTATAGAAAAAAAAGACAACAAAATCACGGTTTGCAGCCTTTGATGAGTCAATTTGACCCAATGAGGGCTCCAAAGTGCTTTTAACAGCACGCTTGTCTTATTTAGTCGGGTCTTCTGACAATAACTAAGGTATGCCCAAACAAGTTATTGGTTTTACGCATTTGGTTAAGTAACTTAACTAACAAAGTAGTATTTTGTTCAGTTAATAATAAAATAAAATGTATTACTGGCATTTCTAATTTTCTCTTTATCTACACAATGCTATTTTTGCAGTAGACTTCAAAAGTAGAATATTATATAGTATATGCATAGACAATAGTGTGATGTACATGGCACATTCTACGAGCCAATCACTACTTGCAAATCGCGGCTGCCCTTGCTACAGTAGTAGCATCATCATCTTGAGTCACTCAGTACGTTCCTCTTCACGAATAAGAGGGTTTTTCGTGAACGTCTGCGTTGTGGAATGCCTTGGCTGCTGCTTCTCGAAGAAATTCCTAGATCGTAGGAACTTCGACATCTCAGTGTATCTGGGAGTTCCTGGAAAACCAGGAAGCGTCTAACATGTGAAAAGCTTTGCTCTGAATTACCTGGATAGCGATGCATGTAGCATATCCGTATGTCATCATAGGCTTAAGTATCTTCTTGTAGATCAAGATTGTTGTCGCTGCTCAGTGGATGGTAACCAGCGCGTCATTTGTTGACTTGATCTTCTACGTGTATTTTCCACAGCAGCTTCCTGGCGATACCTGGAGCGATCTAAAATCTCTACGTTTTCTGCTTTTGCTCATAAACATTGCAGAGCTCCTTTCGACGCTGATAACTATCCAATACGCGCCCTCGTACAGGTCCAACTCTCACAGCGGAGATTCTCTTGTTTTAGTAATGCAACTTAATTCGAGGACTATATAATTATTTATCTGTGCTACAATGAATTTTTCGAGCACTTTGCAGAAAGAATACTGACCCATGGAATTTGAAACCCTTAGAATCGAGATAGCTTCAAAACGTAAACATCATGAATTAGATGCAACGCCATTTGCTCCCGGCATAAGCCGTTGCGAAAACCTTGCTCATCCTGGTCGCCCGTGACGACGAGAGCTGCTCCACGCGAAATTGCTCCATTATGCGTAACTTTCTGCGATATCCGAGCCGTCGACGTCGACGTCGCTATGTATAGCCAGGTATAGGCCGACGGCGGCGTCGCGCCAGTCGATCCGCGTCCGCCAGTGAAGTGCGTCTCTCTGGGCCCCAACCTGCACGTGGATTTACCCCCGATCCACAGGTAGGACCTGTTGCGTCACCGACAGACATTAATAACCGCCGGTGACCCGGTCACCAGATGCTAATTATTAGTACGCGTTTATGTAACGGGTTATGGGGATATAGTGACGGTGCTGGGTGTTTTTGGCACGTAAAGCCGTCTTTGTTGTTTTTTTGGGTCATATTTGGTTCAGATAATTTGGGACTTATGTGGTGACTCAAAATTTGTTTCGTCTGTTTTATGAAACTTGTAAACAAATCTAATAACATTTAACGATTTAGCATAAACATTAATTGCAGAAACCAAAGAATGTTGTTTGCGTTCATTTTTTGTTTTCAAAAATTTTCTTATGCACTTAATTCCTCATTCAGTTTTCATTTTATGGGGAAGAACATTATGTGCTTTTGTATATATTTTCAGAAATATGTAATTTGTTGAGTTTATTGAAGTGTCAGAAGAGGTTCTTCGCCAATTTTGAAAATTGTGCTAGACGCCAAGGATCACGAAAAATGCGCGCTATTTTTTTTTCAATGGAATCTTCTACATATACTTTTTCTAGCTGCAGAAAAACTTTTCCATCCTCCATTTGTTTTGATGCTTCCAGGCATCCGTACGGGCTGTATTGTACATGATTCTCTCTGTATTGCAGAAGAAAAAACGACGATGAGGCACATTTCTTGGACGTAATGCAACATATCTTGTGCATAACTCTAATGCAGCGACCAACAACTGTAAACACACGCTTTTTATGTTTTCTTTTTCTAAATAGTTACAAAATTACAGAACCTTTTTCATCCACATATTGACAACTTCTTCTCTAGAGTACAATCTATAATTCCAAACACGAAATCAACCTTAGCAGAACACAAAATTGTGTTAAACAGCGTGTACATAGTTAACAAATGTCATACTTTACTCATTAGATATATTTTTTGGGAACTTAAGAAATAAATTTGTTCACATTTTCCTTAGAAAACAGCATAATTTTCTTTGCTTCAGAACTAAACATTAATTTTTAAAAACGATATCAATTTGCGATATTCACTAATGTTGATGTCTCTTTTCATTAACAAAGTTCTTTTAATCATGGAATACTAACTCTAAATGGAACTATGGTAATAGTGCTTTGGCTTTAAATAAAAAGCAAACATATATTTTGTGAAGGTACTAGTAGTAACACTTTCGACTTTCTTTGCGTAAATAACTGACACACCATCACAGCAAACTTTTTACATAGCAAACAAACCTTCTGAAGGTTAACCTAAAGCTACCCACTAGATAGAGACAAGATATGTACTTATTTGACAATCTTCATAAGCAGACAACTTTATTTCGTTGGTTATTAGAAAATATATAGTAACTGTTAAATAGGGAAGTAAAATTGTAATCAAATTGACTGCAGTGAAAAAACTAAATCTAAAAAAAAGAATGTAAGCCGTCAATAAAGGTTCGCACCAATCAAAATACACCGAATACTAAAACTAAATCGAACTCTTCTTTGATTTACCAGCTGTGGAATTTCTGTAGACCAATGAACACATTTTCCTTGGGGAACTCAACATTATCTTCGCCTTTTAGTAATTGTACTAATTGTACTCTTCGGTGATAGTATGGCTTAAACCTTCTACAAATGTTGGTTTATATGGGTGGCATTTGTTTCTTTTCAACGTTTTATAAACACTGGATTTCCGATTTCCAATTTTTCGAGCCACTTGACGTACTGATGTACTTTCATCTCTCATATAAACATTGCTAACCTGATAATTAGCTCCTTTTTGTTTCAAGCTTCACTACAATTCCGTTGCTCTGAAATTTTCGTTATTTCCGACAATAAAATAAACGCATACATTACTATTAGCACTGATGGCATACATGGTAAAAACAGCATTTATATAATACAGATACTGGTAGTGCAACACTGTTCAACTGTAATAAACTTGAGGGCTAAGTTTAAAATTTTTCCCTAAGAATGCAAACCGTAAGGATTGAATAATTTTCAGATTTCATGAAAGTGGAATCCCAAATGAACACATGGTTTAAGGTTACATGTTATTTATTTACTGTCTAGGTGCGTTTATTTATGTTTTATGTTATAGCCCGACAAACGTTACTGATTTACTTCAAATTTGTTATCTTAGGAAATGCCTGAAAACATTGCAACTTCCGCGTCGACGTATGATCAGAAATACAGTCCTGTATATAATCCAAAAGGATATTTACTTTCCACCATTGTGTTTAAAGCTTAGCGTCATTCTAACGCCTCTTCAAAACTTTATGCTAAAAATATCCACTTCACATATGTGAAAAGCTGGTTTCATTTTAAAAGTGTGGCTTATATTTACATATTGGTCATTTTTATTTTTACGAACCAAATCATTCTAAATATGTGCGCCTGCATATTTTAGAACCTGAACGGAATTGGCGGACTTTGAAATAACACTAAGAGCAGAATAAATAAATGGAAATTAAATCCGAAAATGACTCTGCTGTTTCAGTCAGTTACAGGTACACTGCTTGGACTGCCTCAATATTCCGTTTAGCCGATGAGAACTACATTCTTTCTAAATATACACGTTAGCTTTTTGTGAAGGTCGTGAAAAGTCGGCCGGAGGAAATAACAACGGAAATTTACGTCTCGAATATAATTCGACAGTGCACTGAATGGTTGCAGCCTTCGTGAAAGCTTTTTTGTAACTCATCAAGCTTCATTGCGGTGCAGCGAAGTCAGATCTATGATTTAGTTGGTATTCCAGGTTCGCTATATTTGTATTTGGCACGATTCTAAATGGGTCTTTCAGTGGGTTTGATAAACAATCTATTTTAATACCACCGACACAATATGTAACATGAATAAAATGAGCTTCTGCAAACTAGAATTTTATTGCTTCATATTTTGAAGAAGCTGTTGCTTGCCATGAAGGTAACGACATACATTTTGGAACCGATAACTTAAAAATGTGACGCATTTGATTTCTTACAAGATTTTAAAGATGACTACTAATTATGATTTTCACGATTTATAAATGATTCATTCCTGTAGCATTAGAAAGTATGGTTAAACCAAAAATATGTATTGTTTATATTTGGAAGTTAGCCACCATTTTAAAGCACAATAGCCCATCTTTTACTAATCTTTAATCTTCAAAGGCTTTCAGCATTTTAAAGTGAACTTAAAACGAAACGCAGTTTCCCACACTGTATAAATATAACCGTTAACAACAACGCTATAAAGCGATAGTAGCAAAAAAGTATGAAATTTAATAGTTTCAAAATAAATTAGTTAAACAAAAGTAGATTTTGGTTAACTATCCAAATTTATTTCCCTAAGGCTCAATTTCAGAACATGTCACTTCTGTCAAAACAAAAACTAGCACAAGAAACCGCAATCGAAGTACTGAATAATAGTAAAATATAGACAACTGTGCCTTTTGGTGGCTAAATAAAAATGTGTATTTTAACATAAATGTGACTAAGTTAACGCATGAAGCAAAATCGAAGCACTAAAGCTTAGTAAAAGATGGGGAATTGTGCTTTAATTTGATGGCTAACTTCCAAATATAAAATATATATTTTACTAAAGTGGAGCAGTATGGCTAAGTTAACGCAATAAGCACAATGAAGCAGAAATACTAAAGACTACTAAAAGATGGACAATTGTTTGTTGAACTGGTGGCTAACTTCCAAATATAAAAATATATATTTTACCAAAAAGGGGTAATGTAATGAAATTTACCTTGATATTTTATAGAGTGCTGAATATCTTAAATGAAGCTAATAATTGCTAAAAGTAGCAACTTAAATGTAAATAACTGTTCATCAATTGCGTATGACTCACAATGTTGCAATTTTCTCGTGCTGTTTTTAGCTTGTAAGCATCTTAATGCCATTACAATCTGTTGGAATCGGCAGTGATTAAACAAAGCAAACACCACATCACAGTAGCTTGCTTTAGACGAATGTGCGTGTTTTCGATCGATTACTTTAAAATGTGTCAGTAAAGAAACATCATTCTTAAACTGCATACTTTTCTGGAAACTGTGAATCTACATTTCAGGTATTTTAACAAGATTTAATTTGGCACATCATTCTTTTTCCAGGACCTATCACAACGATTGGGCGACGACAAAAGCTTATCCGAGCATTTGAAACTACCGATACAACGTATAAACGACTACCAGTTGCTTCTAAAGGTAAGCGAGTTGTCCTGACGTTTTGAAAAATGCACCTGGGGCCGCCTGATTTAATTTTGGCAGCCGATATTCCAATCGAAGCAAATCGCGCGTTGGTGTTTACATAACTATAATCGCTTCAGCCAATTTGGCGGTCAGTAAAGGACCCGTGCTTCCGTTTGCAATCAAAAAATATTTCATCTTTAAAAATAGTCTTACGACGGCGCCATAAGRATCTAATTAATCTAATTATTAGTGTAGGGAACTATGCCATATATTTGTTACAATTGTTTAGTGTATGTGATCATATAAAATATGTTTAAGAAATTAATGAGCTGCTCTTTGACTAAGTGTCAGAGTGTCATAAACTGAATTCAATAGTGGCTATTTTGTAAAAGAAACTGTGTATTTAACTCTAATCCAACTAGGAACAATGGCAAAATAGCTCGACGATCCCCTTTTATCCCTATAGACATCTCTGCTATATCTCGTTCAAAACAATCAACAATTATCTGGTAACAAACGTGTTCAAAAACGCCGAATCTTAAATTAAAATGGGGCACCGATTGAAGGCGGAGTTTCAACACGCGGTCGCTTTTGATCCACTTTCAAGTATTTTGCCCCAATCGATATGAACAATGTTGGTGAACTCGTTCGTGGTCCATTTCGTCATCTAACAATATATCATGGCTGGGTCGATTTTCAGGGACTGATTTTTCTAATGACACTCTGAAAATCAAAATCAAAATGTACCTATTGTTATGGAGATACAATCCTCTTACTATTCATCAATATCTCATCGTATTAATACAGAACAAACGCCAAAAATATTCCTGTAAATACGAATAACCTTTATTTTGCTGCCCCACGACAACACTGAAGTGTAAACAACACATGTTCAACCAACATTTAGACGCCAATTTAGAAAACATGAAACTTCAGTCGCCTGCAACGTACCAGGTTTCTTAATTCACTATTGTAAGTTTTTAGTAATCATCGTCGTCTGAAAAACCGTACCTACCTCTACTGAAAAGTAAAGATTGAAACCATAATTCCAACCAGCATGTAAGAAAAAGTGACACGAAAACATTTATAATTTTTGAAATAAAATTCCAATCCAAACGTTTTCCAACATTTTTCCTAATAGTGAAAACTAGTCGCTCAAACAAATTTTTGCCCGGCAGAGACAAAATAAATGCTAATGAAGACGGGGAATTTTTAAATTTGTGAAGGTGGTTTCGTCTCGTTCTATCGCTCGATGTGTTTAATGATCTAAACTTATCCATCAGCATCTGTCAACGGCGCACCAGGTATTTATTTTGGACGACATACCCGAGTAAAGAATGATCGCACTGTGCCGCCGATTGAAAAAAGAACAGGCGAGCGAATACACACATGCAAATCGAAAGTTTTTCTACACCTCATTTGACGGACGTTAAGAATTAGGATTATGTAGCGGACGGGAGCACGCGAACAGAAACTGAATACAAACATATTTAGAACATCTAAAATAGCAGTTGCCGACCCATTTTGACTGCCGCCCACCATGCAATGTCATGGATATAACCTAATTTTTGATATATGTTCATATGGTAATAGCATGGTGTAAAATTAGTAACTGTTAGCGGCTTACAACTAAATGTCACCAAAAAATTTTATTTACAAGTGTAGCGAGCTCAAATCAGAACATAGTTATGCACGCATTTTTGGGAAAAAAACTAGGGATGTTTTTAAATAAAAACTTGATGTTCTTTGTTTGAACTCAAAATCTTATTATTGTTACACTCAATTTTTGTCATACCACTTCAATAATTAATAATTTCAGATGCATATACCTAGATACTTTTCGCAGCCCTACAAACTTTTTTGTAATCATGAAATACATTTAGTTTTCGATACGTAAACAGCACAAAATACCTGCAGAAGTATTTTTTATAAATCAACTATTATAATATATGCCTGAGAGCGGCTATAAGTTATCTTAAAAACGCCTAGAAATGTATTTGTGATGTGTTTGATTTCCGTTATACCATAAATTAACATTAAAAGAAATTATAGTACCTTCCACCAATTCTACATTAAACACAAAGTTTGTTGGGAGACATTCTGTAAATAATACACGTATTCACTACAACAACCAGAATATTATGAATATTACTAGAGATTAGTAATTTCATTTGATTATATACTTGAACTTGGAACAGTCAAAACACGAAAGGACGTTAATAGAAGTATTTGCGAAAAAACTTCTTCTGTTACAAGCTGGAAGATGTCCAAGGCGACTTAAAGAGCTAGTTTTATAGGCACAAAAATACAATTGTCGGAGTGTTGGCCACATGGGAATGCAGACAAGATGCGAAAGAATTCGCCAAGTTTTATTTTTGTAAACCGCTTCAACCATAAGTTTCGCGAAACAGAAATATTTATTGACACACGATATACCGAGTATCGATAAGAATAAGGGTTATTTTCAAAAATTTGAAAAAAAAACGCTGAAAACGAAGACACGACTTTATTATTTTTTTAAATAGAAACATGCATTTTTATGGCATCCAAATTTTAAAGCCGTTATTATTAATTAGAATAATAAATTTCGACTATTATATGAAACCATGGTAGTTGCTGTTTAAAAACAAAAGTTGCCCGGAATAACGGAACATCCTGTATAGTTGAAAATATTTTTAATGCAGCTCGTTCAATTATATTATCATACATTATACCTCTAGCAGTACAGTCAGTATCTTCCGATAACGCACTCTGTATATTTAAATAATCATTTTCCTTACATTATAATCCAACAAGCTGCTTGTTATTTGCTGGGATTGAAAGTGGGTGTTAGCTGCAAGATATTTTGGATCGCTACAGCAGCAACACAACGGTTAAACGGAAATTAAATTGCTAAAACAGGGATGGCCTGTTAGAAGTTGGCAGTGTGCAAAGTTGGCTTCTAATGAAAAGAAAAGTTAAAACAAAAAATTCTTGCAATACAAAGACCATCTGGTATCCTACTCAAACTTTTAAAGATTATCAAACGACAAGATCGTCCAAAAAAAGTTAACAGTAAAAAAGTCGGATGAAATTAACAACGAAGAATTGTGGGTAATATTCGACATCTCCACATCGAGATGGTTTCGGCAAACTGTGATTATCTTGTTTTCTATTAAATCATCTAGAATATTCTATTTCCATTGGACATCTGATGAGGAGAATATTCTCCGGTTAAATCCTTCCAACTACAGAGGTAAATTACCTGCTTTTGTACTCAAAACCCTGTGTATACAGAGTTCTGTTTTACTGCTAAAGTTTATTACCTATTGGTACTGCTATATATCATTTTATAAAGTAGTACGGCATAAAATGCACCCCAAAACATGAGGAAAGACGTGTCCACGTCAAAACCTCGACTTTAGCGAATACAGGCATTGTTATTTTATTTTTATTTTTAAATTTTCAAAAGGAATATACTTCAAACGTGTACAAATGTTTTGTTGAGATCACAACATTCTTCATTGTATTGTTGCAGGAACTGGTAAGGTACAGTGCTTGTCTCGGCGAGGACAACACAAATCTTCAGAAGGCCTTGGAGTTGATGCTAAGCATCCCCCACAGGGCGCAAGACGATAAGTTCACATCTAGCATCGAAGGTTACCGTGGAAGCATCCACAAACTCGGCCGCTTGTTAGCGCACGACTGGTTCTCAGTCACATTAGGTAACACCACAAAACAGAGGTACCTCTTCCTCTTCAAAGCTCGCATACTCATCTCCAAGGTCCGCAGGATCTCCGAGGACAGATCGGTGTTCCAGCTGAAAGACGTTATAAGGGTGAGTGGGGATGAAGGTTCCACTAGATGATATTGTAACTTGTAGCTGTCATGCAACATGCCAAGAGTAACAGTTAAAGAGTTGCAGCTTCAGAAGCTGTAGTAATCAGAACCACGTGTCAGGATTGACAGTATTTTATTTATATAGGGTTTATATAAATGATGCACGCGTCCAGGGCGCTTATGGAAATTATCGATGAAATCAATTTACCGCCTCTCAGGAAAGTAAACACTATTGTTTTCACGTAGACTTGTCATCTATCGATTTTTAAATTATTTGATATATTTTAATATGAGAAAACGCATGGGAGTGTGTATTTTCAACATTTTCTGTAGTGTTTTGTGGGATAATCAACTTTAAGGTTGCAGAAAGCTCACATTTGGCGGTATAGGGGCATTCAAAATATACCGAATTCGATTCTCTGTTAAAGATGGCCACACTTTTTCAGGAATATATTGGCCTGTGAACTCAGTTAATTACCMGCTTCTTATAATAATCATTATTAATACATTCAGATAATAAATAACTTTAATCATTTTAATAGATTTGTCAATGGTTTACAGCTACCTGACGGAATGTCCTATAATGTCAAAAAATTTTCAAACAATTATTCAATTTAAGCAGACTCAAAGAACATATTGCACTTAACACGCAGTGGAATCATACTTCGTATACCATTCGTAAAGGTCATTATCCACAATATTCTAAAATTTTACGTTTTCATTGTAAATTCTTTAAGTTTTACCCAAAAAAAGCCGATGAACTTTACTTCATTACCTATATACCTGCTTTCCCGGTCAAGAACGATATTTGTCGATGTGAAATCTTCTTCTTTGTACTGCAAAATAACAGTTATAAGCATAAGTTAAAATTATGCAACAAAAAAGACGCAAGCTGGCTGTTTTTCCCAGGGTAATGTCTTTTAGTAGGCGTAAAAAGTATGCCATCTTCTTGGCTTGGGTCCAGCTAAATGGGACACGTAGCCATAATCTGCATGTCGTTAGAAACTCATTCGGACTTTCTGTCACAAACAGTTGCCACAGGTAGAAGTCAAAGATCACCCGGAAGACGGCTGCGAATTCGAGCTCATCGACAAGGCTTCCGGAAACGGCTTAGTCCTCACAGCGCACAGGGACAACGTAAAGGACTTCTGGTTGAAGGAGATACGCGAGTTCGCCAGTGATAAAGGTACAATTGACATCATTAACTGTTTAAAGTGTTGACTATTTTTTTTTCTTTGGCAGACACAGAAGAAAGTGCAAGCGACGAACTACAAGTCGTTTCGTCGGCATTAGAAACTGTCACCGCACCATCTACAGAGGCAGAGGAGAAGAAAGCAGAAGGTGAAGAGGTAAAACTCGTTAAAGAACTCAGCTTTGACAGTGAGAAAGAAGTGTTTAAAACACCGGAACGTGAATTTCCACCGGAAGTAAAGCTTCCAGAACAAAAACAACCCGAAAAGAAGCTTGACGTTTCTAAGCAACAACCTGAGAAGAAATCTCCTGCGAAAGAATCTGTCCAGGCACAACCTCAACAAAAGACCCCTGTTCAACAACAACCAAAAGAATCTAAAGAAGCAGCAAAACCTGAGGTTGCTCCAGAAGTTAAAGAGCCAGTCGTAGAGCCTCCAGTATCCAACGGAAAGTTAGAAACTTCCTCCATCAAGACAGTTCAAGTGCACAAAGAAAGCAAAAGTGCAACAGTTCTACAGTCTGAAAAACAAGACAGTGATATTGCCAGTGTAGACCATACCAAAGTTAGTTTAATTCACAATCAGTTTGACAACGTTGTGGTTGGTGTGCAAGTGAATCTTGGAGTAGATGACGAAATGAGTAGAAGATATACTAGTTCCTCTTCGAGAGCTGGTGAGTTTACCTGTTTGCTTCGTTCTTGTTAATGCTTTATTACATGCTTGCCAGCTAACTCCCTTCTGTGGTGTCCTTGTATCATTATCGACTATTCTACATCGCCATAACCATATATTTCATTTGTGCCAAGAAATTATTTGTGGGATTTACTCGAATTTACACGCGCGTTATATTTATTGACTTGGCAGGAATACCGTTTACCTACTGGTGCAGTTAAGTTTAAATATACATTTGAGTTGCGTTTGCACCAATTGTACCTTAAAAACATCATACTACATTTACATTCATTACTATATTTACAGGAAGGCAATAATGTGAAAATTTATTAGGTGTCTAATATGCAGATCGTGCCTAAGAATAATATAATTAAGATTAAGCAAAAAATCCTTCAAATTTATTAAAGTTATTTACCGTTGTATTCCCGCAATATAAACTGCAGCGTTCTTAATATATCTGACTTCTATTTCAAAGCTATATTTTGATAAAGGAAAAGTAACCCTTCAGTTAACTTAGAAGTTCAAGGCTAAAAGTTTGGGTTCATAATATTGGGATTCATTGATTATAAACCTTTTGGTATTTGCTCGCTATTTCACCATATCTACCCTTTCCATTGAGTATATAAATAAATTTTCCAGAAAAGGGGAGATACTATTTTCATACTAGTTTGTCAATCTATAAAATAAAAATATTCGATAAAGACCTAAATTATAGGTCGAAACGTCATATTCATATATAAAAGTGCCTTTAATTTAATAAAAACAGGAACCAGAACCTACAAATAAATACACTAAGAATAATTATTTTCAGTGTTTGAAAAACAAAGAACCTGAAACCACTTTGTATAAAAATTACTTTTATTGCTAATAATGCTATTAAAAATCTTTTATGAAACTCGAGTATAAGGTAAATGCACAAAAACAAACTTAGGTATTGGGCAGACTAGGCTTTCTGTAGGAGTTAGATTTAAAGAGCATATAACTCATTTCAGGATAGACAGGTTTGATAAATTAAATATCGTCCAACAGATTAAAGACACCATTCACCCCATAACATTCAATTGCTAAAGGCATAATCCTTTACTTTTAAGTAAAGTTCCAACGTCAGATAAAAATGTTAGGTAACTTAAACCTACGTTAAGAACTACACTACTGCTATACCTTCGTCCTACAGTTAGAGAGAACGTATATTATATTTGTTGTATTTGTCTTTTGCACTCAATTTGCTCACAGACCCATATCTAAAACACTAACGTAGCATTTTGATCAGTATTCACAAAATTTAAAATTGACGTTTCCTTTTAGAAAAATTGTATTGAGAGTAGCCTGTTATTGTTTATGTACTGAGTGTAAATCAAACGACTACATGAATTTATCAACATGAGGAAATTTTTAAATTTTGTTTATTTACTTGGCAAGTAAATATTATTAAGCGTTTCACAAGTACGATAATAATTTCCAGTATTATTACCTTTACACAAACATATCTAGAGTTTACAGCGCAAGATTACAGTACACCTTAGTTAAGGTGATACTAATTCCTCATTTTTTGGTAAGTGAACATTAAATAAAATTTTTCTGGATCACTTTCATGTTTCAGTGTAACACACTTTATGTGTTTTGTATCTTTCAGCAACGCCACTTTAATGATTAACAGGAAACGCACTTATTTTAATTTTTTATCAGCAAAAATATCTCTTTAGGAACCGACATTAACATTGGCTTTATACAATCATAGATCTCAAAATAATGTGCTAGAGCAGCTATCTATGGTGTTCAAATAAGCCAAGTCAAAAATTCTGCTGTACCACCAACTTGCTTTCATAATATAATGTTGGCATCGTTTAAAATAACAGCTAAAGCGGTTGCACAAGCTGTACATGCATCAATATCTAATATTTTGTTAATGATTGAAAATCAGTGGTATTGTACATTTGTATGTCCCATATTATACACTCGACAAAAGTATGGAATAGCTATTTTTTGACTTTCATAATTACAGATCACCAGAATAAAAAAAATACGAAAAGTGTTACCTTTATTTATTTTAATGGGTTCAATACTCTTAGAAAGCATAAAGCGGTTGCTTCAGTGACAACAAGCCACTCTTAATAACCAGGTCTTTCAAAAACGTTTTTGAAAACGCAGAGAATAAAACTCGATTATTTTGTTTAATGATATTATCAAAAGCTCTTTAAGAAATAACGTGGTTTCATTTAATTCATGCATCAAGTGAATTTTGAAAGGATGGAACAGCATGCTAGCTAAAGCTTACTACATCTGTCGTACGTAATAGCGTATTTTTCACGACAACAGGGGTAGCTTCTGATTCTGAACGGATCCAGTGTCCCTAAATCTTCCCGTAAGTTCCAAGACAGATTTATCTGGATGCAGTACGTTGAAGCTGCGAGCAGCACTTTGTAAAATAAACTCACAATTTTCATGGCTTCCCGAATTTGTAACTTTCAACGTTAAGTAGTAAACATTTGCAAACTTCAAATAACTGGCATTGTATTGCAATAATTCAAGAATTTATTTTATGTGGTGCGAAATATGTCTGGAAGGTAAAAAATTGCAGACCGATGGGGTTCTTTCAGTTGTAATGCATTAGAAGTCCTGTGTTATGTTTTACCTCTATATAGTAGAGAAAGAAATATAAAAATAAATTGAGTCATTTTGAACTTTTAATTTTAGAACGCTATTTTGTTTTGCAAACACCTCACAGATCACATCACAAAGCTTAATACCTCAGCAGCTTTCTGCTCACTCACACTCACACTACAAATAACATAATCCAGATACAACCTCCACAGACGGAGGATACGAGTCCTCGTACAGCCGTCGTTCAGCTGGGCTGTCGTCATACTCCACCGACGGTCTAACGTCATCGTCCCGCTATGGGACTGAATCCTCAGTAACAGGAAAGTACGACACTGATTCCCCACTAACCAGCAAATACAGCACTGAAAGATCAATCGCCAGCAAATACAGCACTGAATTGGGCGGGTCCAAATACGACACCGACTCGATAACTGGCAAATATGGAGCTGAAAAGTCGATTACTAGCAAATACAGCACAGAATTAGGCGGGTCAAAATACGACACCGACTCGATAACGAGCAAGTACGCAGCTGAAAAGTCGATTACTAGCAAATACAGCACAGAATCCGCGCTCACTGGGTCGAAATACGATGACCTCAGTTCCAAATACGGCGTTGAATCGGCACTAACGAGCACGTCCAAGTACGAATCCTTGGCCAACAAGTACGGAAAGTCACTCTCTTCTGATGTTGAAGGCAACGGAACCAAGTATGGAGAGTCCGCGTTGAGCTACAGCAGAAAGTCGATCACCGATTCTGGAGATGGAGAAGCAGCTTACAGTTACAGCAGGAGATCGATCAAGACGTCTGCTGCAGGAGATGATAGCTACTCCAGAAGATCAATCTTAGAGAAAAAGGGGAGCGGAGACGACGATGAGTATAGCTTCTCGCGACGATCAATCAGAGGAAAAAAGACAGCAGACAATGATGGCGACTCCTACAGCTACTCAAGGAGATCAGTCAGGTCTTCAGCCATTGAAGATGTTGGAGCAGGAGATGGCGATTCCTATAGCTACACCAGGAAATCTTTACGTGCAGAAGGAAGAGCAACTGGGGATGTTGAAGACAGCGAATATAAATATTCAAGAAAGGCCATCAGTGCTGTGGGAGAAGATGAAGGCTACAGCAGTAAGTACTCCAGAAAATCTGCTGCTGCTCTGGAAGACGAAGACGACATTACCGCTAAGTACAGAAGGAAGTACTCAAGGTCTGATTCTTCTACTGACAAGAAAGGTGGCGTTGAGGAAGATGAAATTACTGCGAAATACAGAAAGAAGTATTCAAGATCTGACTCAGCAACTGAAAAGAAAGGCGCTGCTTCTGCAGAAGACGATATTACCGCCAAATACAGGAGGAAATATTCCAGGAGTGACTCAGCTTCTGAAAAGAAAGAGCAAAAAGTAGCTGATCAAAGTGGTGAGTATATTTTCGTATTTTGCGGCATACGCGGTTAAAATCCTATACAACACAAAAACGCATACAGACATATACTCATTGCATTTTTGAGTTTGGGTATTTGAAGAATATGGTACACATCAATAAGGTAATAAGGAACAAATTTCAAGTTTGCCAAGTTCAGTATCAATATACAAAGTAAGATATAGGCGGTGAAACAATTACATATTAAAATAATGGCTATCATGCTCATATTCCCTTTTCATATGTAAACGCATGTGTAGTGATTTCCCTATAGTTTAGTTACGTGTACTATTTGTTTAGAATCCTAATACCTACAAACAACTGTAGGTACTTAGATACGCATGATATTTGTTAATCGTTTTTGATAGTATTGTTGCTTGCGAAATATAGTATACCAGTCATGGGTATTTATGTAACACTAATTATCAATATACGGGGTGATTCATGAAGGGTATGGAGCGACTGTATTTTAAAAATATACCAAAGAAATTCATTAAAAATGTTTTTAGATTCCCAAGGGTTTTATTATTATCAGAATCAATAATAATTGTCAAACTACAACAAATACTGCTGATGTTTTTTCTTTTGTCTCTATTCTGACAAAACATGGGCACATTTCTTTTAAAAATGCTTTTACTACGTTCTTGAATTTCAACGAAAATGCTAATGTTTTGTACATAAGGTACAGTTGTGTTAATTAAATTTAACAGTTATCAATTAAATCAGACATTGGAGTCGATTGGTTATACTCATATATGAGGTGTTAGTACTATTTTTGGAATAATGTGAAGACGATAATGCTAGAAAAATCCGTGTTGTGTTATTTAATTATCTTCAAAAAATCAAGGAGAAAATAACATTTTTTTATATCACGATTGTGTGTACTATTTAGGCAATAATTGCAAAAAGAAAGGTACGTTAGAACCTGCAAAATAAATTAGAAAGAATTGTACTGTCCTATACACAGTTACTACAGCTACGCTAAATCTTAACCTTATTAAAATTTGGGAACTTAAAGATATTATTAGTAAATGTTTTGGTAGATACATTTTTATCTAAATTTTTTCGTCAAAACATTTTCTAGATACAGCGGCTACGAATCGTTAGGAAATGACCCTGTGGTCTTATATCGATTTAATTTTGAGAAATTAGGTGCTTCGAATTTGTTATATATCGATATATAAAGGACCGATATTTGTATATTTAAACTTCCGACATTTTATATTAAGAGCAGTTATTCCTTCCAAATACTTTCATGAATTATTGGTTTCAATTCTTCATGGGAAAACCCCAATAGTGGATCTGTTTTCTCATTGATATTTAAGCTGTTTGAGGTATCAGCATTTCTGTGTAAATGACAATTATATTCCTTGTTTTTTGAAATCAATAATTCAAAAACAATTTATATTTTAAGATTGCTAAGCCAATTTGGCTAGTGCGAAATTCCCTTTTTATTATAACTATTAGAAAGAAGCAAAGCAATACCAAATTGCAGACCAAGCTTTCAGTAGCAAAAGTATTAAACAATTGCTAGCGGATTGCTTGCATCTAGAATTGAATGCACTATTTAAATATTTTTATAACAGTTTCAAACATTTCTGTTGTGATATTAACGTTTCATGCGATATATATAGAGAGAGACAAAACTAGCCGGTGTGCATTATTTTAATTTCATCTTAATTCGTATTGGAACTCTTCAATTTTTCAAATAAGAAGCTGAATATAGCAAAGAAGACATTTATAAATAAAACAAACCCTAGTTTGCCTAATAATTCTTATCGTCATTCCAGAATCAGTATCCATAAGAAAGGTTACTGAAACAACAGCTGTAAACGGAAAGGCGAGCGAAACGCTGGCAAATGAGTTCGAAACCAGCGACTCCATAGCCACCAGTTTCAAAATATGCAGGGAGGAAAGCAGCAAGAAGGTACAAGAGGTGGACGAAAAACCATCCTTCACGAAAACAGTGAGGGGCACCAACATAGAGCGTAAGCCACGTTTTGTTTTCGCTTTACTGTAATAAATGTTAAATGTTGTAAATCGTCGTGGTGTCTGTAATGTTTCAGCACATATCGTATAAAAAATGCACTGGTTTGGTACTGTAAAATGCACCACGTAGAACTATTTCTTCATCTACAGGGTGTTCATTAAACAAATAGCATAAATTTTAGGAGTTATTTCTTGGGTTATTCTTCGCTACTTACCTGTTTCTGCGGGATGTTCCATTGTCAACGAGAGATGGAATGGGCACATTTAAAGTAATTTAAGCTTGTTTAAAAAAATACATTATGTGGAAATCTCTGGATTTGTTGGTATAGGTAATTACTGGGTGTAATTTTTTAGGAAGCGACCCTGATATTTTTGAAAAGTTAGTGATCGCCCTGTATCTTCGAAACAAAGTATCATTAAAGGATAATATTCCTAGAATAACCCCTTGAGTTTTAGTCATACGTTTACTGAACACTCTGTATTATCACTTCAGCAGTGTGTGGTGTATTTGGATTAGGAGAAAAATTTTATTATTCAAGCAATTTGTAACAATTAGTTGTAGAGCATCAGTTTCAAGGCTTCATCAGAGATAAGACAAAGTATATAAATAAAACAATAGTTGTTTAAGTTAGCAACTACATATGTTTAATGGATAGAACTAGCTCTGAATTATTGTTGATAGATACCTAGATAAACTGTCTTTAAATTGCTTTTGTGGGGAAACGTATTTGTTCTGTACTTATTCGAATTTTGCATGACCCTAACGATACTTAGAATCCAAAAACACCACACACATCTTCTCTTCTTTGTAACCCCTAACCCTTCACTGCAATTTCCTCGTAACAGCCGGCGATACAGCGCACTTCGAGGTAGCTCTAGAAGCAGTACCAGACAGCTTAGTTTGGCTAAAAGACAACAAGCCAATCAACGGAGATGGAAGTATGTCAGGACGGATCCAAACTTCAACATCTGATGACAAACGAGAGTACCACCTGAAGATCAAACAAGTTAACGCTAATGACGCGGGACTTTACACCGCTGTCTCTAGCAATGCTTATGGCAAATCAACTTGTTCCGCACAGCTTATCGTGCATGAAAGTTAGTATTTTTTTCGATGCACTGGGTGATATTTGTGTTGTTTATTTTAGCATGCTGCATGGGTATTTTATATAAAGTTAAGTTACTTCCTTGAACGGAACAAAACGTACACGTTTGATTAGGTATCTTCAAGCAAATACCAGAACGTCTGATTTTGTTATTTTGTCTTGTTTGGCATGAATGAAATTTTAATAATTTGTTGTGACATAACACAACACAAAATTATAATTCAGTAACTTTAAAGCACTTTCTTAAACTTCAGTATACTTATTCTGCTCCCTTTATATGGTGTGTATTAAAATAGCAACAAACCTTGGTAAATTATTTTATCTGTACCAAACACTAAATGTTATAATAAGAAAAAATATAAGTTTACAAAACACCAACTCTCTGCGTTAGTCATGGTAACAGGTAAATTTGACGGGATAGGTCTTTGTTTCTAGTTAATATGACGTACTCACATTTTAGATCTGATATGTTTTTACTCGTAATGTTTCTAATTATGCTCACTAGCCAACACCCTTTTAATACTAAAAAACCTCTTGCAATAACATCGTTATCATTAGAGGCCAAAAAAACAATAATTCTGCTGGGCTTGGCTAAATACGATTAAATCTGTTACACATCCATAAATTGGACTTTCTGGAGTCCTGCTGTATCAATTGCCTATCACTGAAGTAAATATACACGCATGTTCTTGGGATTTTTGAGTGTCTTAAATTTTTACATATCATACTTTCGTTGAACATAGAAATGACAACACAAACATATAATATTGCATGACTCGGTAATCTAATTTGAATTTAAAGAAATACTCAATTGCATGAAGCATAAAACAATGCAAAAAATTAATATTAAAACCTTTATAACAGTTTTTTCAATGATTTAACCTACTTACAAGTATTATACTAAAACTTACGTGTTTATCCACATAGTGAGCGCTGAAGAAAGAGCTGAACGTGCAGAACACGATAAACCAGAATTCATCGTCGAACTAAAGAATACTGAACTCCTCGAGGATACCTACCTGCGTTTCATGGTCAAAGTAAGAGGCGAACCAAACCCTGAAATTGCATTGTAAGTATATGCAAACCAACAAATATCGTAGTTGCTCATCCAGTAAATTTCAGCTTCAAAGATGGAAAGAAGATTCCAGAAAATACGGAACGCTTCCAGGTTATAAGAGAACATTCAGATAAGGGCTTCTATGAACTGGTTATTCCAGACGTAAAACATGCCGATGCTGGTGTATATAAATGTGTGGCGACCAATAAGTTTGGTGAAGCTTCCAGTGAAGCTAGAGTCACCGTTACCGGTAAAAGCTAATGTTTATGTTAGCTCACAAAGAAAGTATGTGTTTTTATTCTCTAGAAACCAAAAATCTCTTCGACGATCTGCCACAGGACCAGTTGTTACCTCCGGGAGAGAAACCCGTGTTCCTCTGGAAGAAGGATGGCCAGCCATTCAAACCAGAAGAACGCTTCAAGGTCCTTCTGGGTGATGATGAGGACTCTCTAGCTCTCATTTTCCAACATGTTAGACCTGATGATGTCGGTCTTTACACTTGCGTGGCGCAAACTTCAAGAGGACACATCAGTTGCAGCGCAGAATTAACAGTGCATGGTAAGTCCACCTAGATACTCAGAGAAAACAAAAGATTCAGATTTGGATTGGCAATTGAATAGGGCTTTGATAACCCAGTTGGTTAGCGCATTTGACTGGTGTTCAAAAGGCCCGGGTTCAAATTCGGGTCAAAGATGGCAATACTTCTCAATACGTATAAATATATGCCTATTATCACTTATGTTAATTAAAAACAAATCGCGCTACTTGCATATCTCAAAATCGAGCCATAGAAAAAATTGTTCTGGATATTCTCTCAAAAATTGCGTCGTTTTGTTAGAATTTTGTTTAATATAAAACTTCATGTTTATTATTTCATTAATCACCTACAAATTTTCTTCCCCCTTTTCACATCTTTAGCTTAAAAAACCTTGCTATTCAACAGGAACTATAAATCAATTGTTCCGAGAACCCGAAAAACCAAAATTAATAGTCGAAAAGAGAGATGCCATCGTCACTGCAGGTGGATCGGCTATGCTTGAATTACAAGTTAAAGGGTATCCTAAGCCAAAGGTGAAATGGACGCATGATGGAAAACCGATTGAGCCGACTGGAAAATACAAGTGAGTTTTAGTTTAGTTTCATTCTTCCTCCCTTCATGAAGACGACTACAATCAACCAAAAAGACATATGTATAGTATTTTGTCTAAAATCATTTAATATGATATAAAGATGGAAAGTCAGTTCTTTCAAATGCTCTTTATTTCTTGTGACCAAAGACACAAAAAATATTTTATTATTAAAGAAAACAAAGCCTTATTCATTTCTCTACAAAATCGTCAAATCTATTGAAGCATTTGTGATATAGTGACACGCTTTTAGACACTCGGTCAAGTACATTTTCTGGGATTTCCGATGGTTTTCTTAACCATGAAGCAAAGGACAGCAATAACAATAGGAGTTAACTGTGAAACATTACGCTGCCTGCGACGACCGATTTACGACTAGAATAAGAGAAAAAGTTTTCGACCATATAGGCTGAACTCGGCACTTGTAATTTTTATATCTTTCGAGAATTAAATGCACCAAAAATGTGCCAGAYGATTATCAAAATGTACTTTACCGAGTTGGCGGCACAGTCCCTTGAAGAGAACATCTATAAGCCTATGTCACACTATGACAGACACTACAATTGTTTTAGCGAATTTGTAGCGAAATTATTTAGACTTTACTCAACCTTTCACAATAAAATATTTTTTATTTCAAGGAATCTTATTTTTATAACCCATCGGAGGTTGAAAAAGCAACCCTCATACAATAACTAATAATTATTCATGTCTTTTAATGTCTCATTCGCACACCACAGGCTTCTTTATGAAGAAGACGACGAAAGCATGTCCCTTGTCATCAAGAACGTCGAACAGTCAGATGCTGGCAAATACCAAGTATCTGCACAAAACGAACTGGGCGAAGATTTCGCCGAGATGAGTTTAAGCGTCAAAGGTAATGTTTAATAAGACGTCGTCTGAGTAAAATTGACCGTATCCTTACAGCACCCCCTAAAATCAAGACCAAATTGGAACCTATCACTGTAGCCGTGGAGGAAACAATCAAAATTCCCATCGTTGTTGAGGGAACGCCAAAGCCCGAAGTTCACTTTTATAAAGATGGGGAAGAAATCAAGAAGAGCGATAGGATTAAAGTGGTTGAAGAAGGGGAAAAGCACACTCTTGTAATACAGAAGTCTACACTCAAAGATTCAGGTAAGGGAACATAATTATTTGTAGTGAATGATTAGTGTAAAGACGCCGCTTCTCTGTGTAATTTATTTAAAACATTATTTAAGAGCATTATATTTTTGTGCGAGGGGTAATAACACCCTTTTATGTCGTTGCTTTTAAAACATTTTACGTTCGAATTGAAAAGGATTCTCATAATGGCCTCAAAGATTATTACGAAGGCAAAAACTGATGAATCGTGAATAAAATATTACTTCAAAAGATCACCAAAATGCTGTTGCATAGTCAGGGCTTCCAGTTGAACATGGCAAATTCCATAAAAATTTGATAGATCTGACATGTTCAATTACAATGAAGCAAMTTTAACTATGGAGCTATAATAAAAAATGCTCTTACTAGAACCTAAAAAAATAATACTTGTTAAAAAATGTTACAAACCTACACATAACTAAGACGCTCAGAGTATTTTAAAATTTTTACTGTTTGAAGAACCTATATGTTAGTTGCAAACCTATTACAAAGCATCAACGTCTTCAGTTGTAGGTATTCAGAAATGGCTGAAAAGTATTTGATGCTCTAATCACAGGACAATTAAAAAACCGACGTGACGCTCAGGGAAATCAAATGCGCATGTTAAATCATTTCCTGATTATTGGATTGGTAGAATTCGAACAATTGAAAGCTTGATACGATCATCTTTTTCGTTTACACTGGCTTTCCAAAAGATTCAGTATCTCTCACCTACAATGGTAAATAATAATAAATAAAGACAAAATTTTAAGTATTTTGTTCTCTATTTAAAGTAGATAAGGATTTGTGCTGTTTAAAAATACGGTTGAGATGATTATGTGAATTTAGTTAAGTACTGATGGCATTTCAACGTAGAATAAGCCAAATACTAGGCACTATGTATAAGCTCAAATGAAGGGGACGCAATACGTCTGTGTTTCATTGTTATATTCTGAATGTGATTATTGGATTGATTTATTTTTTTAATCCGTGTTATCTCCTTAAGCGTCTTTTATAAAAAAATGTTATTTTGCAGGATCATACTCTGTTGTTGCAAAGAACGAGATGGCTGAAGTGTCCCAATTTGCCAAGTTACAGGTATATTCCAAGCCAAAAATTCTGAAATCTCTCGGTGAAGAGGTGGAAGTTATGGAAGGTGTTAAACTAAAGCTCGAATTAAAAGTTGAAGCAGAACCACCCGCAGAAGTCAAATGGTATGTTCTCCTTCATCAAGAATTTGTCAGTACATCATTGGAACTTTGCGAAGTTTAAATGCAATACTATAACAAGCTATACTGCATTTTTATAAATTTATCCTTCCATGTATCTACCTTTCAGGTTTAAAAATGACCAAGAGATAACGGCTAATGATCATTACTTGATCGAAAACAATGGAGACACCTACATCTTGAAGATAACGGGTGCCGTAAGCACAGAWCAAGCACGTTACAAGGCCAGAGCAATCAATATCCATGGCAGCGTTGATGATGAAGTGCAGGTCAACGTAAAACGTCCACCAAGGATTATCAAACCTCTGGAAGATATGACCGTTACTGAGCACGACAAGAATGTTACCTTCGACGTCCAGTACGAGGCATTCCCCAAACCAACTATCAAATGGTAAGACTCATCTTTTTTAATAATAAATTGTATGTATAAACTTTGTAAAAGGCACAGTTTGGGAACAATTTTGTGAAACAGAAGCATCGGTGGATTTGTTTCGCTTTTCTATTGATATTTTTTGCATTTGTTAGAAGAAATAAAATTTTATTTCAAATATTCCAATATTAATTGAAAACATCAACATATTACTTAGACATTATCGTCTTTTAGTTCTGATGGCTGGCTTAAGACAGTCCTTCAGGATTTCTAAGTATATGACACTGTAACAGTGAGCCCAGTAGACACGCAGTCCTTCGAAATTACCCTATTTGGGTCTCACAAAAGAATCAACATAATCATTCTTTGCTTATTCTGTTATCGGTTTCAGGTTGATGTTACGTTACGTCACGTTCATCAGAAAGGTGTCTTCCTTTGTTATATACTCTTCATATGCAGCATCGTTTGTTTTTGACAGTTCTTGGGTCCAATTCTTTGTCACGCATCTTACTAACACTTTATCGAAGTTGAATGTCATGCAGAATATGACATTTTTTTTCTAAACTTGCTGGAGTTGCAAACATCATCATCTTCAATGGGTTTTACATCTTCACTGTGCAAGATTCCGAAAACAGAACGCCGTTTCCCCTAATAGTGGGTTTACATCAACTAACAACATGGAGCTAAAGCTGAAAAACAAAACAACGATCTAATCCATCTAATAATTTTTTGAAAAGATGACTTTGGACGGTAGAGATGCGGAAATAACTTTGAAACTAAGATAAAATTTGATCTCCCCCACAAGTTACGATTTCAAACACTTAACAACTTGTAGGTACTTGGATGAGATGGAAATCAGTGAAACAAGATCTGAGTTTACCAGAATGGAATCAGATGATGGGGTGAAACTCATCATTAAAGAAGTTTCAAGCGAATTATCCGGGCAGTACACATGTAAACTTATGAACAACTTGGGTGGCACAGAAACGAGCGCTAAACTCACAGTTAATTGTAAGTAAAACTAAAAATTTCTACTTTTTACTATTGGAGTATTCACTTCAATGTTATCTACGACTAGGTAAACCTCGTATTATCAAGCATTTGAAAGACACTGTAGTCGATGAAGGAGCGACTTTACACTTACAAGTGGAGGTCGACGCCTGTCCCGAACCAACTGTCAAGTGGCTCAGGAATGGAAGAGAAGTTTCATCAGATGCTAGAATCAAAATAACAAGAGACAAACTTCGCTATGAGACCTACAATTTAGACGTCGATCTCATAAAGTACGAAGAACAAGGGGAGTATGAAGTCGTAGTGACCAACCAACTGGGCACAATTAGCAGCAAGAGCTATGTCACCGTTCAAAGTAAGTTTTTGAAAATCTTGCTCATACGTCTTCAAAGAGTAAGTATTTATATAAATAATTCCCCCCTCTTCATTATTCAACCACTTTATCATCAAAAATCTGTAATGAGCAACAGAGCAAACTATATACCCTTGTCCGACTAACCAATTACAGAAGTCACACACACTGATGCCATAGAGGAAACTGAAGAACCTCCGAAGAAGTTGAAGGTTGAAGTGGTGGAAGAAGAAGTGGAAATAAAGGAACTTGAAGAGGAGCCAGCCAAGCCAGAAGAGAAGAAGATTGATAAAGAACCAGATGCTGGAAAAGAAGGTTTGTAGATACGAAACACAACATGTTAGGTACCTTTAATAGGAGCAAGTTTCAAAAGCCTTGGCTATGATTCGTTACGACTTGAGAGTACATAAGATTCTCGGTTATCCCAAACTCATGCGAACCAAAATTTAATAAACACGTTGGTTTTCCCTGCTGTTTTTCCCTATCAATTAGTTAATTGCTGTTTTATTTGGTTTTGTTTCTTGTAAGTCGAAGTGGTAAGTCAGATGGCTCCTCTACAGTGTCGACTTTATTAGTATTGCATTTATCCTTGTCAAAGAGAAAAATCTTCACATCACATACTTTTTTAAATTCTACTTCTATGAAAGATTTTGTTTAAATATAAGAACGACGGTTTCGCTATCCTCTTACAGTACTTCTACACCATCACAATGTCTGGTGGCATCTTTCAACAAAACACTCTTTCCAGACACCCTTTTACATCTACCAATAACTCATTTCTGCTTCTTGGGTTTAGGAGCGTTTGTTTAGAATTCTGCAATGTAATTCTGTAAGCAAAACAATCTGAATTAAAATGATTTATAGACTACTATTACGAACAAAGTCTATATTATAACTCTTTTGTCTGTAGTAGACGTATTCATAATGGTTCAGGTTCAGACAAGTCAGATCTATTACTTTGCAGGTTCAGGGTACTCGAGAGTCTAGCTAAAATTAAAACAAAATAATTATAGCTATGGACTACATTAATGGGTGCGTTCCCGATAGTCTCACTTAAAATTAGATTATAGTAATCTTTGTCCTTATAAAGTTATAAACGAAAATGTCTGCATAAACCCAAAACATTTAAAACCAAGATTGTTAAAAACCCTTTATTATAAAACAACTATTAAATTGGCTAAGTAGTTGCTTATATGTGAGTAGTAAAATTGAACTGCTTCTTCATACATACATATCTCATTTTTCACTTATATGCTTCTTACCACTTTCTTTACACAAACTCTTTACCATTCCACACAACCAGGTCAGCTATACGAAAAAGTCGAAATAGAAGAAAAGAAAGCGGAAACAAAGAGTCCCGAACCCTTGATAGAAGAACCTTCCTCTCCAAAACCAGCAGAGAAAGCTAAAAGAGCTGTGAAGGAAGAAGCACAAATCGTAGAAGTTGACGATTCTGCACAACCGGAGCCTATAGTCGAGGAAGAGCTACCTAAAAAGAAAGTTAGCAGGGGTAAATCAGTCCAATTCGACATCATTGAAGAAGAACAGCAAAGTGCACCTGTGACTCCCGTACAAGAAGAACTACCTAAGAAAGATCTGCAAAAAGGAATATCTGCAACGAAGGAAGATGCAGAAGAAGTAGACAATAAAGAAAAAAATAAAGTACCACAAACACCAATTGAAGAAGAGGTACCCAAAAAGGAGCCTCAAAAAGCCAGAAAGGCATCAGTAGAAGAAGCCGAGGAAGTTAAATCTAAAATTTCCCCTAAAACTCCAGTAGAAGAGGAATTGCCAAAAGAGGAACCTCAAAAGGGTGTAGCAGCTTCCAAAGAAGACGCTGACGTAATTGAACCAAAAGAAGAACCAAAACTTCCGGTTGAGGAAGATATTCCCAAAAAGAAACCACAGAGAGGCATTTCTGTCAAAAAAGAAGAGGCCGAAGTTGTTGACAGCTCCGGTTTAGATACTACACCACAAAAAGCTGACGAAKAAGTATTGGAGAGGCAGGAAAGCAAAAAGGGAGTAAAGATTGTAGATGACGAAGAAGATGAAGAAATGGAAGCTCTTCTTCGAAGAGCTCAGAAGCAGAGGAGCCTAGTTGAAGACGTAGAAGTTAAGAAAGTTGAGGCTCCAGAAGGTACATTAATGAAATCTAGCACTTGTAGCATCACAATGTACAGATTTTTTAGCTCAAGCATTTTCCAACACACTACACATGCATTATTGTCTCTCGCACTTTAACCTTACTTCATATCTTTAACGCTTTAATCTTTTTTGCCTATTGCAACGTAATTTTGCATAGTCAATGGTTGTTTGTAACACTTAACTTTGTTGTAGTTTGAGCAAATTAACAAAAACTAACATAATGTTTGCAGCCGCATCAAGAGTGATAGCTCAGAAGAAAAAGAGATAATGTAAGTGTTGTAACCAAGACTTCTTTGGTTTGTTATGCTTTCTAATCATAATATTGATTTAAATACTTTGACTGAGATAAAGTCAGTTTATTTAAATTACATTTTAAAAATATATATAGTTGGAGATTTTTCGCCTTTTGGATGCAAGACTTCACTTCATTCAGAAGTTGCTCCACAAGCATTTATTACAAAATTGGCCATAATCCCAACGAGCTGTGCGTTGTCTTAAAAGGAGAGCAAATTGTGCTAGTGTTCCTTTATCTTTCTGTGTACATCAAACAATCATTATAACATGACAACTCTCCTCTTTCCAGGCTATTGTAGGTCTTTCATCAAAATGTGTAGGTATAATAGGGCAGGAAATTTTAATGGTCTATAGATATACTCGTATTTGTTTAAATCGACTTGTTCAGAAAATCTGTGGTTAACTTTTAAAACTAGTAATACTTTCTATGTAGATACATCAGGAGCAAATAAACGAAATCATGTTTCTTTCAAGTTTATAACAAACTTGCCTTCTAAAATACAATATTGTGAATCTGAATCCTGAATTGAAAAGTATGTAATTCAAGTTTATTCTCGAATCTTTCATTTAGTCCTTTAAACAAAACAAAATTCAGGAGAAATTTTTTAAAGCATAATGATATGAGTAATATCCTAATACACTGTTACATAACAGCAAATCCTGAGATATTTGACCACAACATGAAGAATGCATCTCGGCCAGAATCACTAGACATTTGCTATGTGGTCAAAGGAACTGCGAACCCTCCACCTGTAGCCACGTGGACTCTAAATGGCAAAGAAGTAAAACCAGATGAACACCTGAAGATTACCACGAACGAAAAAGGTGATGAATTCCGTTTGGAGATAGTCAAACTCAAAATGGAGGATGCTGGAGTATATCAGTGTAAATTAAGCAACGTACTTGGAGCAGTCGTTCAACAAGCAAAGCTTGAAGTTACTCGTAAGTTACTATAGCTTTTAATGAGTGTATTGATGACGAAATGACTGGTATTCAGCTGAAAGGGAACTTAGAAGACCGAAAATCAAGGAGGGACTGGTSGACCAGACAATCGMGAAAAAGAATACGGTTACACTCAAGGCTGTCATTGTAGGAGATCCTGMTCCTGACGTGACCTGGTAGGTATCGAAGTTTTACGTGGATTATTTGAAATAACTGCTCCATGAATACAATCTTGCAGGAGCTTCAATGGAGAAGAAATAACAGAAGACGATTTCGAAAAATATAAAATGATTCTTGAATGTGAAGACCACGAAATTGGAGACGGTCTTAAGGAATGTGTCTTCTCGTTGACCATACCCAGATGTGAGTCCTTTAGTATAATGCCATTCACGATATATTTCTTTTGTTTCTCTTTTAGGTGAGAGAGAAAACGGTGGAAAGTACAACATTAAGGCCAAGAATAAATGGGGAGAATGTGAAAGCAGTGCAGAACTCACTATTGTGTTCAGGCCAGAAATTGAGGGCCCAGAAGATGCCTCGGCAGTACCAGGTGAAGCTGTTCAATTCACTTGCGTAATTCGAGCAAATCCTTTACCGGAAGTAACATGGTAAGCTAAAAATTTTGAAACTCAATATGTTAATTTGTTGTATTGTATCAATTTCACTTTAAATTGATCTCACAGGACAAAAGATGATAAGAAAATCGAAAGTGGAACTGCAATTCAATTGATTCATGACGTAGCAAATGAAACATACAAGTTGATTATTCCTGAAACTAAGCTTTCGGACGAAGGCTATTATAGGGTGACAGCTAAGAATAAACTGGGCGAGGACAGCAAGGAAGCAAGACTGAAGGCTATCAGTAAGTTATCAATAGCTAATTGTCTCTTCATATTAATTGTTGGCAAATTTATTGGGGCTCGATTTGCAGAGTCTTATTACACCAGTACAACAAACAAGAGAAACACAGTTTTAATAATGATTAAAACAACATTTCGATTTAGCTAGAGTATGAATTGAGTGTGTTTTAATTCAAATTAAATGATATTTTGAAATCCCTTACTACAGTAATTCAGAAAATATATAAATGTTTACGTACCTAAATCTGAATTTATTAAAGTATTTTTATTTCTCTGAATAAAGATGCGTTCAGACACATTGAGTTCCGTGTTGTTTTTAGAGCTTATGGTGTGAACTATCTTTTTAATATGTACATACATACTATACTCTTTAAATCTAGCTCTTATAGACTATACATATTTACACTGTGTTTCACAAATGTTTTAAACAAAAAGATTTCAGAACGCTTTGTATCCTTTGATAAGTTTAAAATAAACTTTTCCGCTAATGTAGTCATGTTTTAATCTTTCCAAAATGCAGTTGAGTTTAATTTTTAAGTGTATGACATTGTTTCTGATTAAGTGATGTCTAGTTGTAATTAATTGTGATTAGGGGCACATCTGCTTTAAAAACAAAGAAATTCTGATTCCTTAAGGCAAGGTCACAACCTTTTTAGATAGCCATTTCATTGGGTGTGAGATGATTGGAGAGGAATGAGCAATTAACTTTTCAACAATGTTTGGCCTAGTGCCTGCCTTTTCTACAACTGAACCTTGTTTATCTACATCATGATTATATCACATTAGTAGTTTTTTCAAGTGTTATCAGTGTGCCTGATTTATATGCGGAATGGTTGATTTTGATGTGATCATATATGGTAAATATTAATGTGAAGGATTGTAGAAATTGTGTTTGATTGTTGTGGTATAAAATCATTGCTACAGTAATGTTAGGTTTGAATGATCGGTTTTTAATGTTTTCTACCTCCGTTGAAATTGAATCGTCAAGCTGCAACTGTTTTTTTACTATTTAACTGTAATTAATATTTCAACTAACTACACTATTTCATGTTTACAGAGGAACAGGAACCATCGAGTAAGTTAGTTTTTCTTGAATGAAGAGTTTGCTTGATATATAACTGCTTTAAAACTTGCTTAAAAGCACTAGAGAAACTTTTTTGATAAAGAAACAAATATTTTTGCGGCGTTGCTTCCATTTCAGCGATTTCTCGGTTTAATAACAGCACAAGCTTCACAGCACTACTCTCTCTCACACACACACACATTACAGCGCTTTACAGGGATTTTTTGGATAGTAATTATTTTGTTACCCAGCTGAAAAGCCGAAATTCATAACTGGACTGGTGGATGACGTTGTACAAGACAAAGGCGACATCACCATGAAAGTAAGAGCAGATGGCATACCCAAACCAGAAATCCAGTGGTTCCTCAATGGTAAACCGCTTGAAGAAGACCTAAGCCACAAGATAGACACTCATGCAGAAGCACAAGTCACTAGCCACCTCACGGTATCCAATTTTGGTGATGATGATATAGGAATTGTGAGTAGAGTTGCTGGTATTTTTCTGTTGAAGAAATAATGTGTAGTTCCTTTAGTACAAAGCTGTGGCTACAAACTGTGTTGGAGAAGCCGAAACTTCTGCCAAAATTTCGATGCTGCAGACTCCGCCGTCGTTCGCTAAAAAGCTTGAGAAGTCTGAGGACGTGAATGAGGGTGAACCTATTGAGCTGAAGGCCAAGAWTAGCGGAAGTCCCAAGCCAACTGTACGTGTTAGATTAATTTGTTATGAAMTTTAGAACCGTTGTTCCGAATGGGATAATTTCTAATCTCTTATACAGGTTGCCTGGTACAAGGATGGTGAACGTATACCAGATGACGATGAKAGGGTCAAAACAAGTCTCTTACCTGATGGCACTGTCAAGTTGAACATTGAARACTGTACTCCAGAAGACAGCGGTGCATACAAACTTGTTGTGAAAAATGCCAATGGTGAAACTGCAGGTCTTTGCGCAGTCTGTGTGAACCGTAAGTAATTTTTTATATTAGTATATTTTATATTGGTAAGTCACAAAACGTTCATTCTATAGTCAACGCAAAATAAGACTTTTTTCTGCAATGTTTTGCAAAATTGACACTTAAAATAAAAAAAATAAAGTTATTGTGGTATAGTCATTACATTAACAAGCACATATTATTTATTAGTCACTGTCTTCGTCATTAGTTTCCTTATAGGCGAGGTTAAGGAAAAAATGGATCCTTTTTGGTATCCATTTTAGCAAGTTTTGAAGGTCATTGATTTTTTTTCTACCTATCGGGTAGAAATGGAAACGTAAGTGGAAGCGAAGTGGATTTAGTGACGTTTCCATAGACATTAGTGGTTTTCATCCTATCCTTAAATTAAAATGTACTCCGTCAAATTCTTCATCATCAAATGTTGTTTGAATGTACAGAATTGCTGGAGTTTCTTGTCTAACTTGCAGGAATACGGTCTTTGATATCAAAAACTTTGTCACCTTTTATCGTTTCATTTTGTTGTTCTAAAATGATGAATCCGTATTAGTGTATAATTTATTGAAATCTCAATGAAAATGGAATCATTTATTTAAGAACAACTGATTTATGTATAACAATACATAATTGCAGCCAAACCACAAAGGCCCAAATTCATCAAGTGCTTCACAGACAAGAAAGTCGGCCAAGGCGAGCCGTTACGTTTGGAGGCCAAAGTCGCAGGTTTTCCACAGCCAGAAGTCAAGTGGTTTAAAGACGGCGCCCCGATCCGCGTCTCTTCCAATTTGCACATGGAGTTGCACCCCGATGGCACTGTGGCCCTCATCATCGACAGTGCAAAGCCGGAAAATGCTGGTACATACCAGTTGGTCGCTACCAACAAGCACGGTGAGATCGCCAGCGATGCCAAAATTAAAGTGGAGAAGAAACCGACCAAGCCCGAATTCACACTGAAGCTTTATCCCATGAAGGTCGTCGAGGGATTCCCCGTAAAGTTCGAGGTCAAGGCCGTTGGCTACCCCGAACCAAAGATTACATGGTGAGTATGTTATATATGTCATATATGGGGTGTCCCACATCCATAACCAATTATTTGAAATTACTTGTTAAAAAAAGTTTATTTATCCATATTTTTACACAAAACCCTCTCAGGACTAGAAATGGAGTAGAAATCATATCAGACAACAATCACATCAAGATGTTCGAATTGGAAGATGGGACCAGCGTATTAATGATTGACGCTTCTAACAAAGACAGGGATGCCCTTACATACAAGGCAGTTGCCACGAATTCTGCTGGAGAAGCTGAAACATCAGCGCCACTAACGGTTACCTCATCCACTATCTCTGAGAAACCAGAGGAAGCACCGTCTTTCCTTCATGGTTTGAAGGATGTCGTCACAGAGGAGGGTCAACCATTGATTATCGAAGCGCCATTCACCGGTAATCCCATACCAAGTGTGGAATGGTTTAAAGATGGTGAACCATTGAAGGCTTCTGATAGGATATGGTTGTCTTGTGATGGAAAGAAGGTTTGTAATTWAGATGTCTTCTATTTTACTGCATTTTTGCTGTTCATTATCGTTTATAAAGTACTAAGGCTTAAGTATTTTAGGTATCTCTACGCATTGACAATGCCAAACCATCTGATGCTGGAAAATACAGTGTTACGATAAGTAACCCATTAGGAACTGATTCCTCTGAAGCGAAAGCTACTGTTCACAAAGTGTTTGCTCCGCCAGTATTCACTCAGAAGTTCACAGACTTACAACAGGTAAAACAGGCATTAAAAATGTTGACTTATAAAAAAAAATCATATCTTATTTGATCGATTTTCAGCTCCCAGAAAGAGACGCAAAATTCCCCGCGAAGGTTACAGGTGTACCAACACCGGAGGTCACGTGGTACAAAGACGGTGTACCAATAGAAGAATCTGAAAAGTACCACATCAAGAGAGATGGAGATGCTTGCTGCTTATATGTGAAGAATTGTGAACTGGGTGACGCCGGTCTTTATAGAGCTATTGCTTCTAACAAGGAAGGGCAAGATACGTGTACTGCAACTTTG
The DNA here is from genome assembly GCA_025024175.1 of Rhyzopertha dominica. Lineage (NCBI taxonomy): Eukaryota > Metazoa > Arthropoda > Insecta > Coleoptera > Bostrichidae > Rhyzopertha > Rhyzopertha dominica. Next base: position 736,623 of record QCXZ01000003.1, on the reverse strand, counting down.
GAGGTGGTTAAGGAAATGTAAGTCACCATATTGTTTTTTTGTGAAATATGTCTTTGACTTTTGTTTTTCGAATTCTTAATAGTAAAACACAGCAAAAGATTGAGCCTCCAACATTCCTCAAACGTATCGGAGACACAGAGCTCTACAAAGCAATGACAGCCAAGTTCACAGCATGTGCATCTGGAATACCTGAACCAGAAGTTGAGTGGTTCAGAAATGATCAAAAATTGTTCCCTTCAGAACGTATAAGGATGGAAAGAGACAAGGCTGGGCTTTTGCGACTCACCATCTCCAATGTAGATCAGGATGACCTGGGGAAGTACACGTGCAAGATCAGCAATCCCTATGGGATGGATATTTGTCATGCCAATTTAAGCTTTGCTCATGGTAAGTTTACATTAGGAACTTTACAGATATTTACGTGCGTGATCCTTCATTATAAATTAACAGGAGTGGAACCTAAACCGAAGAGACCCATCGCGGACCAGTACACAGACTTCGACAAATACAAGAGAAGTGGAGAGCCCATGCCTTTGGCCGATCCACCAATTATAGCACAGATGACCGACAGACACTGCACCTTGTCGTGGAAACCATCGATTCCTTCTGGACCAAGAGCTCCAGTCACATACCAACTGGAGATGCTGGAGATGCCACACGGAGACTGGTTTACCGTCAGAACGGGCATAAGAAGTTGCACTTGTGGAGTGAGAAATCTGGAGCCTTTCAGGGATTACAAGTTTAGAGTTAGGGTAGAGAATAAGTATGGAGTGAGTGATCCATCGCCATTCGCCTTAACACATAGGTGAGTTTCTTAATATTATGTATTCTCAAACATTTTTTTATAATTAATGTGAATGTTTTCCCAATTTTCTCTATTGTTATCTACACTTGGTGCACCTGAATACGTAAATTTGGACAGGCATGTCGAATTTAAACAATTTTGCAGAAAATAAACCAACTATCATTGATTTATTTAATTTTGTCTAATGCAAATTAGAGTTATTTTTAGTCACAAAAGTTTCGATATAATTTTAAACCCATAAGGGATAAAAAAAGGAAATGTTTTTTTAATATAATATTATTAATGATGGTGCCAAATAAAGTGTGTAGCTAGACTGCATATTATTAAAATACTTTCAGCACTAAGTGTAAAATAAATCAAATATAGCAGCAATAATCACATGCAACTAGACAATTGGTGTCCAAGATTATTCATTTTGATATAGGTACCTTGCATGATGCAAAGAAAAATTTAACCGTTCAGAATTGTTTTAATATGCATTATTTGTAATTTTAAACTGTTCAGAGCTATTAGAATGTGTTTTTCAGGATTTTCGTAATTCAAAATATAAAAGTTTATAATCGTATGAGTTTACGTTTTACGGGTATTACACCCACATCCAACAGATGGGAAGTACTGTATCGCAAAAAAAGTTTTTGCCCGATCGCTTTAAAATGCTCGAAAACGTCCAAAAACAAAATTTGAGCAAATAATCTCTTGTCTGTGTGTCTCTGTCTGTCGGCATGTATGTGGACGCGATAACTTTCTTCAGAACAAGGTAGCACTATTATGAGGCAGCAATATTTATTCGGCTAATATAATAATAATAATAATTTAATTACTGGTATATAAATACCAGTAATTAAATTATCTCAGATACACAACCCATCTAAATAGTTTCACTTTCAAAATTTACGGCTGAGCATTATAAATAATGAATTTGTTAACGTTTATTTTGGCAGGATACTAATAGAAAGTACATTAACTAAGCGTATGCTAAATTTCATAAGGATTAATTAACTTTTGATACACTTAAGCTGGCATCTAACTTTAATGAACTTCTTTCGGTATGTGAAATGACAAAAAACAACTTTCGATTCAAATTTACTAATTTAATACTTATTAATGTTCTCTTAATTACCTTTCTATATCAGGGAAAAGCTAGAACCAGATCTTCCCAAATTCGTGCCGTACCTACCACCAGAAATCGACTTCCGCCCAGAGACTTCTCCGTACTTCCCCAAAGACTTTGACATCGAGCGTCCACCACATGACAAAATGGCGCAAGCTCCGAGATTCCTGCGTCAGGAATACCCCATTCAGTATGGCATTAAAGACCAAAACACCAACCTATTTTGGTTCGTTTACGGGTACCCCAAACCAAAGATGACCTATTACTTCAACGATGAACCGATAGAAAGTGGAGGACGGTTTGACATGAGTTACACGAGGAATGGACAAGCAACTTTGTTTATTAACAAGTAAGTGAGATGCCTATACCTTTTCAGCCTTCGTTCGTCCAATATTATTATGTTCCCTGATTTACAGTTTATTGGACACATTTAATCTAATAGAAAAGATATGTTTATGTGTATGAGTCAAGTTAAAAAGTTGGAATTAAGAAAAAAGAACCTAAGCAAGATACAGGGTGCGGCGAAAATATTTGGCGGTTTTCGCAAGAGATCTTCGCTCATCGTCGTTCGGTACGTCGTTATTCTCGTGCTTTGAACAAAGTACAAATCCAAGTACGAAATTTGACGGCAAGTTCGGTCTGAAATGTTCAAAGCACAACGAATGACGACGTACCGAATGACGAGGGTTAGCCTCGATCGCGCGACGCACTGTTTCCACATTTTCTGGTGTTCCCACWGWTCGTGGTCTTCCCCTTTGTTTACCTTAAGTTGTTTGAGTCGTTTCCCTAAAGTTTCTCACCCACTGTAAAAGATGGCACTCTATCTTGGCGAACAACATTGAAATGCACGCTGGGTTTGCACGACGGAMTTACTGGTTACATACTGGAATATTTGGGATTCCCATAACTAGTCCTATTGGCATTGCAGTTCGGGCTATAAATTGGTAACCAAGAGCACTGCTTCCCCAACTGTTTTTGTTTTTAAAGGTATCACAAGTACCGCTATAGTACGTGACACCTATTTTGATATATGGCCAAAAGTTTACACAATGTTAATCAAATAGAATTTTTATTAATTTATTATTAATATATGTATTTTTTTTTTTTTTTTCTTCTTTTGCTGGTTTACTCCAAATATTAAAACTATATTCTTTTATGCGACGTTTCGGTGGATAATTTTCCACCTTTTTCAAGCTTTTATTATTTTTTCTACTTTATAATACAATTCTGAAATTATAAAACATATATCTTTGATAATGAAATACTATAAAAAATGATAGAATCTAAATTAATTATAATAATTTATTTACCTGTATTATATGTATCATATTCTGTTGTGGTTATTAAAATAATTTTATGCTTTTACTTCTTTTTTGGTTTATTTTTGATTTTGTCAGTGTCACTGTCATGTATTTAATTGAAATTTTTGTAGTTGTTTTTATACACTGTTCCCAAATTTTGAATTTATCGTTTTATTTGGTGGGTTATTTATTTGTTAATTTTAATTATTATTAGATAATATTGTGGTATATACTACTAAGTCCTTCTATATCATTTCTGTTATTTACTGCTTTATTTATGTTTTTCTGTATGTGTATCATTTCTAGTAATAATCTTTTCTGTGTGTGTTTTTCTGTTGTTATTATTTTTGTATTATCGTAGTTGAAAAGATGTTGTTTTTCTATTTCATGTTTTCTTAGAGCAGTTTGTTGATTGTTATTGTAATTTTTATGTTGCTTAATTCTTTCTTTTAAATATTGTTTTGTTTGTCCAATGTAAATTTTGTCGCAGTTGTTACATGGAATTTTATAAATAGTATGTGTCATTAGTTCTTTTGCTGTTTTTGTTTTTAGTTTGGTAAAAAATTGTTTTGTTGTATTTATTGGTTTATGTGAAATTGTAATGTTGTGTGGTTTGAGTATGTGTTGAATCTTTTGGGATAATTTTGGAATATAAGGTACAGATACGTATGTATTATTTTTTATAGGATGTTGTTTTAATTTATGTTTGTTATATATATTTATTATGATTGATTTTGTTATACTTTTTATTAGTTTTATTGGGTAATTATTTTGTGTTAGTAAATATTGTGCTTTTTTTATAATGTTTGGTCTATGTTTTGGATGAGTTAATATTATAGCTCTTTTTATAATGTTTTTGATTATGTTTCTTTTTTGTGTGGGGTGGTGGTTGGATTCATTGTTTAAGTATCTTCCTGTTGATGTAGGTTTATTGAACCATTTTGTTACGATTTTGTTGTGTTCTCTGATTAAAGTTAAGTCTAGATAATTTATTGTGTAATTTTTTTCTATTTCAATAGTAAATTGAATTTTGTTATGAAAACTATTAAAATATGTTAATACATCATTGGTTTTATTATTAGGTATTATTAAAAATAAGTCGTCAACATAACGTGTGTAAAAATGTACATAGTTTAACTTGTTTAATATTGTTTCTTCGAGGTCTTCCATATATAGTTGTGCAATAGTGCCAGATATTGGACTGCCCATTGCCATTCCATCTAGTTGTATATAAAAATTGTTTTTGAATTGGAATTAATATTACAAAGTTGTTAGAGCAGCACTGTATTGTGTATGATACAGACAAAACAATGAACAATATAAAAGTAACTATAGCCTGTTAAATGTTTTATATATTATACTGTTTGCACAAATTTTAATTAAAAACTATGCTATAGGGAGAAAAAGTTTTATCAATAGTTTTAGCAATTCTACCTGTGTACAAGAAAATATTTTCACATATACAGGATGTCTCCTAAACTTGTTTTTTTTTTTAATGAAGCACCTTGTATATATTGTTATGATATGGAGTTTACCATTAAAAAAATGTGACTACAATTCTTCACAACTTTGTGGACAAACCTGTATATTCCAACTTATTACAGATATGTAGACTTCTAAAAGCCTTATATCTTTTGAAATGATCGTCCATTCTGGTAATTTTGTCTAGCAGTGTATAAATATAACTTATATGAAGCTGTATTTTCCTTGTTTTTAATTAATTATGTAATTAATATGTGAGTTTCACTAATTGGTAAACAAACATCAAATTAAATTTACCTACTGAATCCCCATTACACAACACTACCACTTCTATAAATATCAATGTATTACAAGTGTTAACAACTGCCAGTCACAATCATCATTTGCCAATTTCTTGCCATTTTGGCCACAGCCACTGTTCTGCTGCTTGTCAAAATATAACGACAGAATGATCATTATGATTATAACAACTTTCATTTTATATAAAATAATTTGTAGAATGCTGGATCGTGATGTGGGATGGTACGAAGCAGTGGCAAGAAATGAACACGGGGAAGCACGGCAAAGGGTTCGACTTGAGATTGCAGAGCTTCCATACTTCATACGTAGGCCAGAGATAGAACATGTGATGATGAGAGGCAGGGCCAAATTCGAAGCTCGTTTGGGAGGGGTGCCTTTCCCAGAAGTGAAATGGTACAAGGATTGGAAGCCCCTGGCTCCATCTAGCAGAATCAAGGTGAATAAAATATGAATGAACAACTATAAGCAAAATTTAAAGACATTTTTGATTGAATACAAATTTTGTTAAAGTTCTTTTTTGTTGTTTTGTTGGTGCACTTTATGTATTGTATGTGTGTCTCTTTGTTTTTAGATTATTTTCACTGAGCCTGATATAGTCACATTAATCATTAATGATGTCATCTCGAAAGATGAAGGTCTCTATTCATGCAGTGCTCGCAACATTGCTGGCTCCACCTCCAGTAGTGCCATGTTATATGTGGAAGACAACGATCTTGAATACAATATTCGTACTTATGGCCATGTTGCTCCCATCAGATCAAAGAGGAAATTGTACACTGACTTCTATGACATTGGTGATGAACTGGGACGAGGTACACAAGGAATTACTTACCATGCTGTCGAAAGGGCTTCTGGTAAGTTATTGTTTATAATTTTATCTTGAAAATGAATCTTTAATTTTAATTAAAACTAATGTAAATTCCATTGGAATCAGAACCTGGAAAATTAATCATTGGAATGTTTATCTATGGGAAATATTAAATGAATCCTATTTCTAATCAGTTACACATATAATTAATAGTAATAGTCTTTGTAATAGTATATAATGGTGCGATTTTTTTTTAATTTTTGCTGAAATAATGAGTGAGTTAAATAAAGACATTATTATTATTATGATTATTACCTTTTGTTTATTTGATAACATTGTATTTAATACTTTATGATTACTTGATGTTGTTTTAGGTAACAATTATGCTGCTAAGATCATGCAGGGTCGTGGTGACCTGCGGCCATTCATGTTCAATGAACTAGAAATGATGAATAATCTAAGGCATCGCAGACTCATTGGTTTATATGACAGCTACGAAACAGATGACTCCCTGGCACTGATTACGGAATTAGCTGCTGGAGGAGAATTAGTAAAGGACTACCTACTTAAGCAGGATTACTACAGAGAAAGTGACATTGCCAGATTTATTCGTCAATTACTGGAGGGGCTGGAATATATGCACGGAAGAGGATATGGACATATGGGCTTGACTGTGAGTATGAGCAAATTGTTTTTCTAAAAATATTAGTTATTTAAATATTTGCACACCCCACCTTAAAATTTAAAAAGTGTAATTTTATATTAAACAGTATATTTAGAAGAAATTCGAAACATTTTATTTTCAACTTGCTCTGTTTAAGTACCTTAAAAATTTTAAAGTAGTGTAAAATTGAATTTAACAACTTTGTCTTAAATAGGCCAAAACCTCACCTAACTTACTATCATACTTTGGGCTTGCAAAACTGCTGTATTAATTGCAGCTGGGAGACCTACTCCTATCCCATCCAGGAACAGATGACCTCAAAATAGGAGATTTTGGCTTGACGAGAAGAATTACACATGGTGGCCTTTATCCTCTCAACTACGGTGTTCCTGAATATGTCAGTCCGGAAGCTGCACATGGAGAAGGAACTGGCCTCCCACATGACATGTGGAGTGTGGGTATTATTACTTACATACTTCTTTCTGGACATTCTCCCTTCAGAGGCAGAGATGACAGGGAGACATTGACAAGAATTCAAGAAGGTAAGTTGTGGACAGGAAAGTATTCAAAAAATTTTTCTGATTTTGTGTGCTAATACAAAATTGTGTTAGCTACACTACATCCAAGGAGAAAACGAGAATTGAACATTATGTGCAGTTTTTTTCCAACTTAAAAAAAGTGAACTTCCCATTTCAAATTATTACCCTTTGCTCTACAGCAGCTTTTTTTCCTTGTGGACTTCCCCTACCATTATTCACCTGGACAGATACCACCAACTCTTTTTTTCCTTTTACAAAAAATAATTCATTTTTCCCCTAGGAACACTCTCAACTTCTAAAATTAGTTAGCTATACTCTAGAACTCTAGAATTTTTGGGAGTACCGATTTTATACACCGTAATAGATAGCTAATTAATTCTTTTACCATGCTTTTATTTGTTCTAATGCCTTTATAAAAAAATATGTCTTCATTTGTTTTTTTATATGCTTTTTGTAAATCTATTTGATTCTGTTTTATTTTTTGCGGGATGTAAGTCTAGGAGTGGCTTTTACCTAAGCTCATGGCCAGTAGCAAATAAACCCATATTTATCAATATTTTTATCTAGGCAAATGGACATTTGATGACAGTTGGTGGGTGAATATCAGTGCAGATGCAAAAGACTTCATCTCCAAATTACTGGTGTTCAACGCCAGTGGTAGGATGGACGTCCATACTGCTTTAAGGCATCCCTGGTTAGAACGTGCAAACAGAAAATATGATGATGAGTACAAGATCAGCTCCAGGTACCTCAGTGATTACTACAGATTGTATCGGTGAGTTTCTGATGATTTATGAACCGTTGGGTTAATTATTTGATGATGGTTTTAGAGGAGTTGAAAAATCACCTTCCTGAAAATAATTTTGCACTACTTTTTTAACAGGGATTGGTACGACAATGCATCGTGCAAGAGGTGGTTAAGATGTCGGCCACTAGAGGGAGCCTTTACCCATCCATCTCGAATGGTGTATCCACCTGGGGAATACTACAGTCCATTGGAACGTAGCCCAGCTCCACCCAAAGAACGAACTCCATATATACCAGGTGCATGGGAAGATCAGCTTCCAACTAGGTCTCCCCTCAACTATGAAATTGGTCTCATCAAATCTGAAAGCCAGTAAGTACAGAGACAAACTTTTGAATGGTTTTTCACTACACCTAATTTTATTCTACATTTGTAGTATTTGTAATATTTATGTTAATAAAACAATGCTAATCGGCCTTTGTGATTTGACTATTTAGATCAGAGGTCCCAAACTTTTTTTTCGACCCCATTTTCATGTTTTTGCCACTAATTTTAATGTACCCGTTTTTCTCTAGTTACCAAAATGGTCCAGACACTTACTTACTGCAATTAAGGGATGTAGATTTCCCAGTACGCTTACGAGAATACATGAAAGTCGCTGGTAGCCGTGGACCAGGAGGTGGACACATCATTTCCGATGAAAACGGATTTGATTGGGATGTAAGTGTACAATGTTTTAATTCCCAAAATGCAAGTTTTACTTACACATACTATTTCTCACAGTAACATATGTAATAAATTTTATCAGTATTAAATTGTTTCAGACCCCTGTTATTCGAGAACGCAGAAGATTCACAGACATAATGGATGAAGAAATCGATGATGAACGTAGGGCTCGCATTAATAGGTATGGAGCTGGAGAAAACCAATCCATCAGAAGGTTACGACACGAAATTGGTAATCGTCTTGACACTTACGTTGAGGCAGAAGCATTTATCGAAAGCAAGCAGGAGGGCCGTCTACCCTTCTTTAGGGAAAAGCCGCAGTTCACTGCCATGGTTGAAGGAAAAGATGTGGAGCTAACTTGCTATGTTGTTGGTGAACCGCAACCTACAGTACAATGGTTCAAGTAAGTATTTCTAGTCAAGTAGCATAATCTGTTGTGCTATTGAGGCTATTCTTAATTTAGAAATTATTTATAACTTACTGCAAAGAGTTAAAGCTTTAATTATTAATTTATTTTTAAGAGAAAATCAATTTACCTATTGTAAGCAGTACAATAATTTGCTAACTAGGTATTCGAAGCTGCTACTAGCAGTAAATTATGTGACACCAAGCAAAAAACTCTTGTAACATTGTCTTCATGCAACGAAAGTACAAGCAAAAATATAAGAATGTAGTATTTATAAAAGGAAATGCTGGATTAAGGAAAAGGTAGGTGGGTGATAACAATCTGCCAAAAAGATAGTGGCTTTACTTTTCTATCACACTTGCACGATGTTTTTGCTTCTAATAATGCCTGTTATATATTACATGTCAAATTATAAGCCTGTATATCATCGACAAGGGTAAGTATTCATGTTTTTTCCCATGGCTACCATTTCCGTGCAAAGTTGTCTGCAATTAACTCAAGAAGCTTTTCATTTCCCGCCTATTATTTTCTACCAACACCCCAAATTATTGTTAAACAACCTGTAAACAACAATTCACTGCTTGTTCAAGCCCATGTTATTAATCCACAGGCCCAAAAAGAGCTAAAATGGTTCTTTATATCAAATACACAAGCATAGAAAGAGAAGAATTCTGCATTTCCAGCATCGACTGTTGTATAAACTCTTCTAGTGGATATATAAATTAATAATACGTCTTATTTAAACCATAATACACCCCATCTTTTCTTTATTTCCCTAAAATATAACTTGAAAACTATCCATAAAGGAACATCTTCCATATTTGAATTAAACTGCCGTTGACAGGTTGACACATTGACAGCTAGCAAATGACATTTTGTCGCTCCGCCCCGCCTCCGCCATTGCTGCGCTTGTATTGGCTGCAATTGTATTCATGAATGAAATCGTAGTAAATTCCTTACAAGGTCGCGTGCCGTAGTACTAGAAGTTGTAAAATTTTATGAATGGGTATGTGTTACACGTGATCAGTAGCGATACGGGACAATATATGGCTGGAACTTTATTATTAGTGGGTAAATAGGAATCTAAACACTTTGTATGACATAATTAAATGTGTATTACGTTTAGATAACGATAAAATAGCTGTGGAAGTCTTGATAAATCGAAATTCATCAACAAAATAAGGCCAAATATAACGAGTGTTTCGATATCTTTTTATATAAATATGATGGTCTTTTATTTCGTATGATTTTATGAATCAAAAATAAAGCTAAAGACCGACCAGAAATATTCTGTGAATATAGTGAATATATTTAAACACTTTATAAGTGGTAATGATATACAATTGTACATTAGGTCAATTAATCTACAGCTACTTCGTGTTACAATATTCACAACCATTCAAATTGCACTGTGACTTCTTCACTAGTAACTGGTTTCTCTAACTTAACTTTTGCAAAAAGTATGAAGTTGAGGCTGCCTTTTTTTCCAGGAATGATGCCATCATTGCCGAATCCCATCGTGTCAAAATCATAACAGAACCCGAAGGTCGATCCCGTCTAAAGCTTAGCCCAGCCCTTAACTTCGACCAGGGCATGTACAAGGTGGTGGCCCGCAACAAAGTGGGCCAGACCATCGCCAGAACACGCATTGTGATGGGGCAGGTGCCAGACGAGCCCGATTCACCGGAAGCAGCCCAAGTATCCGACACGGAAGTTCTCATTACGTGGAAGCAGCCCAAGTTCGATGGACACTCTCCGGTACTGTGTTACAGGCTAGAATACAAAGCAGGTGACGAAGTGGACTGGATTAGGATTGCCGACAACATTGATCACGAGTTTTACTTGGTTACTGGCCTGAGACCCAACCAGAAACATCAGTTCAGGTTGGCCGCGAAGAACGCGATTGGATGGAGCGAACCTGGCGTTGGTTCAGCTCCAGTTACTACCAAAGGATCAGGTTAGTAATGTCTAGTATTTATTTCCCAGAAAAATATACAAAAACATTTCCTACGGAGGTAGATAACTAGCTGTATGTAGGTCTGGTACAATATTTAACTTAAAAACTACAATTCTACTAACTATTAATCTACAGCAACAACAGTCTCTCAACCCCATACCTAACAACAGAAACACCATATATAATCAAATATTTTAAATATAACTGTATATAATGTGTTGGTTCAGGTGCACCAAAAGTACAGTTGAGCAAAACAATGCTTCACCTTCAAGAAATTACTGAAAGTGGAGAAGAAATAGAAGCTGAAACTAGGACTCGTTTGGATTATTCCAACGAATCAAAACCTGTGGAATGGGTCAGTGGTGGTTTGGAAGAGAACTATAACATCATTTCTGAAATATCACGGTAAGTAGTATATAGTTTAAGGAAATATTTATTTTCTTATCATTACTCCWTAGTGCTTTATTAATTTTTTACAAAATGTATTTACAGAGGGCGGTTTTCAACAGTTCTCAAGGCTGTGGGCAAGAAGACAGATCGAGTTGTGGTCATCAAGGCACTGACCCTGACCAACAGGGAAAGTGATGTCGAAGGAGAATTTGCTGCACTGAGGTCTTTAAGGCATGAGCGCATTGCAGGTCTCCTTGAGGCATACAGAACATCAGATATTGCCTACTTTGTACTGGAAAAGCTGCAAGGAGCTGACATACTCACATACTTGTCAAGCAAACACGAGTACACGGAACAGACTGTAGCAACTGTTGTGACACAGGTAATGGCATTATTGTAAGAATGAGTTTTTTCCACTTAAATTAGCTCCTTTTTGGCTCTAGGTTTCTCATGAAAAAATTTTACATAGCAGTGATATCAATAATAGACTATGATGATAATTCATAGTATCTGAAATTAAAATCTTTGGTTTATGAAGATTGTCATTTTTCTCTATAATCTTCTACTTCTAATAGAAGAACATTGAGAAGACATCAGGTTGCTTAAAATACCATGTAAAAAAGAGTGTCTGTTTCTCAATGACATAACAATAAATGCTTTTTGATTTTCACTTTTACTGAAAATTCTAGATTTTAAAACTTGCTAATACATTATCGTGAGTGTAGATCTTAGATGCCCTACAATATCTGCACTGGAGGGGACTATGCCACTTAGACATCCAACCAGACAATGTAGTTATGGCAGCTGTCCGATCAGTTCAAGTTAAATTGGTGGACTTGGGATCTGCACACAGAGTCACAAAGCTTGGTGTCAAAGTTCCTTTAGTAGGCCATCCAGATTATGTTTGTAAGTAACACATAAATTGTATGAGATTCCTGATCCTCAAACTTCTTTTTATCAAGCAATATCTCTAATCAATCATTGATGTGTATCTACAAAAAGTACAGTAGTGTCCACTTATAACGAACCTCAATAGACAGACGAAAATGGATTGCAATAAACGATTGTTGATGCTTATGTATGTACAATATACATATTTCAAACACATTTAAAATTTATTTTAAAAAACTTTCATTTTTTAATTCATTTGCAAAAATTTCTGAGATCATTCAGATGCACAAACACATGGCTTAAATGTGTCAAAAATTGCTCAGGTAAAAAAGATACCTAATTCTGCCTGAAAAAGCTTGTTTGATTGGTTCGCTGTAAACAATAGTTCGCTAAAAGTAGGTTCGTTATAACCAGATATTACTCTACCTCGTTTGAGGATTATGGATTACGTTGCATTAAAAACAGAAATTATTTTAAGTTAATGTGCATTTTACCCTCTTTCAGCACCTGAGGTAATCAGTGAAGAACCTGCATTCCCACAAACAGATATTTGGTCTCTTGGTGCATTAACTTACGTTTTGTTGTCGGGTACTGTGCCATTCAGAGGAGAAGATGATAATGAGAGTCGTCAAAATATACTCTTCGTTAGATACCGTTTTGAACATCTCTACAAAGAATTGACACAAGAGGCTACTAGGTTCTTGATGCTATTATTCAAACGACACCCCAAGTAAGTGATACCTTCATCCATTTATTTCCGGGTTATTAAATAACACAGTATTTCAAGAAATTATGTATCAAATATATTTTAGTTCTACATTAAATGATCACAATACAATTCTCAGGTCAGATCAGGTCACATTATCATCGAAAACACTAAGGAGGTAAAATTTTATTTAAAAAAAATCAGTGTATTTCATGGAATATTTATGTTATACAAGGTAGCAATAATTTTAAACGACAAATTAAAAAACAAAACACTATACAGGATATTCCATTTAAGGTAGCAAAATTAGCCATTCCTTTGAGTATATCTATATKTATGATGTAAAGTTAGCAGCGATACCTATTTGTTTTTTAAATATACCATCCACGTGAATGTATATTTCCAAATGCATGAAACAAGCCACTGATCTTGAAGATCTTTGTATAACCCAATTGTCCTTTGTCCAAAAATTTTGATAGATTTTAAATACTGTAGAATATAGATACCATTATCTCTTTTATATTTTTTTATCCAGAAACTAATTAAATATTGACATTAAATTATCGATCTAATGTTTCCATTGTGTCCTTAATCTTACTCAAAGGACAGTCTCACTCAACCTGCTTCAGAAAATGTACATTACTATTTGTAGAAAAAGCAATAATAGGTGAAGAAAATATGTATCTTTATTGCATGTCTTCAATAAAATGGAAAATTTGTGTTTCCAAACACATTAGATCAAACTAGCAGAAAATTAATTCTTTCAGTAAACGACCATCTGCAGAAGAATGCCAAGAAAACAGGTGGTTGCTGCCCACAGACTACATGATTAAGAAGAGGGAGCGTGCTGTATTTTTAGGAAACAGACTGAAGGAATACTCAGATGCTTATCATGCTGAGAAACAAGAAGTGTCACAGAGTAACGTGCTGGCGAAAGGATACACAAGGTCGCACAGCATACAGGACGAGCTGTCCGCAACTCTGTAACAATCGTTAACTTTACTCTAGTTTGTATATATTTGTTACATATTTCCTACTTAATACAGGATTTTGAACTCACCGTTATTAAAGGAAACAGAACTAGTTGAGTTAGATATGTTGACGTTTTGGTGCACTGGTTTTTGCCTCTTCTGTTTCTGAAATTTTAACAATTTCTTTTTGATTTGAAATTTTTTTGTTGTCACATATTTATTTTGACGGCAACTTACCAAGGTTAATCTAGTCAGATGGTTAAGAAAACATCGAGTGATTTGTTACAAGAGTGTAACATGACTGTATAAATAAAAGATATTTAATGAATGTGTTTTTATTTGATTGAATTATTAAGTGTGTTCATTTTCCTTTTTATTGGAATAAAGGAAATGGATTAAGGCGGGGTAATTAATAACCTATAAATCATAAACAGAAAATGAGCGTTACTCAATACTGAAACAGAACTTGATCTGGTTGGAAATCTTTGTAAAATGAGTCCTAGTTTGTTGTTGTTTAACTATCTAGACAACTTTTGTCTAAAACAGTTTTTACATTTTCATTTGTTATGGTTTTATGAATGAAATATGTTTATTTCACTTACCTTGTATATACATGATGTTTCTGATTTTGTGATAAAAATTGTAGTTTTTTAATTCCACCAAAACTTTTAGGAAATGAAGGCTTAAATATTTCTAGTTCACAGTTGAAAGCTCGAAATATCTGAATGAAAAACTTTTAGATAAAAGATATTCTTAAATCATGTTTTGTAGAAATTCAAAATTTTTTGTTAAGAAACAAAACATTCTTGTTTTTTCTGCAATTTAAAGGAAACAGAAAACATCAATATAAAAGAATACTCTGTATTATTTTATCACACAATTTGTACAGTTACTGCTACTGCCACCAAAAGCTAACAGAAAAACTTTTAGTAAGCGCAGTAACATGGTGCCACCATTTTGGGGGAATATAGAGCATTTCCCCACTTTGCAGCAAACACTTGTACATTGTAGCCTTGCGGAAATCAGGATATTTTTCTTCATCTGGATTTAAAGGATCAACTTTAGCAGTATTGCATAGAAGTGTTTCATCATGGGGGTACAGGTACGGTGTATCCGAAGGGGCAAACAGCAAGACCTGTTTTGTTCCAAAAACCTAGAGGTTAAATGGACCATCATTAAAAAAATTAAATTGAAAATCTCATTGCTTACCTGAGCAAGAATGTTATCCTTTGGGTCAAAATGTAAGGGGGAAACTGTACCCTTCGGCCCAAACCAAGAATTAACATCAGGTTCACTACTATTGACATAATCTCTGCTTACACAACAGTATTCTGGTGTTCTAATGTCCTCTCTCAATTCTTCAATCTGCAAACATAATACAATTAATACTTCTACATACAATTGTAATAATGCTCGAATCACTTCATTTAAATTGTTATCTTCAATGAAGTCAGCCAAAAATGTACCTGATCAAATAAATTATGTTGAGCCAAATACCCTAAGTCAGTGTTAGCTTCTAAATAGTGTTTATTTATGAAATCTTTGAGTGTCATGAGCTTTTGGGACCAATTCTCATCGGCATAATGGTTACCAACTTCTATCGGTACAGTCCTTTCTCCAGCTACTTGAAGAAGATACCCAACATCCAGCCATTTTGTTAAAGCAGGCCAGTGTGTCATGCATTCTGTAAAAAGTTGGCTTCATTTTACATTATATAATATAAAAAAAAATTAAAGAAGTCTATTGATTAACCATAGTTAAAAAATGTTGATAATGAAAGTTACGATTTGATGTGGTCTCATCTTTTTCACGTCTAGTCCAATAATAAACAACTATTTTAAGCCAGGCATTAATAGCTATATATTTTCAATAAAAAGACATAGACTTTACATAAGTGTACCTTTCAATTTCACTGGCCTTTCCAAATCAAAATAAGAACTCTTAAACAGTTCTATTGATGGACATTCTACTTCATCGACTTCTTTTGCTTGCAACCTATGGAATTCTTCATCCACTTCATCATCAGCCTTTCTTTTCAAGCTGGGTATCTGTGTAACCTGGACGGCTTCATCGATATCTTCATCAGGTTTTCTGTTTAGTTCTCGAGATACTCTCGAAGCACACTGATTTAACAAATCGCTATTTTCCCTTAACGGTGCTCCCATCAATAAAGCCATATCAATGCATTTCAAAATTCTCTTCAATAATTCATCTGATAAACTGGCATTCGTTTTCATGAGAATTAGAGCTTTCAAATATGTTGCGGCTCGAAATGCACGCCTCACTGCGAGAGGTACGTTGCTCCAATGCCCTGTGTTTAATTCGTCGTGTAGGAAATCTATAACTGCTTCAATTTCGAGCAAGTAATTAATTTCGAGTTCAGATGTGTGAAAGCAAGCCTCATAGACATGCTGTAGTGTTGTTGAGAAGTGGCAATCGATGTTTTGCATGCAGTTTTTGATTTCATCACTGTTCGTAACATAACTTAACATATCCTTTATGATTTTATCCATTATTTTTGCAACTATAATATATATTTAAAAAAACTTGCCCAATATAACAATCGGTATTTTTGCCAATCCCTTATTTGCGTTTAATAATAACAAAGCTAAAATTGTAGGTTAAGTAGTTCAACTGCCCATGGGTGCTACTAGCACTATTACTACTAAGGATACCGAACAAACGATTTAGCAGCGTCCCTGTTTTGCCAGTTAATTCAGGTTCTTATGGATAGCCGATAGGTGACGCCCTAGGTTGTGTGTGTAAAGTCCCTAGTAAACATGTGATTTTTGAAGAAGTTAAGCTCAATGTGATACAATTCCTTGTTTACTGGGTAAACGTTAGGTGTTATTTTAATTCCAAGTTATAAAGCTTCAAATACCAACCATACAGTTCATTGTTGTAAGTAAAAAATTACTGAATAATAAGAACCCGTATGAAAATATAAAAATTAAGAAGCTTATATACTACTGCACTAGCAAAGGCTTTCCTAAACTGAGTAATTGTAAGTAGATGTCTGTAATAAAAGAATATGATAATTTCATGACAAATATAAAAGCAAATTGAACCAATATATGAAGTAATTATCTTTTTATACGATTTAAATGATGTCAAATGCAATTGCAAGTGGTTACAATATTTGGAGAGGATATAAAAAATTATATACACTTACTTGTTCAGTTTTATTAAACTTACAGTGACAAAACAACAAAGTGATGTGCATACATACTACACGATTCAACAAAAGCCTAAATTATTTATATCGTGGTAAGACAGATTGAGATTATTTTGGCTGATGTATTTATTATTATATGATAAAGCAACAGTTAAAAATTGTAATACACTTGTAATTCACATATTACTGGATAAAAGCAAACAATTATTTTTTCTTATCACACTACACCCTTTGTCAATGTATATCATTTGATGCAACATGAAAAGACAATACTTGTCAACTGCCATTGGCTTGATGCAACATGTGTTATGCATGATGCAGGCAGTGCTTTAAATGGCTAGTACATTTGAATAGAGAATACATGTATATTAGTAATAAAAACTAGCAACTTTCTAGTACGAGTATTTAGTAACTTATGTCAAAATCTAATAATAATGGAAAAGTATTTAGTTGGCAAGATTTCGGCACCGCTAAAAATAAAGTTTGAGAGTGTAAAAATTAATTCATCTGCATTAAAAGTACACTATTGAAAGACAAAAACAGTTAGGGTGATGAACATGCTATGATTATTATGATACACTTTAGTGTAAGTGCTATAAATAAGACAGCATGTAAATTTTATAGATGCCAAGATACATTTTATAAATCTTATTTAGTTTCAACTGATGTGTATATACAATTACATTAGGCATGTACGATTTAAGAACACCAGAAACTATAAATTTGTACCTGTTCTGTTTTATCTCATTGAAATTATAAAATAAAGTATCTAATAATAGACTATATTAATAAATTATTTTGTCTCAGGCATACATATACAATAGCATTTTTAATTCTTATTTCCATTTAGTTTCTTAAACTTTTGTTTTTTGTAATATGCCATTACAATTTGAAGATGATGCTGAAGTAATCTTGGGAGCATGGAAGTATGTTGACACATGTTATTTTAAAGAACATGCTTCATATTTGACCATTCTGCATGAAAAAGGTATATCTGATGTTACATCTGTGTTCATCTCAAATTGTCAATCATTAGAGTATAATAATAGTAAGAATGTGAGAAAATGATTTACATTATGTAATTCCTTTATTGTCCCACATCAATTTTAGTTAATTTTTTAGGATATATGCCCTTCTTCACTTATAGGAATGATTTAAATAATAATAATGCAGCACATTTTTGTTACATGTTTTTAACAAGTATTCGTAAATTGATGTTGACGTTTTTCATGTAGAGGTTTTAGAGATGTTTCTAAAATAAAATTACAAATATTGAAAATTAAGGTAGAAAATGGCTAATGAATAAGTGATGTGTTCTAGGAACATATTTCAAGTTTGATTGGCATATATGTATCCAGTACATCAAAAAAGTGAAATGTTGGTATAATCTATGTAATAAGCAAAATATGTTAAACAGTAACTAGAATGTACCGTCGTGGATTTTGAAAATCAAACGACCTAATAAGATAACGTTCTTAACGACATGTTAGCACTATTACGAAGCGATACAAACCTTCCCAGATCGTTGCATTTTCAAAGTCCACAACGGTACACAGATTATTATTTGTTTCTCAAATACTATCATCTTTTCGTAATATAATTACTTAATATCTAACATGGTCGAATACATAGACAATGGGTAGATTTATAGAACAAATTTGTCAATTTGCATGCACTCCTTCAAGAATGTCAGTAACCAGGTGATAGCGATTTCATCAATAACAACCACCATTATAACAAAATTTTAAACGTGTTTCACATTTTACAACTTTTAGACTTAATACTAAAGGTAATCTAAAACTACAGGAAGATAAGTATCTACCACACCTGTCCTTATCACATATTACATATAAATTCTACAACCTGATCATGAGTACAAAAATTACACATAACAAAAGCTGAGATCAATAATTATTATTAGCCGTAGTTTCTTAAATTATGCCATGCGTAATGCGGAAGTCAGAGCTGCCATGATAGTGGACGAAATAATAATTGGTGTGGGTGGGAGATTTCGTGTAATCGGCCCCGTATTGCAGAGTGACTTTGTACAAGAACAGTAGGTCACCTCAACATCGTGAGTGCCAGTCCGCAAGAAACACTCTTTGTCATCATGTCTGTCGGCGATGTAACCACATCCACGTATTACGCGTTTATGGTCGAAAACTATAAACGAGATTTAATTTTAGTAATTTATTCTTTTATAGAGGATCCTTTATCTCAACTGCGTTTTCCGTAGCTTAGTTATTACTTGATGAGATCGTCATTTATTAACATATTTGCATTTTCTACGTTCCTTGGTATTGTCAGAATTTGTGACAGGGTTATATATTATCTAATATTTATATTTTTATTTCTGCATCAAATGATGAAAAACACGGGGGTTCCAATTTGATTTGATACAAAAATATCAACCATCCTAAGACGGTGCTTGATATAAAGGGTCCTGTAGATCAATCAAGTTACTAAGGAAAGATGGCATTCTTGTCAGTGTTTCTTATACAGTAAACTCTTGATTATCCGAAATAATCTAGACTAACGATATTACAAAAGACTAAAATCTTTAAGAACAGAGTAATATTGCAGAGTTCATCAAAGAGACAAAATTTAATATGTATCTTTTTGTTATAATAAAGGTTGATTCAATTAGTGCTTTACGTTTTTAAAGTTAAAAGTAGTTAACGTTGTAAATGTTAAAACGTTTCTGATTTGATGGATATGAGTAAAAATAAAATTATTAAGAAATTATCATCATATCCAATGTCCAATAAAGGCAATTTGGCGTGGATTACGTGTACATTGTGCTACTGTAAACAGGGTTCGAAATCGAACGTTGTTGCGTATGATTATTTCTTTCCAACTGTTGTTGAGAACCTTTTGAAAAAGTTCTGGTTCCAAGAATACAGAGTTACGTGTCATAACGCCAATGAAACCATCGCGCTATTCAAAAGCATTTTGGTGACAACGTTATTTGAAGAAATGGTCCTGCCAATTTTCCAGCACGGGTTTAAAGTAGAGGGTCTACTCCAATATTCCTACAACGATTGAGAAGCTGATAATTAGCATAAGAAATGTTATTCAGGAAATACCGGGCAGAATGAGTGAAAACGAGATGATAATTAGACTGACTGAATGTTCTGTTGTGAACAAAGTCGTTGTGCACATTTTAGCGATATTATTTTTAAATCATATTTGTAATTTATGGATATTCTTTCACATTTAAAATAAAACATATTTTATTTCATTTTAAAATCCTAAAGTACTAATTGGATCATCCCTTTCTTATATGTTGATACGATACGTAAATACTTTAGAACAAATTAAAGATTTCACATGAAATTAGGATGCAATTCTTGAAAAATGACCTGGTTTTAAACGTAATGCGGTTTTTATATACTATTTATTTTTCGCTGTATCTAGTGGTGAAGTAAATATTTTGCAACCACCACAAACACGTTGTTGTTCTGCTACCCATGTTTGCTTACCTTTTTGTACCGTTTTTCGGCAGAGGATGGGCTTTAGATCCTTTCGATGTTCCAAAGGTTTCTTCATCGAACAGTTGACAGTGCCAATCGTGTATGGGTCAAAAGGGTCAGCACATCTTGGGTCAAACTCTGAATTGCATTCGTAGCAAGTTATTGATTTGTCTAATTGCTTCTGCTTGTCTTTGGTATAGTGGGCCACGCCTACAACAAAAAGCAATAGGCGATATGAAATAATCACCCTATTTTGAATTATTTTGTTTATGCCGCAATTTAATTATAGACTGTTTCATGGAATATACCATAGGTTTTTAACTTTTGAACTAAATGAGATAAACAAATAATCTCAAAACCTTCAGTAGAGTCGATGAAGAGTTCGACTCATTTTAAAGGCTGCCGCACCGACCCCTTCCATTGCAGCAATCTTTTAAATAGTAATTAAACAAATTCCATGTTAAATTTTATTACATTGAAATCTCGTAGGAACTGTTTAAACTTATCGCCATTGCTTATTTTGGAATTCTTCGCGTGCTTTCCCAAAAGTTTCTCCTGGACTTAAGTTACAAGAACAGAAGTTTATTATTAAATTAGCTTTAAACTATTACATAGTATTCCTTGGTGCCCTTCAGCTCCATACTGATAATTAATTAAGCATCATATCACTAAAAAAAAGTAAACCGATAAACATCTCGAAATATGTAAATACCTAAACAACACGAGGGTTGCCACGCAAACAGTTTCGTTTTCGGGATTACAAAAAGAATGTCCTTGAACGCGTACCTGGCACCGATAAATTTCCATCGTTATTTGCAGAGTTTCAGTTCCATAACTATCCGCACAGTCCTGGAAAACAAATATGTTTACGTGCCCGTCCCATAAAAGTGATGATAGGTAAACATATTTGAATTTTTGTTGAAACTATACCTGCCTACTAGTGTTGACAAATTGCGCGTCAATGATATCTTTATATATCTTGTTTGTGATCCTTATTAATGCGAAAACGTTTTCCTTCTTTTGAGCTTTGTAAATTAATTCAAATAAAAAAGATATTAGGTTAACGTTTAATGCCTACAATTTTAAAATAAATTTCCCGCAGTAGCAGTTAACATCTGCTACTTGTGATTCGCATTTTGAATACATTCATTTAAATGTTAGTATGCTGTACTCGTAATCTCAAAAGATTGTGGAAACTTGTACATGCAAAACCAAAGCTCATTGTATTTATGACGCCAACAGTTTTTCTTTTTATTTCAGTTGTTTATCTAAATAAAGTAACTTCTAGTCAAGCAGTGATGCTTTTAATGCAATTAAGAAGTCAGAAAGGAGCTATGTCAGACAATTTGCCATCAAGTTTCCTAATTGAACTTTTTTTAGATTATTTAAAAATCCGTTCATAACGATGTTTTTTCCTATATGTGGAAAACTGCAACCCCCAAGTCTTAATCTAAAAATATAGGATTATGTAGAAAAAGCTATCATGATGAAAAGCGGGCAATACATCGCGATTTTAGATGAAATACGTAAGAATACTTTAGGTCTCTTTAAAACCAACTTGATGCTTGCAATCCCATATAGTTTTCCATTACCTAGTCACTTCCCGGAAACACCGGGACCGTTTGACTCCAAGATTTCGCTTCCCTTTTAAATTATCGCACGGCATCCCCAACGTCGAGTTCGATCACAGATCTCTGGCGCCACTCCGCCCCCCTCATGACCTACTCCGATCCAAAATCCCTGTCAGTGACCCCCGGACGAACTGCGAAAAGCGTCCGACGTTCTATTTTCACGACGTGAAATCAGTCGGTGGCGGGACGCGCAAAGTGCGAAAAGGCAATGAAAAATTCAAGTCGAGAAGCTAAATGCCAGCGAGTTCCCACATTAACATTTAAACAATGGCACGGGGTCGTACACAGGTGTAGTCGTTTTAGGAAACGGGACACGAAATAATTAAATACCACTGCGGTAGTCACTGGCTAAAAGAGCAAATGGGTTGTTTGAAATTCAGAGTTTTTCGGTAAAATTAACGAGAAAGAGTGTCCCCATGCATATATAAAATCTAATGTTTTACATTTAATAATGAAGACGTTTCTTCAGTCCCTAGTTATTTCAAATGCGATTCTTAAAAAAGGCAGCATTGATTATTAAGCCCCATAAAAAGAAAACTACTACTAGAAAACTTGGTTCTGTTTTGAAATCGTTGCTTCGTTTAGCACAACTTCCATTGTCCGTATGGCCCTAACAATCTATTATAAATTGACGGTAAAATGTCGCTCATACATTTTAGTAAATAAAAAAGCTCTATCTGAAATAATAAATTCAATAATAATTGTACAAACTATTCAAGCTATGCCACGTCTTATCAAAAGCAGAAACTTTTTATCTTCCAAGGAATTTTCAGTTCAATTATCAATAAATTTGCTCATAATTACATATGTATATATGTAATTACATGTTCGATGTGACCTCATTTAGTGGCTTTTTGGCTTTAGCAACCATCTTAGGTAGGTAAAATGTGGTTTAATTTCTTCTTTAAATTTTATTGCTGTCTTTTGCAGTAACGAATCTTATATCACCCACTCCAATCAGGTTTCATCTTCATTCACAGGAAACTTTCTTGAAGATATTGACATATGTGGTGTTTATATAGGTATTGCTCTTTTATTGCCTCTCATAGTAATCTAAACAGTGTTTCGCGATCATCATTAAAAAAAACGTGGTTGCATAGACAATGAAATCAGTTTCAAAGTGACGTGCTAGTCGACCTCCCTAGCTATTTAAATTTATTGAAACTAAGATAATATTTAGCSCACCTTCAGGTTAWACTGACCTGTTTCAAGATTTTTTTAACTTTGATAAAATCAAAGATTTTAGGGGTGCAAATTTTAGTTGGGTTACCTGCGGCAGATATTTATAGAGGGCACAAATATAATGCAAGTGAAATAACGGTTCAAATGGACTACCTACTGGAAATCTCAATTAACTATTAGATTATACCGAATAATAAACAATGTTGTCATACCTGTACAAATTAAAATTCAAACTAAGGTTAAAAAGCTGCACTTCAAAGCAACACAAAATTTTCCATTTGCATTCAATATAAACTTCTACCGTATTATAATGTACAAGAACTAGCATTTCTTTAATTTTCAGAGGTTAAGGACTTACGAAATTAACAAAGTATTAAAGTAAAGATTAGAAAAATTCTACTTAACTAACATAATTCTGAACCATTATCCTACAATAAAATGCATAACTATGTTATGCTTTCTGCACTCCAGATAGATCTATTTCGTTTAATTGTAGTAGCTCAGCAGTGCTGTTTAGCTCTAGGGCTAGTTTACTTGATGTATGCAATTGCATGCCAACTTGTCACACTACAGGTCACTMCCTTCAGGAAGTAATTCCCATAATGGTAGCTATGCAGMTGGCTTTGTCATCGTATGAGTGTAATGCTGACAGATGGTATAGCCATCTAATTTTCTGCTTACATTATCCTACAACTTCGTATCCACCTTTGAAAAATCTATGCCTTATACAAGGAGGACTATTCCGCTAATGCTACAGAAATTTCCAGTGTTTTATAACGCGATGCTGGTATGTCGATTGTTTCAACTAGCCGAAACAAAAAAAGTGTTCTAGGACAGTCATCAGGTTAGTCTAGTGGTGTAGGTGCTATCTTCCACTTGGTTCGAATACTTCCTGTAGATATCACCTTGAATTAATTTTAATGTTATGTGGCACTTGGATAAATCCCAATGATCCTCTTCTGTTGTTTCGCCACAAACCTTTGGTTTTCCGTTACAAAATCCATTCCGATACAAGTGTCATCCAGTATTACTACTCATCTCAGTTTCCCACTTGCAACAGACTTCCCATACTGTTTTCTGATTGACCTTTGCCCCAGACTTTTATTGATGACCTTTAAGCTCGGGTTAGCTCCTTCTGCTTTCGCTATTTGGTTTTGATGGCGCGATTTTTTTTGCTGAATATTCTAGAATTCTGCTTGCAGGCGTCGTCAGTTATTTTATAGGTTTCTTTTTCAAAGGCCAGAGACTAAAGTGTCTTCTGTTTGGATCTAGCATCGCACGTTTTCGAAATCGATCACATTTTGTGCTTTACTTTGCTTTTAAACAAGTTTAAACGTTTTTCTAGCGAATGCTAGTATTTGTATTGTGTTGTAATTCCGAAGAATTTGAATTGGTTTATCGAAAAATAGAGAGAGACTCTTCCTAAGAATGCTTCTTTATGTACGCAGTTTCTTCAAGCAACAGACTGAAAAATCTTTTAATGTAAAGTTGTACTTAGTTTAATGCCTTGTGTTCTTTCAGATAGCATTGCTTTTTTAATTGCACATAGCATAGTATATATGTAGAAGTGACAGAGATGACAATGGCGAATGAATCGCAATGGACACACTCTGTATAYTGGGGGAWTATTCATCTTGTGTGCTACGGAATKCAGCGACACATATTTCAGTAATTAGCACTTATAAAAGTATCGTGCATCCATGKAATTACATTCTTTTACAACATCAAGTATTAAATAGTTAGTTCGACGAGGTGTCCGTGCCATTGTCAATTTATCGTTTATGGAACGATGGCACCAGATATCCCATTTACCACCGGTCATTACCGATAAGTTTCAGTTTTCCATTGAAAACTGAAACTTATCAGGGCCAAAAACGTTATCCCCCATGTCATAAGCTTTTAATAAAGGCCTCGGTCGTCCAGCGCAAAGTTAACACGTTGAAAATAGAAAATGATTTCGTCAACGCTAGTTAAATCTACGATCAATTTCACTTGATGAAGGTGTTCAATGAAGCTAACATTGCTGATTAATGCAAATCACCAACGGGCAATCTGTACCGGATATTAGGTAGAATTTAAATAGATCGTTCGGTGTTCTTCCGGTTACCTACCTGTTGCAAATTTCTATTACAGATCCATGACGGGACCTAAGTTTCACTGAAGCAGGATTTTTTTTATTTTTCAGCACTGTAAATGAAACTACAATTATGCACTATAAGATACCTATAGTGTACTGAGGTTTTATTCACGATGTATTCTTTCAACTATGAGTACTATATCCGATAAGACGAGTACATAAACATAGAAAAACTCATACAAGAAGACCCCTTTAAAATATTTACCAATGGAATATACCACCTTCTTCCTCTTAAAAAATTTACGAACTATTAATTTTCTTAACTCAAATTAAAATTTAGTATAGTGAAGCCTCTGCGGCGCTCTACCAATGCATTTAGGCTAACAGTTAGAGAAGTCGATATTTTTTTAACATCTGGGCCAAAAATATGAGGAGATGAAATAGCTTTCCTCGAACCCTCTAACATTGAAACGTAACAGATTATCGTTCTCCGTATGAGTCAAACCATTTTGAACGCATTTTTATATTTGATTGGTATGTTTTGCAAGCTCAAGCTCAGGTACAACAATATGAGTACATTTTCCAATTTTTATGTGATTCTGGCAATAATCCAACTTGGTCTAGAAGAACGATAATCTCGCATATAAACTCTTTCCCCACAACAAAAACAATCTCTCGTCTGCCACCAAAACTTTTGTTTTTCTTCAATTCGTAATACTATTTTTGAATCTGGACACAAAAGATTAAATGTAATGGTAAAATGACCGGCAATATTCGAAGTTGGAAACACCTGTGCATCTAAAATTATTTAGGAGAGGTCCTAATTGTAAATAGTGAGAATTGAAGTTGTAATCTAGTTGAATTGGATACTTGGAGACTMGAAATAACCACTTACAGTCCTTGCATTGAATATATGCTACGAATCTAAGCTAAAATCGATTCCATAATCTACTAGGATAGATTCGGACATATTTACACCCGTATTACCGTATCCACCTACACATTTTGCTCAATCAAACAAGCTACTTTCGTTCGCCCTGGAGAACTACAGCGTTTTGTACTCCACAACCTTCAGCCCCCAATTCCCACTTGTATTCAAAATTGTAAAGCACGTGGGGGTGCATTGGCGTGGGAATGTAATGTCAACGTGAAATGACGTCCATCAGATATGAATTACCAAAAGCACAATTCACTTCCCCATTTCGAGATAAATTACAGATGATTGTAAACAATCGGACAAGACATTTAACTAAATAATAGTTAGGTATCATTTCGACCAGTAATAAAGAATATATCACATTCTAACGACTAAGGGTCGTGAAAAATTAACGCAGTGATCCGTACTGGAAATATCGATGAAATAGGACTTCCCCATGACACGTGAATTCAAAGCAGCTTATGCAGTTTTCAAGGCGAAGCTTAGGTTATACAGCTTAATGGAAACTGTTTCCAATGCACCAAGAAAAGCAGACATCGTTTGATGACTCATTTATAAGGATGAGCGTGTATCGTTTTTTACAGTTTCTGGCAATTCGTGTATTGTGTGGAGCAAATGTTTATTTATTCACGGAATGGTCTAGCAAAGAAAACGCTCAACTGTAATGCCGAATGATTCGAGGTTCGAGAACGATTTTCAAAATGTCGTTGAAGGAGCCTAGATAATTTACCTATACGATTAAGGTAATTTAAAACTACGTGAAATCTACAGGTATACGAGACTTGCAGAGCTCACTTAAGAATGATTGCAGTAATAAACAAGCGCTGTTGTCAAAACCTAGATAGTGTAACATATTGACTAGTATTATATGGTTAATGGTAGCAAACGCTTTTGAATAATCAGGTAGAACTAAAATTATTATTTAAGTCCCATTAACCAATAACATCGTCGACAATTTGTGTTAATGCTATGATGCTGACGAAACCCGATTGCTTCAAAGAAAGGATGTTATTATTCTCTACGTATTTCCTGATTTGTAGTTCCATCACTTTCCAAAATCTTGAAAAACGTAGGTAATACCTGTAAATTTATTGATCTTAAGTGACTAGGAAGGACAGCTGTTTAACGACTGCCATAATCAAGTGAAAATAAAAAAGGTATATAATTGGTTGTAAATCGATTAAAAATTAGAGAGAATTATACATAAGATAAAATTTAAAAAATATTCCTATTGTGAATAGCCGATTTCTTGTCGAGGTACGAAATGCAGACTCTGAAAAGTATACTCTAATTATAAAATATCTTTAATGCCGGTTGTAACACGGTTTGACAATTGAAGAGGCAATAAAAAACATGGATTTATTCATCGGTCAGTCAAATGCAATCACTTGTTTCATTGCATGCACTATTTATTGATTAATTTCTTCGAATTTGATCAGTGCGATGTATAGCTAATAAAACCACCGGTTTGTATTCTTGTATCCCTAAAACATGTCCACTAAATACAACTTCGGAAACGTAAACCTGTAGCCCCGAGAAATACGCAAGGGACGAAGCGCAAATAAAAAAATAGGGGAACGTCATGTCTTTCTTTTATTTGTAAAGATAAATATTAGCTAGTTATTTATGTTATAGTCAGGGGATAATAACCCTGATATATTAATTATGTTAGGTACTGACGCCTTTTTTAGGTTGTACGAAATGTATCTCTGTATAATGAAAGCGAGCAACAATGTTTTATTGAACCACCCTTTGACCTCCTTAAATAATTTTCACATTATAGCGTGCCAAAAACATTCTTTGAAGTGTTGCACTCATACTCGCATAATTAGCCTCCGTTCTTGCATACATAACGTTGAAGTTTTGTCTTCACTTACAGCCTTTTAAAGCTACCATATATTTAATTATTTCACTTTTAATCTATTTTTGTGTGCGATAAATTTTCTGGA
This sequence comes from Rhyzopertha dominica, assembly GCA_025024175.1. Classification (NCBI taxonomy): domain Eukaryota; kingdom Metazoa; phylum Arthropoda; class Insecta; order Coleoptera; family Bostrichidae; genus Rhyzopertha; species Rhyzopertha dominica. Next base: position 708,397 of record QCXZ01000003.1, on the reverse strand, counting down.
CATCTTAACGCATGTTATATAAAACAGCATTTCGATATTAAGAAGTTGTATCTAAACTGCAACCTTTTAAATTATTAAATCGTTCTAATGGCTCAAATATCCTTAAAATCAAATGTCAGTCAACCTCTTTAAACAACTCAACTGCCTTTTTGATCACACAATATTTACATATTTCGACCCTTTGCCGGCTAATTTGATTAATAAAGACATTTTTAACTCCGAGGATATATTAAAGGCATATACAGGGATTTATGTCAAATCTAAAATCAAACGCTATTATATTTGCCGGCGGTAGCTACCTCACAATATGCGTGCGCATTATTTGGTGATGCTTCACACATTTTCGCTAAAAAAAATGATATGTCTATACAGGCTTTCAATTATAGGTATAGCTTTTCATGAACCACCAAATTCACTCTTCCTGTCTCCATTGTATTAAACCTATTATCCTCTGCTCAATGTTCACATGCAAACAATTGAATCAACCCATAAATCGACCTTCCTCGGTATTAAAACGTGAAAAACTGAATGAAAACGTTCAAACTTTCGACACAATCAAACGATACAAACGAAATGAATGCATCAAGTTCATCTCCAACAATTCATCCGAGGTACAGGGATGCTACAACAAACTCCGGCGCGTAAATCTGCAATGCCAGGAACTACGCTCGAAATCGTTTTAGGTACTCACAGACTAAAGCAAAGGATCCCATCATCCAGAGGAAGACCAATGTCCTCGCCTTCAGTTCCATCTTTTCCTGGTGCTGCCCCAATTGCCCAACTGATACAAAACCAAGACAAGACGACGCCGCATTCACTGTGCCGCTAGTACGGGAGGCGTTGGGACGCCTATTTAACGTTCGGGATTGCCGCTCGTCGATTTTGGCTAGGGTGATGTAACACGAACGCTACCCCCACCACGTGACGTCACCACAGCAGGATCGATTAGGGGTTTCACGCAGTGGTGTTTGGTGAAGGAAGGGCATTTGGATGGTCGCTATTGTGAATATGAACCTGACATTTAATTTTTTTATGACGTTAAATCTAGTTAAAAAAATTACCAGGGTAGTAGGTCGTTGAAATATTTTGGCCACTCAGCGTAGCATGTTCATAAAAATACAGGTTATTGATGAACATAATGTAACCGCAAAAGTTAATGGTCGAATTTGCTAAATTTTACTTGTTACAAAAGACCCTGCTACGAGAGCCGCCACTGGATTCGGGTATGAATACCTACCCGTGCTGCTTAGTGCTAACTAGATTCTAATAATTAATGTTAAGCGTAAATAAAAAAGAGGCAAGAGACGTTATGCATAAAAATGTACTTTATAACTCTACTTATACTTTATAATTATTTTTTACCACAACAAACTCATCATGGTTAGAGGCAATAGTCAAAGGCATTAAATAATTTCTAGCACAAAATTATAAATGGTGAATAATTTATATATTTATTGTCAAAGATCCAAGCAGTTTAATATATATTTAAAAAATACGACCTTCCAAATTTTAATTAACTAGCAAATTTTAGTTGTCATTTTAGCATGCCATAAAAGTTAAGATTATTTACAACAAACTTTGTTGAAGATATGGAAGATATTGATATGACTGAAAATATACATGAGGCTGCTAAAATTAGACTTGCTTCCGGATAAATCAAAAATCCGTTACGAAAAAAAAAAATACTTTCAGTTTTGTGAGCGGCGAAATAGAGAACGTGTTCAAGATGCTGGAGAAACAGTAATACTTGCTTATTTTTGAAACTCTCAAATGAATACTCCACATGATCTTTGTATGGTGTGCTAGTCAACAAGGTACAATGTCTGTAATCTATAAACGTCGTGGTTTGCTTGGGTGTTATCGTCGATAACGATCGAATCATACGGATCCTTCCCGAAAACCGTACTGCTCATGGATCTACCTATTGAAACTACTGATTAAAAAGAAATCGATTTTGCAAAGTTTGTAGCTTGTTTGATTAATTTTTAATTTTTTATTACAGTAGCTCTCCACAGCAAATTAAAACGTATTTAAAAATAATTTAACTGGTTCAGTTATACAGGATTAAATTTTAAATTTAGACACACATTGCATGAAGGAGAAAACTTCACGCTATTGAAAAAAGGAAACCATTAACAAAATTCGCGATTATAATATTAATACGACGTTTCAGGCGGTACAAAATGTAAAAATATATTTCTAGAAAATAACTTGATAGATACAATACATTTTATAATATAATTATACTTATAATAAGAGTCTACAAATACAAACTAATTTATTAACATAAAAGGTTTTACAAACAAAAAAGCCAATACTATAAGAAGTGAGCATTTAAATTAGGTACCAGCGTATCCAAACTCGTAGAAATGGATTACTAAAATAACCGATTGTGGATATCTATCTACTTTATTTACGTAATACTAAGTAGAATATACAAGAAACACATTCAGGATTCGTGATAAATGTGGATAGAAGAAACATTGTACCTACTTTTACATAATATGTAGCTATTTACAAGCGTTTTGCAGTGCCAAAAAATGTTTGTATGACTGCAACTCAAAATTACTTTATCCATAATCACTTTATAATTGAAGTTTTATCCACACTTAAGAATCACTTTCTTTCTTCGTGTTCTGTGCTTCCCCGAAGCACATACTATATCATTTTTTTTCAGGGGCCATCTCTGACCAATAAAATTTATTCTTTTAGTTGCGCATATTATTAGCGAAGTGTTTTTTTCACTGCAAACGTCAATAAAAGTTAATAACTTACCTGGACATTGTAATTACAGACATACCTTGGTGTATTCGATTCAAGAAAGTATCGATACTTTTAATGGATACGATTACGTTCAGTTCTAGTGTCTTGTGGCAGCACTGCATTTAGTTCTTTTTGTTACTGTCATTATGCTTCCATCTACTGTCAAAGTCTAACATAACCTCATACCAATAAGCTTGTAAACCTAAATTTACTAGTGATGGGAATAATCGGGATATTTCAATAATCGATTAATTCGTTTTCATATATTTTAATAATCGACTAATATTAGTAATTAAACATTAGTAGTACTACATCTTTAGTTTTGTAGGGCATAGATGCGATAACCAGTATTCATGCTACATCGTTGTCGTTCTCACTGCGAATGCTCGAATTTTTTATATACATTTTCACGAATTTACATTTGAGTACTTACTACTGTTCAAGATATTTCTCATTTTGCAGTAAAGTATATTATAGTATAAATTAATATCTAATCACTTCATGAAAGTGACGAGTTTAGTACCGAGTCACTATAGGAGGAGATATAATGTAAGTCTGTCAACGTTGTGCGGCAGGCGGCTTCCTTTACAACTATTTTACGACACAAAGCCACGTTTTTTTGTCTATAAATCATCGCTACGATGCGCGCGTACAGATCCGTATTCAGAAGACTTGTGCGCACTGCATGTCCATAAAAACATGCGATGAGATTGTGGCCGTCCTTTTGGATGTACTTCATTAGAAAATAAACTTGACCCGTATATTTACTAAGTAACGAATAATACAGGATTTAAATAAACAAAATAGTTTAAAGCATGCACCATAATTATAAACTACACACTACACTACAATGCGGGGAAAAATTTAAAAAGTCGTTGATTGACACGATATCTAGAAGGTTAGGCTCGCTAGAGACTAATCATATTGTGGCAAAAGCTGTGTTTCTAGACCCTAGGTTTAAAAGTGTCGGCTTTGGTAACCAAGATAATGCTAGGAATGCGCAAAAGTTTGTTTCTGACGAACTGCAAACAATTTTAAGTATTTCACAAGTCGTTAAACCATCAACATCAACTAAAGATGCAACGCCTTTAATTCGTAATAGTGTAGAAGCATTATCATTGTGGCGCGTTTTCGATGAGACCATCGCCACAAAAAAAAGTGTCACGACGCCTTTAACAACTGCGTCTGTACTTCTGCGACAATATATTGAGCAACCTTATGTTGACAGACACCAAAACCCACTGGAATATTGTCAAAAACACAGTTCTAATTGGCCAGAGCTGTTTCAACTCCAGCAAAAATATTTATCGATTCCTGCAACTTCAGTGCCATCGGAACGTGTTTTTTCGAAAGCTGGACAGCTTACTAACTTGCGAAGGAATAGATTATCGCCAAAAAACCTGGATCAAATTCTATTTTTAAACAGCATTAAAGATTTTGTTTAATTTTGTGTTTAACGATAAAATCATTTTATTTTCTAAGACTCATATTTCGGTTGTTTTTCCATTAAATTATTTTTTTGGCATATGGCATTTACATATTTTATACATATTCTAATTCATAAAGGAATTCTTACAATTATTTAATTATTAGAATATCTATCATACCTGTAAATCAGCAGGTCAATAATAAATTCTGTACAAATATAGATTATATCTATTGTCATTTTACTACCTTTTACCCCATTTATTAAAATCAATACTTTGTATTTTATCCTTAGTTAAACAATACGCCAATAATCAATTATAATCTCATTAAAATTTTACATTAAATGGTCTTGCTCAACAATAATTGAGAGAATAATCACAATATCATAATATAACTGATCTGCAATCCATTACGAGAAGTTGTATTAGTTGGTCGGAACGAATGATAATCGATCCAGGCGCGAGAAATTCTACGTATGTAAGTTCGTCGATACCTACATACTAATCCGATTCAGTGTTGTTCCTGGTAGCATTTTTCTGTGTACTAGGTTGGCCATACGTTGGGTACTAAATTCATTGTTTGAGTACTAAATCTCTTTCTCGATAGATGCCGTTGAAAATATGGGAATATGGCAATTATAAATTAAATACATTAAAGTAAAAAAAAACATTAATTTTCTAAAGGAAAAAACAAGTTTTTAAAGTAAAAAAACATATAATGCGTCTGTTGTATTCATATTATGTAATTTGAGGTTAAAACTAGAAGACTCATCTCGATTTGAAGAAACAACCTTTTTAGTATGAAATCTACACAAATAAGAAAATTAACATTTCACACTTATTTTATACTAATTATTAATACCTGTCCATATAATACAGTTGTTGAAAACGGTTAATCATTTATTTTGTTATGTCCTTAAGATTTATGGTTTGTAATATGCTTATATCATTGTTTAAGAATTCTTAAACAATTCTTAAACGATGCTTATATGTTTGCAGTACGGTACGGTTTACGTTTACGGTCTGACACGCTTATTTACACTCACATAGGGGGCTGCACTTTTTACTACCAATCATTAAATTCAAAAAGTTACTAATTTTATTTTAAAAATATTAAAATATTATTATTATTATATGAATGTTTTTGGAAATTGAGTTTGAGTACTAAACACGGTTGAGGAGTACAAGTGTACTAAACGCAAATTAAAAGTACTAAATCTAGTACTAAAGTACTAGATTGAACAACACTGATCCGATTATTGCATCTCCATTGCTCGCATCCCGACTCGGAAGTATTCGTTCGTCCAGCGCTAGCGTTGACCCGCGTGACTACTAATATTAGTATTACTAATTTGGATGGCATAATCGATTATTTCGAGAAGTTTTAATAATCGACTAAACCGATTATTGCATCTCGATTATTCCCATCGCTAAAATTTACAGCAGCACGAAATGAGAAATGGATCTTGTGAATTTAATGAAATCTATGTCAGTCAGTGAGACAGAGGAATTAACACCAGAATCAAACTTCAACGTGTTTGCATCGGAAATTTGTGGAATACACACTGAATTTGTGTACGGGGAGTTCGTTAACAAATACATGGTCATCGCAGTTCAGTTTGGCAAAATTGGGGGCCTGTTTAAAGTAACAGTTGATGAAGCAGCGGACGGTGTGAACATTTCAGAGCCTGTATACAACGTTTCTGTTGCATTTGGTGCTGATAACATCGAACAACAAGCAGCGGCAAGATATATCGCACAGTCATTGGGGATTCGTAAGCCGCTGCTGCTGTTTTTGAGTTTAAAAAACTACGATAGGGATAACGTGAAAGGGGTGGCGGACGCTTTAGTTAACAGACCCGACAAGGACGCTCCTGTTTCATAAAATGTCTCTCGTCAAACGCGTTAAGGTAGCCGAGTCGTACTTTGGACAGGTAGTAATCGGACCTCCTGGCTCGGGGAAAACAACATACTGTGCTAAGGTACACGACTTTTATAAAGATAAACTTAATCGTCAGGTTGTTGTTATTAATTTGGACCCCGCAAATGATAATATGTTGTATAAACCTACAATTGACATAACTGAGTTAATCTCTTTGGAGGATGTAATGGAGAATCTAAAGCTGGGACCTAATGGCGCTCTCGTGTACTGCATGGAGTACTTAGAAGAAAACTATGATTGGTTGCTAGATAAATTGAAGTTGGTCAAGGACAGTTATTTAATTTTTGATTTACCAGGACAGATTGAGTTGTACACGCACCACAACTCCATAAAGAACATTTTTGGAAAATTGGAAAAACTGGAATACCACTTATGTGCGGTTCACATGGTCGATTCACACTATTGTTCCGATCCCACAAAGTTCATATCAACGCTTCTGCTTTCCTTATCTACTATGCTGCAAATTGCTTTGCCCCATATAAATGTCTTGAGTAAAGCTGATTTGTTAAAGAAAAACTCATCGAAATTGGATTTCGGTTTAGATTTTTATACCGATGTGCTAGATCTTAATTATCTGTTGGAAATGTTGGACGATGGACCTCTAACAAAGCGTTTTAAGAAGTTAAATGCCGCCCTAGTAAGTCTAATAGAGGATTACAGTTTGGTATCTTTCATACCATTAGATGTTAATTCCGACAGGAGTTTGTTGAACCTTAAAAATGCTATTGACAAGGTAATTATTAAAATTTTAATTTAGTATGTGTATGTATTGGAATCTTTATAGGCAAATGGGTATGTTTATGGCAGTGGAGAAGAACGCAGTATACAGGCATTATTATCCTGTGCAGTTGGTGCCAGGACTGAAACTGAGAGATACGACATGGACTTAATTTAAATTGGAAATATCGTTATGGACTTAATTTAAATCTATAGCAGAAAGTAATTTTTGGATACTAATTATTTTGAGTTTTATTCCTTTTTAATTAATAAACCCAAGAAAGTTATAACGTCATTATTATTAGTTTTAGAGCGAAAATACAAAATGCATACAATAGTGTAAAGCCTTTTTTCTTTTTTAAATTTCCTGTTTCAGTATTTTTCTAACTTTTACAACTAATCCTGTGTGTTACTTTATCAACACTCAACACAATTTAGGAAGAGTGTAACAGTGTTGTCCCAGAGAACATGTGATATATTTACTGCTCAATACTTGACTTGTAGTAGTAGTTTCAACCAAGTAAACGGAATACCACATATGGTTCTGGGGTGCGTAGTAATAAAGGTTTTATGCTTATATGACAAAAAATTTATTACTTGTAGCTTACATAATTCAATATTCATAAAACAAAATTAATTTTCTTGTTTAACTTTGTATTTTTCCAATTGTGCCCTGAAAAAGAAAAATTAATTTAAAATTCTGCAGCTTAAACTACTACAATTAATGTGTACTAGCATTTTACTGCTGAGTAATCGAAAATTTGCAAATAATGACGCTACAAATGCTGTGCACCTAGTCTTAATGGAAACGCAACTAATTATTCAAATCACCTTAGCTGTTTATTAAAATCGTCTTCTATGTTGTCATCTTCCCAGTTATCCTCCCAGACACTTATATCCTGATCATCTTTTTCCTTTCCAGTCCAATCTGAAACCCAAATGTGCAAATTCATTTCCTACAAAACATAACCTAAATTTGCTAACCTTCTACGGGAAACTCTTCGAACTCGTCATCTTCTTCAAGAACACCAAGGTCGAGTTTTGGCTTTTCAGTAGTCATTTTTCAAATGTGCTAATTGAACACAAAAACTTTTAAATATAATTCAAATTACCCAGACCAGTCTACAAATGATCGATAGAATGGACTGCTAATGTCATAATCATAATGTCAATCTGTCTTCGGTGCTGCCAGCTCTACCAATTTTTCTGTAATCTACAGATTTTGGATCTTGTCTACTTATCTACTGATTTAGAAGCATTTGTGAGTGGCTTTCGGCAAACCAATCAGGTATTCTGCAGACCAACTCTTTGCCGAAGAACGTTTTTTGGATATACAAACAGTTATATACTAAAAACATAATTATTTATGTATGGAACCTGTACAGCATCAGTGCGGGCAGTTGTGCAACAAAAAGTGCATCAAATAGATGGTTATGCGTTTAATGTGTTCCTGGTCCATGAGTTATGAACATTGTGTCTGCTAATATCAAAGCACCTAATTCAGCTCATACATAAGTGGATAGTAGAAAGAGGTTGTTTACTTTTCAATCATTTTATGAGTTCTGATTTTGATTTGTTTTGACTGGTGTTTTATGTCCTAGCGTGTGTAGTCTTCCACACAAGCCTTGCTTCTGGTGYGATGACACAGATAATTTAATGTATTAAAATACTTTTTCTTTCATCATTAATCTGCACTATTTCCTTTGCTGTTTTTAAGCAATGAGAACTTCATTGCAGAAGTAGAAATCCTTTTTATTGAGTAATTCACAGAAAACAAACATTAAACAAATGAACTGAGAATACAAAAACATGGAAAATAACACAAATACGGGAATTAAATCTCCCTTCCCCATGTCACAATTAAAAAAACACTGGACCACTGATGGAATATTTCATCGCTGTTAATTGTTTTAAACTTTTTTTTCCTTGGCTCATCATCATCTAAAAAAATTCAAAATTAGTTGCAACTCCATATCTGGATAAGCAATCTACCCATCACCTTGCAGGGGAATATCAAAACTGTCCCAACCAAATTCCCCATTTACTTCCATACTCAGAAGAGGTGTCGCGGGAAATATTCTGTGGAAAAACCTGTTTTCCCTATGTTTTGTGCCTTTTTTCTCTGAACAGCAAACTCTGATTCCAAACCTTTTTGCGCGCATACGGGTACGATCTTTCAACTGAAAAGAGCAGCAGAAACTAATGTACTCATATTAAAAAGTTAAATGTGTTTTATTCACAGTAATCCCACTTGTAATCAAAAAATCGTGATCACTTGCTGGATAGTTTCATCAACAAATAAAAAACAGCTGACACTGTAAACTTTTGCAAAATATAAATTCCACAGCATATGCATCTAAAAAGCAGGTGTCTTAAAATCATGTTTGTTGGCACATGCATTTGTAGTAAAACTGCCTTGCATACATTTGCAAATTTGTCTTTTTTATTCACAAGATTATGGATGCATAAACAAAAAATCTGTACTTGTCTTTTTTATGCTTTTTTTAATTAAAACATAATAGGCTGCGAAAACCTGTCATTACGGTTTGAAGGTCGAGACATTTCTCATATCAGTTTGAGCTATTTCAAAATAGTATTTTAAAGCCTTCGTTTTTACATTTTATAGTATTGTAGTATTACTTTGGCTTATTGATATACTCCTGAGATATTATACCTTGATTTTGAACACCCTGTGATGCAGCTAAAAACTTGTATCTCTGAATACATACTAACAGTAACTAATAGTTTGCTTGTGTAAGATTCTTCATTTCATGTGAATAAATAAGTAAATAATATATGATGATTAACCTGTTGAAGTCTGCGTTGAAAAGCCTCCTCAGCGATGTTCTCACCAGTAATAACCATCGATGATATGCTAAATTCAGCATCAGTGTTACAATTTTGAAAAAAACCAATGCAAAATAACTGATTAGCCTTAAAGACCTTCGGTGCAGATTCTTGTCTTTGCTTGAAGAAACTTTTTATGCCTTGAATAAGTCCTCCTATCAGAGCCACATTTTTTCGATCATGCCTGGAATATGAAAAATCAGTAAAAAAATAAATACCAAGGTGAGGCCTGTGCATACCCTTCTAAGATAGTTTGCAGGAAAGCTTTTGCATTGGTTGTTGGCTGTTTACTATAGAATATAATCAAACCCCTAACACGTTCATTGGGTTTCAAAACTGACAATGTTTCCTTGGGATTAACATGGAACATAGCTGTCCTGATATGTGGGATTTTGGGCAGCATGATTCCATCATAAAAAGGTGGTGAACCTAAAAAGTGCATGGTATTTGTAAGGGGTATCCAGGTAAATGTGGGAATTAATTCGTTAATGCTGACATATTTATCCCCAAAGTTAAAGAAAAAACATATTTTAGTAAATTTATTCTTTGAACAATATAAACATAACTTGCAGATAAGTTTTAAGTTTAGTTTCTTAGAAGCTTTCTGTCACTGTGCTTGGTTCTTCAAATACCTACAAGTAACAAAATTTCTGTAATTACAGTTCGAACTACAACACCCCCAATAGCTACCTGTATAAAGATAATTTCCTTGTAGTATTGTCTAAGCTGCTTATTCATGCATGCTCATTGCTGACAAAAATTAAAAAAATAATTTTATACTCACACATATGATCACAATGGTTACAAGTATAATCGCCTTCAAAATCAGATATAAACTTGGGACAGGACAGCATGCAGTAGTCGTAGCAGTTCCTAACAACATCATTTGCAATATATTCCGCAACTATAAGAAAAATACATATAACATGATATAATAACTATCAATTAGGTGAAGTACTTACATGGCGCACGTACGGGGTGTGAATTATTTGGATGACAACAGACGATTTGGGTCAATGTATGTTCTCGACCATCATGTAAGAATATGCCCAATATTGCGTTGTTATAAAAAAAGTTTTCGCTTACATCTGGACTTATATAGCACAGTTTACCTTTTATCCAGCTAACATTGTTTCTCTTGAGTAATTCTTTGACGGCTACTTTACGCCATTCCTTAGAAACTCTCGATACTGCTTGCAAAGATGCTAAATCTAAGTATGTAAAAGTTATTTCCAGAAGCGGATATACCGATTCCATCAGTTTTCCAAGGCTAAATTTTTTAGATTTGTGAGGTGTTATATAAGTAGCAGGTGGATGTGATCTTTGAATTGAAGGAATACACAGTTCAGAACAAGTTTCCATGACTGTCACGTTAACTGAATATGAAATAATACAATGGTGGTTATCCACACAACAAGATATTCGAACTGCAAACTGCACTAGTTTACAGACATTACATTTGGTTGTTTTACAGTGACTAAATAAACAGTAACACAACGATTTAATGATTTTAAACCATACACTTATTTACGCTTATTTTAAATACAAAACATAACCTTACAAACACCAAAGTGTCAGCTTGTCATTTGTCACTTTCATCGTTGTTGCCAGATGGATATTCTCATAAACAATAGGACGGGATGAAAAACACTAGACGTGTTAATGTAGATTTTTAATAATAATTATGTATTTCTAAAAAAAATATGTATAACAATAAAGAGATAATATCAAATGACAGATATACAAAATCAATCTATCCAGACTGAAACCCATTTGTTTATAACACTTTGGGGAACCCCCAAACACGTACCTACTATTACCTACATCTAGCGGCTCACGAAATAAACAGTAAAACTGAGGTGAATGACACCTCCTTACGGCGCTAGATTTGTAAATGTAATGTGATTATTACACTATATGAATATAAAATTTAATAATTTAAAAATAATAAAGAAAAAACACCATACATTTGTAACATTTATTTAACTTGATTAGGGAAGGCAACATCAGTGGATATTCTTTATATTAACATATTAMAGTCTCATATAAGTATGACGGCCTGTAGTACAACGATTATTACACACAGCKTATWGGTTCACACAACGCACTTGTTATTAAATGCTATGCCATTTTTAATAGCTCGCTGAATCATACTTTGAGCAGATAAGTACTGCTCAAACTGTGATTTCCATCATGCTTGATTCAAAGCACTTTTTATAACAAAAAGATAAAAGGTGTTTTGAAGTAAACAGATWTTGTGTTACAATGCATGWTCAGTTATTTTCAAAACAGGGCTCTTGACTGAAAATAACTGATGGCATTTAGAAAAAAAAGTAGGTATATCTAATTGTTATATGATTTAACGCGTAAGTACACACATACAAAATTTATTACTAACTAGGTGCTACAGACAATAAGTTATACTTTTAAGACACCTAAATATGTGCACATTTGTTTATCATACAAAATTTTTACAGTTTTATTTACATAATTAAGATAGGTACAAATCCTATATATTAAACGATTCCTTATCAATACCTATTCATACAATACTTCACTCCTGGCTGTTCTACTTCTGCCTATTGCAGCTGAGTATGAGCAATGTCAGTGAGTAGAAGTAGATACTTGAAGATCTTCAGGTACCAGATTTGTCAAAATTTTAAATTAAAATATTTTTTGGCATAGGTATTCAGTTGATTTCCGGAAAGTTCATTATTCACTGGATGGACATAAATCACAGTATATGAGCATATTATACTTTTTTTTCTTAAATAACTGAAGTACGAGAACGACAAGGTATAGTATAGTGAAGAAATGCATACAACATTCAAAATGATTGATCTCCATTCTTCATTTTAAATTTAAGTTCAGTAAGATTTTCTAGTTATCATGGAATCAGTATGAATATCAACACAGACTAAAACAATTATATTCCAACAATAACAAATAGTATATTTTTTTAAGTTTACTTATTTAAATGCAGTTTTAATCTTTGAAGCTTCATCAATTTTGTCATAACGCCTTTCGAATCCGTTTAATATACTCAACTGTGATTTACGACCATCTGAATTCAGGTTTTAGTCTAGTCAATGAATATATTGTAGAGTGCATAGAATATGCGAGCCTTTTTGACTTCAGACTAGAAAAGGTCCAATTTTTGGGTTTTCGAATATATCTCGAAAACGGTGATCTCTATAAACAATATGTTCCAAAAAATTAAAAGCTCTTTAAATTTCTTATAAAATTGTCCAATGATTTTCGAAACATACGTTATTGAAAATCTGTAATTTTGGAAAGAAACATTTTTACCTTACTCTTTTTATCAAACATTTGCTGCTAATGCCTTCCACCATCGTTTCTCAGAAAATGGAAATTAAATTCTTCAGTTTGGTATGTATTTCAGTATATTGACGCTACCATGATGATTAACAACATAACAATCAAGTCATAGAATTTTTGTCCATTCATATTTGTGGATTCCCAGTGGTTTTGGAGGTATAATTTCTGAAAACGTGAAGTTACGTGTTATTAAATAAAGTTATTAAAAGGTATGTATATTTATTTGTTTCATTATAACTTAAATGCAATTTATATTGAATTTGTAAAAGGTATTAAATGTACGAGCTGTCAATGTCGCCGGTCCTAGGAATGGGCTGGAAAACCTTTAGGACGTATTTTTCAAGAGTAAGCCGTTTCCGAGATATAATCGAAAAACCCAAAAATGGGACCTTCGCCTCCCCTTCTCAACGTAAGCTCACCCTCCAGGGGAGGGACTTTTAGCATGTTTACCTACTAACCTACTACTCTACACTCTTTTGGGCACTCATTGACTGGATTGTTTATTTAACAAACACAACGAATAATTACAAAACGGTTTCGTTCGTGCACGTCCTTGGACCGTTGACAATCGAATACCTGGAGGAACCCCCATTCCTATTGGTGACTACCCCCCTCATGAAGAGCTCCTTAAATGTTTCCCTAAACTGTCGGGACATCCCGCAGTAAATAGCGAAGTTAATAGGATAGCTCAGTATTATTACAAAATTCGTTAGTAGGACCAAACTGTTGGCCAAGTCGTAGTCTAAGAGATCCCTGATAACTGTGGAAGAAAGAACGTGTAAAATCGTTACCACCGCTAGTGGGATTTCCACGACCAGAAAAGCTGATACGACGACTACAAGCATCATGGTCGTGCACTCGCTCTTTTGTTTTTTCTTCGCCAATAGTATGTCCCTCCTTTGCTGTGCTGCCTTCAAGGCCCGCACGAGCAGGATGTTCAATACTATCAGGCTTATACATGGAGCTAAGTGTACGAAAATGATTCTGAATAAATAATAACAACAGTAGTAGACGTCTTCCGTTATGTATTCTTTGACCCAGTATGAAGTTTCTGCACTGCATACGTGTTCTGAGTGATTGTTCCATGCTATTTGAATCTGAAACAAAGTAAATAGGGTATAAAAATTGTTGAGGAGAAAAGCAATAAAATTGTATGTATAGATAGTATAGAACAATAGTACGGGTTGTCCCAACTTAAATTTACGTGCCCTGATTTTCTCCAAGTTTGAAAAGGGAAACGCTGGAAGAAGTCAATTTTGACTTTGACCAAACCCACTGTCTGATCTCGACTTCCATATGAAAAAGGATTTTTTTTTGACAATAAATATGTATAAACAATTAATTTGTACGTTCTGTAGCACGTTTTGTAAGTTGCAATCTACACTCTTTTACCTTATTTTGACCAGATATATTCCTTCTCGCTTGCAATATTTTTTTATTTCCCATAGCTAGGTATATAAAGATATCGGATGTGATAGCATGTTTAATTTATGTTCAGGACAAGCCATTCCGCCATTCCGAAATTCGTGGAGATTTTATAATCTCTTGACGTTTAATAATTTTCTTATAATAAAACTCCATTTTTCTCAAAATGCCGTAATCTTTCCTTACAGTGAAATTCATCAATCGTCAATAAAAGATTATTTTTGTATGACTCATAAATCATACGTCCTATTAAATTTGCGTAACTATCTTTAAAAACCCTCGAAGAACCAAGGTCTTTTCGCTCTTTTCTGTCCTGAATTCCATTTACAGCTATATTTGTCACTGTTGTCTCGATTTTTTCTTTACCTGATGTAGCAGTTGTTACTCCCCTGATTTACATTGTGTTTATTTTGACCATCCGCAATACGTACATCAAGTTCTTGTTTCGAGATCTACTATGTCGCAGCGAAATCGAAATAGAGATCTGATTTTTACGTTTCTTCTCGAGATCGATAATCCAAAAAGAATCGTCTCGCCGCAGCAGTACTCTGTATTAGATAGTTAACGCTTTAATAACGCAAARACACAGCTTTATTGATGGACTGTTGCAGCTCGTTAGACGTGAACTATCCCATCAAACAACCCATCTCATCTGATTTGCAAATTCCCGTATCACCGCTGTCCGTGATCGGCAAACTGTTAAGCACCATCAGTTTTGTAGTGGACAATATTGACAACGCAAATTGTGTCAGGTGCACTCTTCACTAATTCGCTACGAGGCTTAATTAACCGTAGCTAATCGCTAGCTCATGTCCGGTCCTCTAAAGCGCGCTTGTCTCCACGGTGATGGATTCGAATAATTACTGGAGATTCCAAGGGGTGGTTAGGCGAGCAGCCCAGTCTGAGTCCGTTGAACCTTGGATTGATTGTCTTAAGAGCGCATCATTAACTGAGGTAACAATTAAGTCGGGAAGCATTTGGAGATTTTACTGGCTGAACCCAGTCACTGCCGCAAGTTTACTCTGATAAATGCTTACTAACTTCGACACATAAACACTACAAAGGTTTTAAATATTAAAACTGTTGGCACATTTTCTTTGCGGCTAGTAGTTTATAGCAACACATTATCTGATCTCGGTTCCCTTTATCGCTATAAAGAAAATGAATTGTTTAATCCTTTTACACAAGTTATTCGAATCTTTCAAAACACAATAAACCATAAAAGTAACGATAAGTTTGTATTGAATTAAATAAATAATAATAATACAATGCAATTCTTTAAGGTAACGATGGGTTTGTTCTACAGTAAATAAATCGTACCTTTTTTCATGCATCTTTACTTCTCAAGATTTTTGATAAAACTACTGTGCGTAGGTATCTCATATTTATAAAGTCAATCTAGAATTTTAAGCAGAAATGCAAAAAATACAAAGTGTTTTGTTTTAAAATAACGAAGTTAGCGTTAACTTCCGGTATAATCGATTGTTGTTTTTAGCTGTCATTATTTTAATTGAAAAGAGCATAGTTGGGAACTTGTGACACACCCTGTGTATAATTAAACTAAAAATACTAACATTTACTCTTTAATATGAACCTAATTTATTTATGGAACGCACAAACAAATTAAACAGTTCAGCTATAAGTAACAAAAGGTATTCCTGCACTCGACAGTTAAACGTAGGTATATTCTTTTCGATTAAGATACCAAAAATCCTTACTACCCTAAAATTGAAATGGGTGTTACTATATCAGAACACCAATAATCTATATCTGTACCTCAAACTGACAGTGTCGCAATAGAAATTTGAAAAATTCTACAAAAGGGTGACTTTTCAGTTTGTTCCTTCAAGAAGCAGTGTCAAATGAAAACCTTTTTAATAATGCTTACGATAAGTATGTCATACGGAGCAGTTTCCATTAAGTTTTACCTATGCATTTCCCCCAGGGTTACCTTAGATAAGAAAAGATAGGGATACGTAACTAAGCATTTGGTGCTTATACCGAAAGTGTTACTGAAAACGAACGCCCGCCATTTTAACGGTGCCTGACATGACTTGTCAACACAACAAATCTTGCCCGATATTTTCAAAGGGTTTTCACAAACAAAGCAGTGGTCTAACATGATTTAAAAATAATATTTCTGCAAAGCTTCAAGACAAGGATAGTTTAGTCATAATCATAATAAATATGCGCTGTTTTATTTATACTATTACTTACCGCAACGTAATGGCGATCGAACAGTCTTGTACACTGATGCAGAGCAGAAACTATAATTATGATCCTTAAGAACTTGTATACGTTCGGTAAGGTGCAGAATTTTCTAGCTAAGGGCGCGTGGCAGACGTAGATATACCTTTGCACAGCTAGTAACAAGGTAAGCCATATACTGATGGTATGGAACACATTCGGTATCACCTGAAAAACTCAATGTTAATATCAAAATTGTATTGGTGAAAATATATTAATTGTACAATCAGCCAAATATGATTAGAATAAAAAAAGACCGCATGAATATGATTAATCATAAGCTAACTCGTCCTTTCCAGTAGTTGTTTCTCGTACGTAATTAAAATTAATAACTCATGTTAACTTTTAAAAGCGGTAAGTTAGAAAGTTGCGATAAAATGCCATAAATATGCCTTTGTCAAAATTCAAGATAGCTGCAGAGTCGCTAGACTAACTCTTTTAATATAAATAACAAGGAAGATCGTGTTACATTTCGTTCTAAAGCTACCTTTCGAGATCCCGAGGAATGGAATTGATCAGGACGATCAGTTACTAAGGAGGAGGTAATGTTGCGGAATCAGCGCCATCTGTGTACCGGAGTTGCAGGTTTAGTGAATTAGCAGTGCTAAAATAGTAGTGTTTTAAACTAGTTGTGTTTAGACTGAGTGTATTTGGTACCAATGTTTTAAATAAAGGAAATTAGTCATACAGGCGCAGTTTTAGAACCTCGTATTCGTAACAGTATATTATATACATACATGCCTCTATAAATGAGTAACACTCTGGATAACATACAATTTAGATACTGACTCCTTGATAATGACATGTAATCGATGCTTTATTGCATTTAATCACTTACCTCGTACATAAGCTGCCACGCGTAACAAAGACCGATAGGAAACAGGGGCTTGTAGTGGTTCCCGAACGTATACATATATATGAGCCAAGGCGCAGGTACTAGAAGCGTAAACATATCACAGAGGGCCATGGCCATGAGGACCACGTTCGTCGGCGTCCTCATGTGCCTTTTGCTCAGCACGACGACGATGAGGGTGTTGGCGATGATGGTGATCACCAGGAGGTAGGGCATCACATAGCCGTACAGCGGCACGGCATACCTAATCGGCAGTTCGCACGTCACGTTGATGTAGTTGCCGCTGCATGGCGGCAGAAATTCGTTGATGTTTGTTCCGTTAACGCAGGTCTCGTTGAAGGTGCAGTTGGAAGGTTCTTGGGATGTGGTGACGGACGGGTACGCGGGTACCTGTTTGGAAATTGGAAAACGAGATATAATCACATAGTACCAGGCATGAGAATATTAGAACCGGCTAAGAAATAAATAGGAAAGGTACCTATGTACTAGCGTTGAAACCCGTACAGTTATTAGGTTAAATAAACATAGATTTACCGGGTTTTGGTTTAAATGCAATTCGTATTTCGTACTTTTAATATCTTTTTGGATGCCTAACTAAGATATTTTTGAGATATGATATAAACTTTTTTTGCATTTCTCAAAAGACTGCAGAAGATTGTAATTGTGGAAGATTACAGAAAGTTATGGAAATTGTAGTAACCTGAATGACTTTTTCAAAACGCAGATTTTCAAAGCCTCTATTGCGACACGGTTTTTGCAATGTGTTACACTCTGCAGTTCTTTCATCTTCTACTGAATGTTCTAAAATGCTCTATGACCTTCTCGACACTTCGATTTTCGATTTTTCTATCACGAAACAGTTTGCGCAATGTGCCGCATTTGAGGGTTCTTTAGTCTTCGGCAAAATTTTCTCTAATATTTTTTGACCTTGTCGAAATATTTTTGAGCCCTCGCCCAAGATTGTTCGGCGCCTTCTATCGAATCTTCTTTGAGATTCTGGAAACACCTAACATTCTCCATCGCGAGACAATTTTCTAGAATGTTTTCTAACCGCGAAACATCGATTATTGTTGGTTTCCCTACCAAGAGATGGTTTCATCAAATTGCCACACTTGAAGACTATCGTCTTCTGTTGAATCTTCCAGAATAAATATCCTGACACTCTCCCCTGCAATGAATTTTCCAGGACGCTCTATGACTCCGAAACGTCCATTTTCGATTTTTTCATCGCGAGATACTTTTCAGGTCTTCGTCAAGTTTTATAGAATTAGCCATATTTTTCCACACTTGATATTTTAAATATTTTCATCTGTTGCTTGTTTTTTGTCTATTTTGGTGTGGTTTTACTAATACTTCTTGCACGCAATTGTATTTAGTAAACCAACCCAAGAAGAAGGAGATAGTACCTTCCAAAGCTCAGCATAAGACAAAATAAGTAATTTTCTTGGAGGCCGATACAGAAATATATTTTTAAAATGTTATAATTTTAAAGTATATGTTCCCTTATATGAACAGCTGTTTTTTAATATCTTATAGGTCAAACTGAAAATATAACAAGTGCTAACTAAAATGTAATACTATTTGTCTTCATTACTAGCTACAAACCTTCCATAGATATATAATTAGGTATGCAAAAAAGTTGCTTTCGTTGATTTGGTTTCCCAACTACTTTAACAATTCCTTGAATCCTTCTTTCGATAATGTTGTTGGCTATAATTACCACTACAAATGCCTCTGTTGGATGTAAAGATATGTATAGAAAACAGACGGAAAAATTTTTGAAGAGATAAAAGAAACAAAAACACTTGAGTTACAAATTAAAAAAAAAAGTGGAAGTTAGAAAACAAAATCTATGAGCTATGGAGGTAGAGTTAACCATCTAGAGAATTATTAAAAACGCACAGATCCTGAATGGTTGAACCACATCACTTTAAATAAAAGTGCGTTTCATTTGCATGCATGGCCCAAAAATCGTACAAAAGCTGAAGATAAGACGAATTGTAGCACATACAGGGTTGTACAGAGTAAGTGTTTCTTTATGGACATGTAGTCGTGTTAATTTCGTTTTTATAATTTATTTTTCTGCTTGATTATTTTTGTAATATCGATGACAATCACACAACGACTACATGTAAAATTATCAGTACCATGAAGCATGCGTATTAATCAGAAATAACTGATAATTAATGTAATACAAAGATATTATTGTTCTTCAAATAATACCTAAATAAAAAATACTTTCAAAACGACCTACTAAGTTAAAAAGAAATGACGAAGGTAACTCCAAATCGTTGTGCTTCTACACAGAAGTAAGGCGAAGAACAATCAACATAAAGCAATAAGAAATAATAAGTATTATACCGGCTCCGTGGTAAAGACGTAGGTCATTTTGCCGTCCAATAAGTCGTACGAGTTAACTCATTATCTCCAAATAGACAGAGACTCTTGAGGCCTTAGGGTTGAACTGCTTACACATATCCCAAGTTCGATCCTGTCTCCATTTTAAGACTCCTCCAGTACATCTCTGGTCTGAAACAAAGAAACACATCTTAGAGAAATAGTCGGCATTGTTAGCAAAATAATGGCGTGAACTAGACTGTTCTTTTATTATCTTTACTTATAGTCAAGTACTTTTACTAAAGTAGTAGCAGTAGTGCCTGGATGCATGAACCATTATAGAAGCATTATAGTACCTTGGAAAAGAACCTTTTTTCCCTGAGCTATACGTACACCCTTTCTTTAAAGTCATGGTCGTATTCCCATTACATTTTCAGCGACTCAAGCCATAACTGATTCGTAACTTACTCCCTGAAACGGAGCCGACGCCAGGAACCTTGAATTTCTTGCGCCGCCGTTCTGAACAGACGCGAGGATGAACTATCTTTGCAGACTTTACGTTTAAATGCATACTTCCATTGAGCTGTCAGGACCACCGCTTCGCTATTAATCTCTCTGTAGACGAAAGTAAATCTGAAAACCCTGCAAGCGTGAAATTCCTATTGGCTCCAAGACGGAAGGCCATTCTAAGCGTGTGGCTGCAAATAGGTGTGTGTAAATACGAATTCGAAGAAAGGTTGTTAAAGGAACTTTGGTAGTAAGCAAATGATTGAAATTTCAATACAAGTGGACAAAAGCAGCCTGACTTTAAGCATTTTTACCTTCAGTATACAGTCATTAATGCTTCTAGGTATGCTTCGTTAGAAGTTTGTCCATATTGTCTTTTATACAGGTAGCCCATATGTAATTAATAATGTTAATAACTTTTTAGAAATACACAAAATGTGTTAATTGACTTATTGATTGATTGAATCAGTGCTTGCTGGAGATCTAGATGAGGTGACGTTGCTATATACTGCATATTCCTCCTATGCGTGTTGAAGTACAGTATATCATGCAGTCATGGTGGTTTCTTACTTTTTTCCGTTATTGCGGCTGTGATTCCTTCTTTCCTAAATCCCTTGGTTTATATTGTTCGTAGTTCTTGAACATTGATAATAAAGAAATCCAAATCGATATCCAATAATCATCAACAAATACATTAAAAGACTAATGCCATAAACATATATTTCAACCGCCATGAGCATATTCTCCAAGAAAGTAAATCTCAGAAACAACAGCCTTTGTACTACGGACTGAGAAGGCATTTCGGGCATTGCCATAAAGTTCGGATTTGAGTTTGCGACAAGTGGGTGTCGCGGGAACAATTATAAGTTGTTTGGTAATAAACTACAGAGGGATATAAGTGAACTGATGTTCTATTTATAGGTAATGCAATATATGCGTGAATATGGAAGTGTTTAGTTAACTATTTTTTTCTGGTACACAATGCTTTCATGTTGTAAGCATAATTAAGGCCATGTCTAGTAATAGCAAAATATTCTACTTGGTTTTTTATTTTCTTTACCATTTTATACTATTCAGGTAGAAAGTAAGAAAATAGCAGTTATAATGTAGGAATGAGGAATTCAACAAAAAGCAGAAAAAATGGAAAATAAGATGCCGGTATGTGAGCAGACAACAAACGTGAAATCTTATTGTGATTATATTTAGACCTGAAAACGACGGCGACGGTATCAAAAAACCCTATCTTTAATTCTATATTAAAAAATACTGTGTGTGAATAATCAGAGATATTACTATGGAATAACATAAAAAATATTCTATTATTAAAAGATGAGCAGTCTTACGAATTTCTCTACAAAACCATTGAAGCATTTGTCATGTCGTGACACGGTTAGGTTACTTAGTTAAGCATCATATTTCATGATTAACTCACCGTAAAATTTTTAAAATAAACGGTTGATTAAGTAACTCGTTAAGTAAACTGAAATTTTTCCATCGAAATCGTCAAGGGGTTTCAGGCTTGCTGCAGAACTACTGCAAAGCTTCATAAGCAACACTTGTAATTACCATTCTCGACGTTTCACTGCTGTAGCACAKAGATGTAATTTTCTGGGAGTAACATCCCAGTTATGATTCGCAGAGATTTGGCGTGAACAATTTCCACCGTATTACCGACGATTAACGGAATGTCTATCATGTGCAGCAATTCCATTTTATCCCCCATTTAGATCCAACTGGCGAGATATTTCAATGCGGTTGGGAACAGTCGTTTAGCAATTGGGCACCAAACTGTACCGCAGAAATTAATAGCTACTGACGGGGGCCGCTCGTGTGTAATGTAATAATGCAATGTCGTCTGTCACTTTTAGCCGCGATGTGCGGTTTGATGTTATGGAATTAATTCTCGCATTAATTGGTTCCGAAATCAGAACGAATTTTATAACGTGACAAAATTCTAATCAGGAGTGTTAGGAGATATCGGTCGGTTAACAATAAGAATAATATTTAACAGTGCACTACGACTACTACGTCCAAATTTTAACTACTCGCTTAAAACCAACATAATTATCGAATGCAGGAAGTTCACTCACTCCGAGTTTGTTAATTATACGAGTACGACTGCAGTTGCGAGGGAAAACGTATTTCATATAACGCTAGGAATGGAAATATAACGAAGGCATCCGTAAGCAATCTGCGCGGAAATGAGAATGCACTTGGTGCAAGAAATAAGCGCCAGCGGGCGTCCCATTTACAAGCACTGCGTGGCTTCTCGCGCGCTCCCTTACTCAACAAATTGGATGACATATAGCTCTTCTTTAATTTCCGCAGGACCTTGAAAATGCCGTTTGCTTGTGATGTAAAGTAACGCATCTGATAAACCAACTCATGTGGCTTCATAAAATCCAGTTTGCTGTATTTGGTGGGTGGAGGATTAGGTGTATACTAGAGATGGAGCATGCTATAGGCAAAAGTTTGGTTTTCTATCATATAAAATACTTTTGAGTA
The DNA here is from genome assembly GCA_025024175.1 of Rhyzopertha dominica. Classification (NCBI taxonomy): domain Eukaryota; kingdom Metazoa; phylum Arthropoda; class Insecta; order Coleoptera; family Bostrichidae; genus Rhyzopertha; species Rhyzopertha dominica. The sequence goes on along the minus strand of QCXZ01000003.1, from coordinate 685,488 downwards.
TGTGTTTCGTTCAGTATACACACATGACACAACCAAATTTTTGTATTTCCAATAGAACTTCATGTATATAATACTTCTTCATACTTCTCCTATTTTGTTAAAAAGTACAACAAATTCTTTTACTTGTGGTCCCTACGGAATACAAAGCAACAATTGGAAGAGACAAGACAATTTGAAGAATTACACCAAGTTCTTTTTCAAAAGCGTTTAGAGTATTTAAACGGTCTGTTAAATAGAGAATGAAATAGTGCCATTTTGTGTGTATAAAGGTGTAAAGAAAAATAATTAATAATGTCCGTGCATGTAGATTTTCTAAAAATTTCGAAATATAGGTAAGGATAAGACCGGTTACGTATAATTAATAAATATAAAAATGATATTTGATTATTTATTTCATAACTAAAATTTATAGAATCGTGAAGAGCATTTATAAAGGCTAGAACATTATTTAAAACATTTTAGAAAATATCGTGTACATACAAGAAGTTCTAGACCTGTTTTTTGTACAATTTAAAAGCAGATTGTTTAATATAATAATTTGAAACATTTCTTAATAGAAGGAATTAAATTATTGACATCGAAAGAGACAATGAAGGAGTTTTGGGGATTTTGAAATTCTTGAGTTTATTGGTCAAGTCTATTGAATTTTTAATAGCAAAAGAATTTTTGAAATTCAAATCTTCACGAAGGATTCAATTTAATCATTTAGCTAAATTATAACTAGGAGAATTTATATAACAAGCAACAACATAATTTATTTATTATAACTTTTAATAATTTAGTAAACAACAAAACGTACCAAGAAAAGAACATAAACGTACTTCTGCCAACACATAAAAGTTCGTGTTGAATACACGGCAACATATATATCAACACAAAACTGACTGTAGAACTGCTACTACAGCTTACAGTTTAAAATACAAAACGGAGGAAACCATTTAATGTTGGATTTTTTGTTTGCCATTATTTATTTATTTGCCGCTAAGAAAGTCTTTTAATTAAGCTGCAGCCCATAAAGCTCATGTTGAAATCCACTTGTGTGCAAGGTATTGTTTATGAACTTCGGTATAATTTTACCTAACGTGTTTGACCGCACTGGAGTTTTCATATTCAGAAATTCTGTATATGTTTTGTCAGTTGTTAAATGTTACATAATTTTATGCATTTTGTTACAAGAATAAATAAATGTTTACAGACGCTACCTAATTTTTATTATTTTAATACGTTTATTTAATTAATTGATCTAACTATAGTTTACCATTTTTAATTTTTAAAATGCAGTAAAAGTGCACTCCATTGGAAAAGTGCACCTTCCAAAAAAGCACACTATTGTTCCGTTTCTTAAAAAGTAGCTTCAGCCGTGATGTGAGATAACATTATACCTATATCTAATCTAACTACAGAATAAATGAGAAGCGTTGAGCGCCAGCATACATAAAATATTTTACCAGATATTCCAATCCGTTCCACCTTAGGGAATTGAAAATTGGATTATTTGCACGTCGTGCTGCGAGAATTGGGTCTCCAGGCCCCACGTGCGGGTACAGCTGAAATTCGCATCGTTCGTTTGTTATAATTGGCCGACTGACAGTAGCTGGCATAACTATATTATGCTCGCCTTAAAATCAATTCCTTATCCATTATGAATAACTAACCAAGAATTATTTTGCACTAAATAAACAAGGTGTTAAGGATATGGACACTTCAGCTAAAAATAATATAGCATCAAAATTACTTGCCAAATTGGCCGATGATCAATACGTTGATATCGTCGTATTGTTGGTCTCTAACGAGACATATCTTTGTATGGTATGTCTTTTGCAACCTGAGTTGATGAGATTTAATAGATCGAAACAGCATCATTTTAAATTTAATACTGGTCATTGGTTTTGTAGTTTTGTTCAAAATAGTCTGTATTGGTTTTTTTTTAAGTGGACTGTGAAGGGTACTTAGGTAGCGTAAACCATGTTTATATCCGCTGTTTCCTGTATATAACGCTTTGTTTGTATTAATAAAAACAAACATATAGGTCACAATTTATTCAAGTAAAAGAAGTATTACTGGGATTACAGGAAAAATAACTAACAGTACCTAATAATAACAACCTAAGTAAGTAAGTAAGTAAGTTTTGCATTAGATCAACTTATTAACAGTTTTGCAAATTATTATTAGTAAGTTTGAAGTTAGTTCATACATTGTGAATACATTTGTACGAATTTTGTGGGTATCTTTGAATATCAAGAAACTAGATACTTAGCAAAGATCTAAATTTAACTGTAAGACAGACAAGCAAGCTAGATTATGTTGTCTATACCAAAGTAGGTACACATATAAACAGAAGCTCGTTGGATGATGTAATTTTCTTGAAATGCAGTTTTCAGCGGATTCAGTAATACCAATACCGCTACTCCTATTACATTTCGTATACGCCGAGTTGGATATTTCCAGTAATAAAAGCACGGCTTTCAGAATCTGATCAGGTCTCGTACCTTGGCAAAACCATAAACGTATTTGGACGGTAAATAAAAATTACAAAGTTGTGTGGTGTATCTAAGATTTATGAAATTGATGGATTGTAACCGACGGAACACATAACCAAGTTATTGAAGAGACGGGAGTAGAGGAGAAATGCTAAAACAATAAACTTGACGGTTAGATGTTAAGGGAATACTTTCGACTGTTATGAGATGGTTTACGAGTAATACTGTGCAGCTAGGTTGTTTTAAAGCGTTATTAAATCTGATACACGGCAAATTCCTTTTTTATTTTCTTTTTAAATCATTTTGTAGCACTGCTGCTACTAAGAAAGGTATAATTTCTGGAATTAAAGGTTAATTTTATACGCCAAACAGAAGTTTTCATTTATTATTCGATACTTGCCCAATTGACTAGTACTAAAAAGAAATATTTTATGTAAGTTTATGTAAGGTAAACATAAAAATAAATTAGATCGGTTCCATTTGGCTATAGACTGCAACGAACTATAGAAAACGTTCAAAAGTTAATATTATTATCCAAAAACTGATAAGAACAATATCAAAGTATTATGAATTTTCTAACTTGAAATATATGGCTTGCGTAGGCTATGTAACATTACTAAATTAAACATTTCCTAGTTTTTAAAGATCCTCTTTTATATTTTGCTTGAGGAACATAATGCTAAAAAGCAGAACCAGTATTAATTGCTTTGGTGTTAAATTCTATAAGAGAGAAGTTAAGCCATGAGGTTGACATTAAAAACACATCTTTAACAAACGCTTGCTGTTTTTTTTATGAATTCCTGAAACGTCTGTGCAGAGAATTTGTGGATGGCAGAAACTCGCAGCAAATTGAAACATTATAATATAGTCATAATATTTGCATATTATAAAAACTAAATACCAACAAATACTGGTATTATATACCATATCTTATAAACTTAAGTGTAGCTTTAAGTATAATAAAGTTATTCACAATTCTTGATTAAAAATATGGAATGACTTTAAAAGTCGTGCAAAACAAACCAAACTCTCTTGACGTATATCGAAGTTATTTTCTCTGAGAATAACCAGATCCAAGATCTGATAAAACGTAATTACTTCCAAGGCTGTGCTTGCTTATGAACAATATCTTGGTGGAGGTGCCCCCATAGTCTCTATTGTCATACCAAGACGTTTCTTCTTTCGCTAAATGAATCCTTTTTGTTTACCCTCTTCCCTAATATGCTGTATTCAAGGGACACCTGCTGCTCTGGCTTTTACTTTACGAATGATCTTATTAACGTTCAGCATTTAGTGGAAGGTTTGCTTTGTTGCTTTGAAATACAGCTTTTCAGTTTATTATATCTTTGAAGGCCAGTTGTCAGTCTAGACTACACTTTCTCTTTTGTGACAGGAATAGAAGTCGGGGGTGGAGCAAATTGAACCACTTGAGTTGTTTATTTTCCACCCAGTTACCCAGCTAGAGAAAGAGTTATTTCTGTAATATTAACCTGGGTGAAGATCGACTAAGTTACACCACAGAATAAATCTCTATATTATATTATTCTTACAGCATTCAAAATCAATACATCAGCATCGGTTAATTCGCGCTTCGTTATCCTGTACGCCAAGCTTTTAAATCTTGTCACCTCAGATAAGGCGTTCAAGAAGTTGCTCATCCGAAAATATTTAGCTGCAGGCGACTCCCATCTCGATGTTCCATTTATACCGGTAAAAAAACAAGAGAGAAAAATCGTGTACGACTAAAAGCTTTGACTGAAAGCAATTAGGCTTAGCGTAAGATGGCGCTCTACCCCTATGTGGATTTAAAGCGAGATTATTTAGTCTGTGTGTACATTCACTTGAGTAGTTCGGAAAATTCGTGAACTTTTGCTCGTAGTAAAAAGAACTTCAGCTACAGAAACAAAACAAAACTTAAAAAGTTAATGTATTTTTAAGCTTTTATAACAACGGAAATAGTTTCGTATTTAAAGCATAGTTACGGAGCTTTTGCGGTAAGAAATGTGGGATCACAATTTGCGGACACTGGTATGACAGTGGTATGATATATCGAAATTACGTTTGCGAATTGTAAAAACAAACCAAAGCCTCCGTTTACTGTCATACATTCATTCAGATAGAAACAGATAGAAACACATTTACCTTCAAACTTATTTTAAAAAGATCTTGAATTTTTCAATTCTATTGACTATTCACTTTATATTTTATTTATCCTTACTAAATGATGGAACAGTTGCATATACAGCATCTTCAGAAACTGAATGCGTGAATCCAAATTGCAAATTTGGAAATATTACAACATGTATTCGTTGATATCTTAACATTCTGCGTAATAACATTGTACCTGATATTGAAAATTTATTTTCAGGTAAAGATCAACATGAAATGCAAAACCACTTATGTAATTTAAAGAAGCGTGCTCTGCATCACATCTGGATCACCTATTTTCGAGTTGTCGTATAGGGCATCGCGGATATATATATTAAATGATCTGCTAGATGGCCTGATTTAAGTCTCTCAAACTTTTTCATTTGTACACAAAAAGATATACAGAGAGAAAAATATGTTTATATAAAACTTCGTTTGACTGCATTTGTCTTCAAACTACGTGTTAAATTTTGGCTTGGGTTGTAATGTAAAACTGGAACATGTTACGAAAAAATGGCGATATCGTCTCTGAATTTTGCTATATTACTGTCAAAAATAACTTAACATTTTCTAAACTGTCGATGTATTAAACTCCTATTGTTGCAAGGACTGCAAAATCGGCAAATTTTACTGTTTCTTTTTAATCTGTATACAGAAAATCTGTCCATAATTTACACATTATTAAATGGTAAGCTGTGCTATAATATCTGCAACATTGGGCCACAATTAGATCTCAGCGACATATAACTCGATAAATAATGCAAACTACATCACCTGTGTACGAATACAAATGGGATAAAACTATATTGCAACAGTAATTGCACATACTCACACAGTTTAATCATTGCATATATAATAAATACCGCGGAAACGTGATTGTGAATTGCGATTGCAAATATGGCACATTATTAATACAGGTACACAGTTAGTTATATTATACGACCTGGAATATTTAGAGTTTACTAAATTGTATGAACATAATGTAACATAATGTAAAGAACTGTAGATGGAACCGCTTCTTTGTGAACAGTTCTTTCCGTAAGAAGCATTAGAGCTTTTAAATAGTGTAAAAAGATTTTATGCAACGTATTGTTGTAGTAGTAAACATTTTGTTGAGCAAAAATCAAAAAAATCAGTTTAAAAGGTGCCTGAAGTTTCTTTATATTTTCTTTTGAGGATTTCTCAAGCCTTTGTCGCGAACATTTACTTGGGTTGCATTGGAAAATATGGTTACTATTTCAAATATGTAATCGTCAATAAAACCTTATAAAAATCACTTCATGACCGCAAGGTTCGGCGATCTCACCGGCAGAAGCTCGCGACCTTTCATACCAAATCAACGAACCGGAAATGTCAAATCAAGAATGTACTTACCTAGTATCCACAGTTTTATTAGGGTGGCGTTTATTTTTACCATTTTGGCAGTCGAGTAAGCCACTTTTACTGTGACTGGTACTAGAACATTCTAAAATAGGAGCCTTATTTTATATAAATAGACTGATAATTGGTCCAAAATGTATAAAACTACGATTTGTGCATATTAATGCTTGCTTTATATCATATTGGTATTTCTCAGGTCGTCGTACAGAACTTTTTTCAATTTTCTATATGTTTCTAATTACACACAAATAACAAACTGCAGAAAATGCAGAACCGAGTTGCCAGTTTACAAATTCGCAAACCATTGTGTCCTTCGGTATACTTATAATTTCAGATTAATCTAACCCGACCGAACCGGCGATATTAAATGAAAACATCGACGGAAAATTCACCTTTCACACCACGACTGCTAATCTTCCGAACGCATGCAGAGCCTGATCGGCTTAAACGGTGGCGGCACAACCTCACCATTTAATCTCTGCATATATCGTTTCATAGGCGACATTGATGAAAGGCCTGTCGAAAGCCTCAATATATCGGATTACAGCAGACGTCCCGTGGTGGGTCGCATTTTTGTCTGAACAGGCCGACCAGTCTGTGAAACTGAATATATACATTATTAGTATACAATCTTGGCACGGAGTTCTGCAACCAGAATAAATTTTTTTTTAAATAGTCTACTTATGAATTACGTATGTTTATTGGTAACAAGTCTTGCGAGAGAACTCTCCAATTAAACGATACGATTTAAATGAATATCTTAGGAGTTATCAAACTCTTATTATAAACATTTTGGAGCTAATGGAGGTGACGACTGTAAGGTATTTGTTGTAGGCACAATATTATGCTCCACTACCCATTGGAAGCCAGGGTGGGTTGCTATTATACTATATAGGGATTGGCCAATCTTAAATTAATTTCTTCTCTGCGATCGCTGTATCATACTAAACTCAATAGGTATGTCAATCTGTCAATATACTCGTAGATGGTGTTATTGCGGACCACACTAGTTCCAAACTATCAAAGCATGAGTAAAGTTCGATGCAGCGAAGCAATTGCTTTCGGGTAATAATTGTTCGGCAGGAATTTGCTACAGTATTCCTCCAATGACCTCCACAGAACGTAATATGATCCGGCATCTCTATGCATTCGCAAATACCTTCGATACATTGCAATTCATCGCAGGTGCAATGCAAGTTATGCTGCAGGAGGACCGCAGGTATTTATTAATTGTAAAGGAAGCTATATAAAGACGGGTGCATGCGTGATAGCAGAACATTTGCCTTTATCAAGGGTTGCACGGTGGTAATGCGGGTTGTTATTTTTAGGCGGAAACAACCAGCTTCCTGGTTTCTCATAATTATTTTATAAGGACGGGGTAATATGGAATGAACACGAAAGAGGCTACAAATAAAAGCTTAAAACGACTTATCAGTAGCTGCAGCTAGTCTTTCACTACAGAATCGCATGTTTTTTAGGAGCAAGTAAAATGCATAAATGATAGCACACTAACTCAATCATTCGAGTACAAACTCTTGTGGAGAATTTTTCGATGCATTTTTCAGGATATTTGGGCGTTAACGTACTGCAGAATGGAATTCCTGATAGACCATTTTCGATACAAATATACATTTCGTTCTTATTTTTTTCAAAATTCACTTGAAATAGGAATAAAATACAACATAACCAGCATCCCTGGTGGAGTTATGCCAAAAACCGTGTGTATGTACCGCCAGTTGGCTCTAGAGATCTCCAGATCTTCACTTGAGTCACAACTCAACGTTTGTAAGGTACGTATGATAGTAATTTTAAAATTTCAATTCAAATTTGATGTACATTATTTCACAAATAGCTTTCGATATAACTTTTTATCGGAAGAAAGGATCTGATCGTTTTTCACCTGCATTTTTAAAAAGAACATCGAAATGAGCCAGTAGTCTTTCATATTAATATTAATTAATCCGATATGAGATTGATTTGTTTCAAAATTTTACAAAGGCTTGTTACTGCTGGAATTGTCAAAGGTGGCTCCATGGGCGTACCCAGCTTTTGGTCTAGGGGGAGGCGGGCAAAGCAGAAACGTCCTGTAGAGTATAATTCATCATAAATAGAAATAATAAACGTTTATAAGATATAGGTACTTAAGTAACTAATGAATAATCTTCGTGGATTTTCTGCAAGGCTCCTTCAAACATCTTCTGTGAAATAAAGACCCAAAAATGTTTTTTATGTACACTGATCATACAAAGCCCTTTCATTACTAATTCAGTTATTGATGAACTCAGTTAGGTGAGGAGCATTCAGTTGCATCGCTCTCGTGTTTAACAAAATATAAGTTGATACATTTTATTTGGGAGAATAAAGATCCGTGATCCACATAATATATAATGATATCATACAAAGTACCAAAGGAACATAAATTTCACCTTAAAGGTTCTACTAATAGGACCACGATTTCTGATTCAGAATTAACACATATCAAAGACTATTGCACCAACCGATGCGCTTTTACTACAGTTTCAAGTTTCAACTTCTCACACTAGAAGCATTAGAAATTTAAGCTAGGAGTTCATATGTATAGGTGCTAAAGATACAATTGTAGTAATTTTTACTACCCAAGGAAAGAGACTCGATGGATAACTAACATTATTAAAACTCAGAACGACAAATGCCTCATTATTATGCGTCAAGCCAACCTTCTTAGATCGCCAGTGCATTGCTCTTAAAAATTAACCGACTACTTAATATTTTAACCAAATTAAGCTTCATTTAAATAAACTGAAATATATTGAATTGCATTTTTAACAACACACCGGATTTTAATTCGAGCTGATAATACTTTTACTGCATTCGTAAAACTTATATTAAATAAATTGACTTTCATAAACGTGAGAATGAGAATTTAGAAATTTGGTAGAAAAGTTAGAGTTATCACCGAATATATGACAGATTCTGATGTGATTCCATATAACAGTAGTTAGTTGAACAATCTTAATAGGAAAAGGTAGAAGAACTGAACTAAGCAGAAATCGTGTTATGACTCTATATAAGCTATATCCGCCCTAAGACAATGATTCGTAACAACAAGAATGTTGAAGTTACATCTTCAAAACGCACATGGCATCGATTAAGCTTGGAAACCATTTGACAACGACTTATTAGAAAAGGTTATTTGCAAGGGTCAAATACGAGTTCTGGATGAAAATTGTGAAATACACTTGTCTATAAATTTTACTGTATATGCAAATTTGTAAAAAAGACATTTAATTTTTAAATTAATCTGTCAGAATCACATCACATCAAGCAACTACTGGACAAAATGCAGCGTACAACACAAGAGGAAGAAGAACAAGGGAGATGCCCGGTTTAATACCACCGATTCTCTAACTCTCGACGGAATCGTTTTTGTGGAATATGTACTGAAATATTCGATCAAGTTTACATCCAACTTGGATGATTACGCCGGCAACAGTAGCGCTGACTCGCCGATCTATCTCACGGGGTTATTTGGTCATCAACCAGTAGCGATAAAAGCTCCCTTTTGCCTTCCTTTTCCATAAACTAGCGGTAATTCAGCAAAACGGTCACGTCCCGCGGATATCGCAGACGCATCCTCGCGACCCTGACCCCTTTTTGCTCCATAGTAAATCCGCGGGAGGTGGTGGTGTTTTCTTGTTTGCTTAGGTACAGTTTTTGCCGGCCTGCCGGCAATCGCGTGGCGCTTATTAAATTACGAGGCCTTATTTTGTTGCAAGCGGGAGGCGTACCACGTCTAAGTTTAAATATTTATGGAAGGCACAATGTTTTAGCTGCATGTAGGTACGAGCTTTTTGTAAAGGGGGTGTTTAAAAAGCATTTCTGTGCGCGAATGGTTCATTTTTGATATGCAGGGTCCTTAATTTCAGCTCTTGTTTTTTGTAGCTCATTTATTATTTAGGTTAAAGATTTGGTATCTTGTAGACTAAAAAAAATATTCTAGGACGCATTTCAGAKAAATATTTTTGATTGTACCAAATTTCCCAAAAATGCGACCTTCGAAACATTAACACAAGTTAGGTACTAGCATTGTTAGTACAAGCCATGTTTCCTTCATCAGAACCATCTGTAGACAGCTGTTTCGGTTTATACAACCTTCTCAGGAACATCTATAGTCCCAGTGCAGACAACATGGCATAGATTTTGGATATACCAAGGTAAATGATGCGTATGCCAGAATAATAATGACGTTTAAGCCCATGACCGCAAATCGTTATTACAATATACGTGAGGCTTAGCCTGGACCCAATGAAGTAAGATGCTGAAAATGAAATATACAAGTATATCGCTTTTTTCATGTAGATTCATATTATATTTGGATAATAATACGAATAATGTCATATGTGCATCTGTTAGATGAAATCAATCTGCAACCATTTTGAGTAGTCTTCTTCAAAGAATACTTCGGAATACAAATTTTTGTTTAAGAAAATCTTTTTTTCATACTTCACTTTATAGCAATACCATCAAAAAGTAGAGTTTCGAACCATAAAAAACAATTTCATTAATATTTTTTACGTAGAATTCACTGGTGTAATTAGCTTTTTATTTCCTTTAATAATATTACCAAATACCTGACAATTACTGAAAAATTGCAAGAGTTTTTTTTTGCCATTTTGAGCATTTTCTTAAATAGTGATTATAGGTCCCTTTCTTTTATAAAAGAGAAAAACATGCATGGCAGTCAGGTGTTTTGGACCAGATCTAGGAAGGATTTTTAATCAATGGACTATTTCTGTATAAATGAAACATGCAATTTGTTTGTATTATACAATATACAAGGTCCGCCGCCTAAAACTCCCCAGGCTCGTATTTTCTTTATTTTTTCAGGTACAACCGTAAGTTATATGTAAAATATTGCTACACAGTTGGATGCCGACTTTTTTCTTCTTCAGTTAGTGTCCTCACTATGTGTGCGTAAGTACAAAAAGACCTACTATTTGACATACAACTTAATGTTCTGCCTGAAAAAAAATAAAGAAAATACGAGCGTGGGGAGTTTTAAGTAGCGGACCCTGTAGATCAAATATCCTAACACAGAAATAGTCGCCAAATATCTTTTGTCAGCTATTTTAAAAACAACTTTGATGTGAAGTTGATATAGTCGAATTTTGATGTAATATTTAGCAAAAAATAAGACAAAATCAGCCCAAAAGATTAGGCTTTAAACTGGCTAGAGAATGTGGATTATTAGGCTGGGCACACTTTATACAACTCTCTGTAGTAATTAAGATGTATTAAAAATTGAAAACTGATCCATCTTCTCGAAGTGGAGTAATTAATTAATTCTTCAAAAGAAAATATCCTTAATGTGAACTTCCACTTTATTTTTCAATTGTATAGCGCTTTCGGCTAAATGCTAGCCATCGTCAGTACAAACGTTAAAGGAAGGAGTTTCCTTTTAACGTTTGTACTGACGATGGCTAGCATTTAGCCGAAAGCGCTATACAATTGAAAAATAAAGTGGAAGTTCACATTAAGGATATTTTCTTTTGAAGAATTAAGATGTATTAGGTTCGAATATGTAGTAGGTACTTACTTTGACACGAATTATGTGGTAACTACCCCAATCTGAGTGACAGGGCCGTACAGGAATGTAACATAAAAGTACTTCACCGGACCTCTTGAGAAGATTGAAGGGCTAGTGTTCTCGTAGGGTGTATTGTGGCAAGTGTGTAATATCTGCTTTGGGTTCTGTTAGTTGCTCATAATTTAACTGGACATGTTAGACTCAATGTGCAGAATTATTATTACAGGGCTTTGATGTACAAAAAAAGGCTGTATAGAGAAACAAATTCAACACGCTCCAAAATAMTAAAGAAAGCAACCAGAGTAAAAGKTAATTATTGTAACAGAGGTATAGCATGCWTAATCAATTAATAATATTCCATCAGAATTTGCATTCAAAGCATTCGTGTGATTATGAAATATCTTTCGTGGTAGTGTATTTTCTTCCGTGAGAAATAATAATAAAGCGTAGCACAGAACCTGGAACTGTGAAATTTTGCACGATGCATTAATTTAAATTCATGGTCACCAAAGGTCCATTGTCACCAGCAGAACGGCACTCCTTATTCGTTCTTATTGCGCAGAGAAGTATGAAAGTTAATCCCTTAAAAAGTTTTAATCGTCTTGCAGCTTGGCGATGTCAGCTGCAAAAACAAAACGTCCGTGGTAATCCAGTTAAAAAGTTCCCAACAAACCGAAGTCAAGTTTAATTTCGTTTGCGTATTAAAACAACCACCCAAAATTAGGTGAAACCGGCTTGGCACGAGAAAATTCGGTTAAGTTTCGCGATACCCTTCAGCGAAGGCGCCGGCAACGAGCTTAAAATTTCCGCAAATTCAGTTGGAAAAATTAAATTTTGGTTCCATGTTTGAACTTGAAGCGATGCAAAGGACAGCATACATGTATAGGCATTACCAGAAACCAAGGGTTTATTTATACAGCTACGGCAAAACGTTTTAAGCACCAGTAACTTTAGTAAAGTAATCGTTACCTGAGAATTGGGTTAAGAATTGTGTCGTGTCATTATCGTCCATTACGAGGAGTACATAGGCTTGCTTTATATCTTTAGATCTATTGCATACATCACTAATAATTACAATACCACCTCCGTAATATAAATACCTACAGGTGTAGTAAAAAATAACCAATACATTGAGAATAAATAAAGGACTTATTCGTATGCTTGAATAAAAAAAACATATATCTAAACATCTCCTAATGTGGACGAGAAACTATTTATACCACATTTTGGCGMTCATTTTGTGAAAATCGCTAATAAGTAACCTAGCGGTGGTTTTACAAACTACTAGTTAGGTTGGTAGGAAGTCCTACATTGCCAATTGCACGCCCATTTAGTGAAAATCGATAATGCGTCATCTGGCGGTGATAATAGACAGCATTGCCATTTACTTTTTCTACCATTTAATGCAAATACTCGTATACATAATGTAAAGTGTACAAAGTGGACTAAAGCGACGAAGTGTAAAGCATGCACAGTAAGGGTCAAAGAATGGTCCTCTGTGTCACATCACAAATGTTATGCGTTGATAAGAGTAGTATTCATTATTTTTATCCTGTTGCTAAAAAAATTAAACGAATCTAGGCGTATAAGGCTTAAAGTTTATATTTTAAAGAATAAAAAGTCGAATAGCGCCACTAAAATAAATTGGTTATTATCCATACATGGCAATATTTCATCCATCGTGCAGTAAGGCAGATTCACAAGTGTATTTGCAAAATGTAACGTAATATGTCCAATAAACACAAGTATCGTCTGAATCCTAATGTTTTTGAAATAAAATAGAAATATTTCCATTTTTGTCTAGACCAACGGGAGGAAACTTCCATTACAAGAACACAATAACGCAAGGAATAAAGGATAACCTATTAAGAAACCTGCCACACAAATGAATTGCATTTCGTTAATAATTCATCGCTAGAGTATTGAGCTTTCATGGTTTCATGCTTCACATCAATATAGTTGCAACATAAAAGCTTATTGGACACGTAAGTTGGATATTAATCATTGAAATGGTGTGTTACTATACTTAATCTTCTTAAGACATATCTAGGTTTTACGTCACGACTATTTGTGGTAGTAAACAATCTTTATAACATAATAATATGAGGTTTAGTATATAATGAGTAATAAAAGAAAAATGATAGCAACAATGCGAAAACCAATGAAAGACCGGATGAAGATTGAAAGCTCCCAACAAGCAAAATTATTTTATAATTTCCAAATAGCAAGTCATATTTGTTATATTGTTGTTTTATTATTGTTCCTCGACGTCCATTTTATTTTATAAGGTATTCCCCTACGAGTATTCAGCTTCAGTACACTAAACTGTTATATAGTTTAGTGTTAGAAACGTTTTCACAGCAAAATTATAAAACAGTGTTAAGCACCATTTTATAGTCATTGTATAAAGGTTTGCACAACTTTTTATAGAACATTTTTCCAGTGGAGACAAATTATTTTATAATGAGTTTAAATATGTGTTATTCAACACTGAATCGTCATCTTGTGAACACCTATAAAATTATTATATTAAGTCTTGATTTGACTCATGTAAAAAAACAATTTGTTATACAGCAATTTCTTCTGTGATAATCATGCTTTATAAAGAGGAAGCCATATTATTATCATGATTGTAAACACATATATGGCCGCCATTGCGTAAAGCCCACTAAAAATTATTTTTTTTACAAAAAAGTAATGTACAAAAGTTATGTTTCTAACAAAAATGATTATAAAATGCGGTTTATAATCAGTGCAGATAGATTTAAGATGCCACACAATTAAAAACATTTTTTGTATTTTGTCAATATTTCTTTTAAATTGATGAAATACTTATTATTTTTGAAGCGCTTAAAAATTTTGTATACATACATGCATATGTTTCACAGAAAATTTTGTTTGGTAGTAGTTTCTTGTGACTACAATTCAATACTACGCATATTTTATGTCATGTGGTACGGTATATATCTCGGTCTGAGGGCATGTTTTATTTTACAGAGGAATATGGGTTGCAACTTTACCCAATCGTTAAGAAATAAAACATTCTCCGCCAAATCGGTTAAAACACCGAAATATTCCTTTGAAGATGCTGAATGCAACAGAATTGTAGCATAATAGAAAATGCCGTAACATTTATAAAACTGTTTTATAATAAATTGCTATAAAACCGTTTTGTAACTGATTTATAGTAATTTTTATACCACCTCTGTAACTATCTACAAAACTGTTCTGTAACACCTACTTGAAGCATTATGGGATACAGTATATAACTAAAATGTTTTATAAAGATGCGCCTTTTTGCATCTTTAAGTATTCTATAAACGTTATGACAATGTTTACAAGAGTACAACTGTTTTATAAAACTTGTTTTATAAACGTTTGCCTGATCATTATAAAGCTGTATGTTGCTAGTTGGGCTCTTCTTAACATAAACTTAATCAATTAAACTTAATTTTCGCCATTTTTTAACTTTTGACATTATTGAAAAGAATCGTGTAGAAGAAAAGCATTACATCTGAAGAAAATTAATTATGTAATTGCGTTTGTGGATTACTTTTATGGAAAAATGTATCAAATATTCGGTGCTTGTGTCTTGGCTAAAAGTTTAATTAATTGAACCTTATGGTTTTCTTCAATATCTTGACCTTTAATGTGGTCCTTTGAAAATATAATATCTTTGTATTCTTCTATAGTTTTTTTCGTACATTTTGCAAAAAAAAGTTAGGTCCTTGTTGGCCACAAACAGCTTCTCCACACTGATTCCAGGGCCTTCATCAGTTCGTTACACCCATTAATTGAATCAAGTTCAACGGCCGTAGAAAATTCAGTTTCAATTAACAAGGCATCAGAAACCAATTAGAATGCCCTGTGCGAAAAATCTGCCGTTAAATACATTTCGGGCTTCATCACGGAGTCAATTTGCAGGAAAAAGTTTCGGAGCGGAATCTCAAACACGGAACCAAATGAGCATCGTTCGGCCTTTGMAACGCCCGTCGATGTGCTCTAATTTCTCAGCTCGTGTCGCCCTGCTCCTTTTGTGCGCCTGACGGAGCCGTTGACCCTTCAAACTGCCATCAAAATGCTAGAGAACCCTAGCGCGACCCTGTGACATCAAGGTCGGGCGGTTAATGTGCTGTAGGTCGATGGGACGGGTATTGTTCCTTCCGCAGTTCATCAAGTGCGACTTTGACAAAACTGTTGCGATTTATCACAAATAATTGGTATGTACTTCAAATTTAGATAGCATACGTTTACCGAACAAGGATCTATTCACATTAGAAAGAAAAGTTGCAAGTACAAATTTACTGTTGAATGTTAGAAATTCTAATAAAGACACAATAAAAAAATACTTCTTGAGGAACCTCTCATTCTTTAGATGTGCTCCTCCGAAAACTATTATCTATTATACAGGGTGATTTTTTGAAAACTTCACACCTTAAATAACTTTAAATATAGCAAAAATTTAAAAATTTGCAAAAACAGGTAAACTTTTGTTTGCAGGGGGACAACTTTTGAGATAAGTTTTTAATGGATAGCGCTTACTCTCTGAGCAGGGTAGACACCCCTTTAAAATTTTTAAATGGAACTATCCATCTTGTGATACATCATTTGAAAGCTTATTTCACAAAGAGTCTGGCCATGTAATTAGTTTTACCACGTTTAACTTATTGACGGGGTAATAGATTAATAGTGCCTACGAAACAGGTTGCTTATTAAATTGAATATTTTGGACTCTTTTCAACAAAATGTATTTTATTTTAGAGCGGAAATAAAATTTGTCCTCACGAGAACCCAAAATTTAAACAAACAACTTGTAAAAAATATGACACTTAAAAAAAACTCCCAGAATACTGAAAATTTTCTTTTAACATTATTATTAACATTAAAGTATTTATCATGTAATTTTTTAGAAAGTCCATGTCCACGAAAAAGAAAAATTATTTATTTGTAACTCCAAAAACAGTGTGAACAAAACCAAAGAAATTCAAACCTTACAATAGATTCTCAAAATGTGCACCACCTCTTTCCATACAATAATACAGACGGTTCTTGAACTCCTCCTGCACTCGTTAATAATTCTTTCTCGCAGATCGTCCAGGCTAGTAGGTTGTGTTTTGTAAACCACAGATTTTAAATGACCCCATAGAAAGAAATCTAAAGCAGTCACATCGGGTGATCGTAGCGGTCATTCAATTGTTCCACGCCTACCAATCCAGTGAAGAGGAAATCTATGATTTAATCAATTTCGCACATTAATGGCGTAATGCGGTGGGGCTCCATTATGTTGGTAAAACAATTCGTATTCATCCAACATTGGATTTCCTTCAGGGTCACGTTGGTTTTCTAATTGCTCTGTGATTAAAGGATCAATAACGTTATCAAGTAATTCTAAATACATTCCCTCATTTAGCGTCCCATCAATGAAAATTGGACCTACAGTTGCGTTGCCAAGTATTCCAGCCCAGACGTTCAGCTTCTGAGGAACTTGTGTATGACCTTCTCGAAAAATATAAGGATCTTCGTCACTCCAGTACCTGACGTTATGTTTATTTACAGAGCCGTTCAAAAAAATGTGCATTCATCACTGAAGCAGATATTTTTTATTAGATTTGGATTTACTATAATCTTTTCTGTCATAATTTCGCAAAATTGCAGTCTTCTATCGAAGTCATCTTCGCCGAGTTCCTGGAGAGTTTTCATCTTATAGGGATGGAATTTGTGCAGTTTTGTAACTTTCCTTACAGATGAATAAGAAAGTCCAGTGGCTGTAGAAATGTTACGCAAAGAGCTAGTTGGATCCATTGCAAAATGACCAAGTACTTCAAGTTGGGCCATTTCATCAACGACTCTATTCCCTGCCCTTTTTTTGTTTACTACAGATCCAGTGTCTTGAAATTTCTGCACGAGATCGAGAATGTACCTAGCGTCAACATTTTTATCGGGGTGCCGTTCGTTAAACACCCTTGCTGACGCACGAGCACAGCTATGCTCAGCACCGTAAATAAAAATTATTTCTACCCTTTCGGCAGTTGAATAAACCATTGTCACTTGGACTCTCACTTTAAAATTTCACGCTATTTATAAAAAGGAATGTGAACAAAAAGATGGTCGTGCCAAAGAAGTAGCCAAAAAGTTTAAACAAAAAGTTGGAAACACAAAGTAGATAATTATTTAGCCAATTCAGTATAAACTGTCGAGTTGCAATATCAAGTAATGTCGAAAGAAAATTTTAAGTATTTTTGGCATTTTGCTTAGGTGTAACAATTATTTTTTAACAAGTTTTTTTAGGCTTAAGTAAGGACAATTTTTATTGTAACTGCAAGACAATAAATTTTGTTAAAAAAAGTCCAAAATATTCCATTTTATAAGCCACTTGCTACAATGCACTTTTTGACCCACTACCCCGTCAATGGGCAAAAAATAGTAAAACTAATTACATGGCAAGACTCCTTGTGTAATAAGCTTTTAAATGATGTATCGTAAGATAGGTAGTTTCATTTAAAATTTTTGAAGGGGTATCTACCCCGCTAAGAGGGTAAGCGCTATCCATTAAAAACGTATCTCAAAAGTTGTCCCCCTGCAAACAAAAGTTTACCTGTTTTTGCAAAATTTTAAATTTTTCCTCTATTTAAAGTTATTTAAGGTGTGAAGTGTTCAAAAAATCACCCTGTATAATGAAATTACACTATCTTAAAATTTCCCACTTCCGTCATTCTTAGAAAAACGCGTTTTTTACGAGCCCTTCCCAGCAAAAATTCATCAAAATTTTAAGGATCGTTCAGTGCCTGCATTCCATCATCGTTCAGTGAAATTTGAAATTACTTAGTAACGTAAGTAATGGAAATTAAAAGTACGACCACTTACTGTTTCCGGACAAATAAAAGCTAAATATGAATATCTATTAGAAGATTAGAGATTTTTGTAAATGTAACAAAAAAAGCAAACGTCTGTGCTTCGTGATTGATAAAATTGTATACGGTTACAGCTATTCATGTGGAGCAAGTTCGACGTTTGAAAGAATTAAACATCGATGAAAAGCACAATCAAGGCGAATAAAAACGAATTACAACCTTAACTAAACCAGCTAGAGAGGAATGTAAACATCATCTAATTGGTATCGCAGTAGGAATACTCTCTGCGTAACACCAAAGGAATTCAGCGGAAGTGAACAAAGACCTGAACTCTTTTGCTTTACCATTCGTAGCTTTTGTCATCGCAATTCTTTTGATGCAACACAAAAAGGAGGTTAATTGAACTCCACATAGACATCATCTAGAATGGAGCACGCGAATTGCAATTGTAAATGCAACTAGCTCCGGACAACATTTTAAAGTGGTTTGCTAAATTGATGTTTTGTTCTATGGAAACGAAAGATCTCTTCTGCAATTGTAGCTGTTTAATAGTAAAGCCTTGATGGGTTGTGTGGAACGCCTTTTTTTATTTAATATTCTTCAAATTGCGGCTAACAGATTAAAACGATGTGCAATAATTTTAACTGCATACCAGTACATCGAAGAAAGCAGTGGTGAGTATCAATTCGAATTTTTTTAGAAAAGAAACAGCAACGGATACGTCCATCCATAAATCATCCGGATTATCACAAAAAGCGGCACTTGTACCATGGGTAGATAGACTGAACACATTGACTACCACTAAAAAGCAAATTTCTGTCAAAAATGGGAAGGAGGAAGAAGAAGAAGAAGGAGACCTTATTTATAGAGACTTTCCATCCCACTTTAATATAAGCGTTTGTATAGAAACAGACTTATGTCAACAATTAAACTGACAGCATCTAGCTGTTGCATATGGAAGTTTACACATTGACAAATATATGTTTTCATATAAATGTAATCTCCCGTGGGATGGAAGTGCCAATAAGTACTACCGAAGTTCGAACTACCCTTAAGGTGTGTACTTTTCTCTATTTATTTAACTTTTTCTGATTACTTGCTCCAGTACTATATTAAATTAATTAATTATTAATAATCAAGAAAGTAAACTCAAAATCAAGTATTTTTGTGCACTGCCTTTCGAAGCAAGAGATACAATTTCCTCGGTTTTAATATATTTAAACTTTCAAACCTTAAAATCTTAAAATTACGAGGCATGTTTTTTTAAGTAAGTACCGTTTTGCGATTCCGCCGCCGCAGCGCTACGGTCGGCGTTCCGCCCATGCGCGCTGGTTACCTACATCTCTTGTCTACGCACTGACGCCATTACAGTTTGATTCTTCATTGTATACGTTGTTTACTGAGTGTTTAAGATGCCTCCGACAATCGTGAGTCCCGCCGATTGTGAAATACGGGCTGTTATACGATTTCTTAGTGCTAAAGGCATAAAACCGATCGATATCCATCGTGAGATCTGTGAAGTTTACGGACAAAACATTATGAGTGATGGAATGGTAAGGAAATGGGTGAGAGCATTTAAAGATGGCCGCACAAATGTGCATGATGAAAAACGGAGTGGGCGTCCTTCGGTCGTTAATGAAGATTTGGTGCAAAAAGTGAACGAAAAGGTGAGAGAAAACAGACGCTTTACAATTTCATCATTGTGCGACTCCTTTCCTCAATATTCTCGTAGTGTTTTGTATCGCATTGTGACCGAGAACTTGAATTACCGGAAATTGTGTTCACGTTGGGTTCCGAAAATGTTGACGGATTTGCACAAAACCCAACGTTTAGGCAGTGCATTGACTTTCCTTGAGCGGTACCACAATGAAGGTGAAGATTTTTTAGACCAAATTGTTACTGGTGACGAAACATGTGTGGCCTACGTCACACCAGAATCGAAACAACAATCCATGGAATGGCGACATTCATCATCACTCAAAAAAGTGAAGTTTAAGCAAACTATTTCTGCCCGGAAAATCATGTGCACAGTTTTTTGGGACAGAAAAGGAGTATTGCTAGTGGAGTTTCTGCCTCGTAATGAGACAATCAATGCAGCGTCTTATTGTAAGACATTGAACAATCTGCGTCGTGCAATCCAGAACAAAAGACGTGGCAAGTTGAGTAAGGGTATCGTTTTGCTGCATGACAATGCCCGTCCACATGTGGCTAATCGGACCAAAGATCTCATCAAATCTTTTAAATGGGAAACTCTAGATCATCCTCCATACAGCCCTGATCTGGCGCCCAGCGACTACCATTTGTTCCTGCACTTGAACAAATACCTGGGTGGTCAGCGTCTTCAAGACGATAACGAAGTCGAAAAATTTGTGATACAGTAGTTAACAAGTCAGGCGGCAGAATTTTATGAGCAGGGTATTCAAAACTGGTTCCACGTTATGACAAGTGCCTCAATATTCACGGAAATTATGTAGAAAAGTATATTAAGGTACAGGCTTTCATGTAAGATATATTTATTGCGATATCTTTGCACGCCTTTTTTTAATTCCAAAACGGTACTTACTTAAAAAACATGCCTCGTATATTAAAATGACTAAGCTTGTCGTTTCCCGGTACCTTCGTGTTATAGTATGTTCTGTGGTAACCAATATCAACACTTCATTATAATGTTAGAGTGGCTTTTAACCTTGATATTTTAAAACTTCAAAATCAGGCTGCCTTTATAGTAAGCCGATACATAAACTTTGACTGCTCCATCGTCAGCCTCGGCTGTTAAATAAGAGGAGCAATTAATCCGCTACAAAAATGTTTTGATTAACAAACAAGTTCGGAAACTCATTATAATTTCTGAAGAGGTAAATATTTAACGTAGCGAGTTGATGGGGGCGGGGCGTGAAATTGTGAGCTTTGCAAAGTTTAATGTTAAGATCCTTGGCCTTCTGTTGCCCGAGTGAGATAAAAATTTAAATACAAATGCCGCACCTGACCGACCGAGGCCTCTGAATAATGAAGCGCAGACCGTGTCGCTTCCGTGAAATATTTCCTTGGGCCGAAACGCGAACCCTTGCGAAACGTACATCCGCGAAGATTTGTTATTCGCGGAGTTATTCAATAATGTAGCCGGCTGACCGTTTTGAAAAAGTTCACGCTGGCTGGAAGCAATTCTCAAGAGGGCGGTTTACGTCTTGGAAGGCTCACCGAAGAGCAGCAGTTGGTTAATAGAAAACTAAAGTGGCACTTTTAGATGGGAATTCACAAGCGAAATTGGAAACAGAAGTCCTATGAGAATAGAGCAACACTGAGCGCAAGTCGAATGCCATGACGCAATTTATTAGTGGTAAAAGCAAAAGTACCACAGTGTCGATAAAGTAATGCATAAAATTCGAATCAAAACAACGCTACAGCAGAACGGATTTTGAAAAAAAGACATCAAAAAAGCGCTAAGACCACGTCGACAGACGAACCCAGCAGAAAAAGAAATGAAATCTGTAGCCAAAGCTCACCTACTATGCCCATATCAAAAGAAACTACAGAAAGAGTCAGCAGAATCTTGAAGAAGCACAACACTGGGACCACGTTTAACATATCGAGTAAAATCTCAAAGTTTACTATGTAATAATACCTATATATAATATCCTGGAAGCATTGAATTAAAAAGTAAAAAGTAGGATTAAATACAAGCGTATTATTATTTATTATCTTCTGTACTTTAAGCCTACAAAGATCTGAAGCTGATAAGTTTATTTCTGGTTTGCCTGCGATCATAGATCATTTTCTAGACCTAAGTGATACACAATCATAATACGATAAACGCTGTGTAATTGTAGATGGTGCTGTTTGTACGGCTAGAACTAGTTTTGTGAACCTTAAACCGTGAGGAATGAAGTATAGACACCATTTTCATAATCATTAATTAAGTATTTACTTTAGTCTACAGACACCACTACAGCCGTTTGATTAATGTCTTTTCCAGCTGTAGTTTAAACATGTAAAAAAGAAAGCGCTGAGAGTTTCTAAAAGATTTCTCCAGTAATTTACTCGAGGGAGCATTTGCGTCTCGAAAAGTTCAGAGCAAAGAATTCGTTTATTAGTGGGAATTGAAGTGGTATCCGCTATAAGTATTTAAACTTGTCCAAACTTGGATTAGTTTATAGTTTGTAGTGCCTGTCAATCTTTCGAACGGCGCAGAAGTTGGCAAGTGAGAATTCGCAAGGGGAAAACGATCTGATCCTGATGGATGTAGCTTGTAGTTTTATGGATAAAATGCGCGATTGCTTAGGGAACGACATTTCGGATTGGAGACATCGAGACTTCATTCCGACGAGGGGGAATAATACATTTAAGGGTGTTTTTGAGAGCATAATCCGCAGCCTGAAATAATTGTAAATGGGTAGGGCAGTGTTTTTTTAATATCTGTCTACCATCAAATACAATCTTCAAGTTTCTATTCCCTTTCTTAATCCTAATCTAACCACTATTTTATCACGTTACCATCTACCATCAACCCAGCCTTAGAAACTTCTAGTAGCCAAATTTTGTACAATTGTTGTAGTTCCAACTATCAACGTAAACAAAATTTTAATAGTAGACTGTTAAACCTTGTTTCACATTCAGAAAGTCTACTTTCATATAAATGCTCTTAAAAACCATTGTTTACAATAGATTTAGCGGTTTAATTAACGAATTTATGACCTTTTGATAATGCATACGTCAGCAACTGGAAAATTCGATGCATGAAACGTATTCCACACAAATAAATTGTGCATCTCTCTATATGGAGCTCGACCTACATTCTTGCAACATACTGGAGCTGGGCATAACTTAGAGGAGACTCTGCTCTATTAATTAAAAGCCTTTGCTTCGGCGAAGCTGCTGCTGAAAAAGAGAAAATTAAATTTTCATTGTCCCCTGTACTAATTGCTTCCCCGTGGCCTGTGCGTTAATGCCCGTAAAGCACGGCACCTCTGACAAACGCAGTGTTACACGGGATGCTACATCGGGCCAACAGGTTAATGGGAAAAAGCAGGAGGGGACTGTAGCGTGCATGCCCCAGTAAAAAGAGTCCCTGGGTTCTACGAAAAGGGTTTACAGATGCTGCAAAGGGACAAAGCAAACAAGTCGTTCTAGACAGCTCTTTTAATATTATATTTAAGGCCAGTGAAAAGCAAATGTAAATTTGCATAGCAGTATTTGTTTTAAAAGTAATTCACCCAAAAAGCTTTTGACTGACTACCTGGAAATTCCGTGAATTCATGTTACTTGCTCCTACATAATCTTTGTGTTACTGTGTAGGACCCCATGCTTGATACACCGAGAAAAATTGATTGTTACCAAAACAAATTTTTATTTGTTAGACATTAATTTGCTGTAGTACAGAATTTTTCGTTGTAAATACCAAACAATTTATTGCTTGCTGTTTGCGTTTGCAAAAATCATATCGTTGTTAGTACCAAACTAAACTTCGTTGCCACACATAACACATAACATTTTTAAACAAATATTTAATATTATACATTTGTGGAACATTTATGATATCACTGGTTATTCATTAATTTAGTAATTTACTAATAATATAAAGCCAATATTATTCATTAGTACCTGCTGTTTTGTCTTTAAAGGTAAAGCAAAATATTGCAGTGATCCTTAGATAATCTCTTAAACAAATTAAATAGTTCGTTGAGTAGATTAGTACTGCTTTCTTTTATATTTTATAGGCTATAGTTACTGTACTTCTAGAGCACAAAGATGTTTAGAAACATTTATGTGTTTTAGACTGCTAACCGTCCATTTATATTTTAAATTTGCCACTGTAATGTTGTTATGGACAACGAGCAGGGAGGACAAGGTGGAGTTTCTGTAAAGCGAATATAATTGCAGAAGCTTTTTCCTCTTCAGCCTACACGTGTGTGATCCAGCGTTCTCCTAAAGTTGATATCTGTAAATATTTGGACCGTAGGCGTCTTTTGTTAAAATAACAAATGATTTTTTGTTATTGAGCCAATGAAGAAAAATTTAGATGTAGGTTAATTCAAATATTTGTATCTCTGTTACCATCGATTATTAATTAATTAGGAGAATTAATTATTGTATCTAATAAATAAACTAATAAACTAGTACCTACACAAAATTGGTAATATTATTTCGTCTGATGAATGCCGTCAAATGTTATAGAAATAATCGAACAACCTTAATAGTACAGATTTAGAAACAAATATTACAAATAAGAACATTTTATTTAAGTGAATATTTATATAACATTAAACAGGGTGGTGCTAAAGTTATTTCTAAATATTCTAGAAGAAAACATTTAATGAATATTTAATATAAAGTCCCCGCATTTAAGTAATAGAAAATGTAGGAGTTCATCGGCAGCATTGTTAGCGTTAAATACTTACTTATAACAAGCTAAAACAAACCAACAAAAAGTTAGTTATTGTAACTAATACAAATATTTTGTGCTAAATAAATTACATGCAGGTTGCTATAACAAATAATGTTTTTGTTTTAGCTGCAAATAAAATTTGTTGACAATGCTAAAATCTAAGTAAACTGCTCAAATCCTTTCTTTAAGTGTATTTATACCGCTTTTCTTCATACTTTTCCACACCACTTATCTAGGGATGTCATCGAATGCCTTCTGTAAGTCCAAGAATGCTAAACAGATTCCTTTTTATTTGCCTATTGTTTTGATAATTTGTTTAATCTTTGGAAGATATAGTTTTTTGCTAAAATAGTTGGAACAAAATTTAAATGTGATGCCATCAGCAAGAGTAATCCAAGTTAGTTACCTTATTGAAGAAAACTGGAATAAAGGTCTTCAGTCCTTTTTTTACGACACCTACACGACAAAAAAGTTATCGTTTTGCTATATAGCAATTTGTAAAACTGGAGTTTAGTCTTGAAGAGGTTATAACAACCTCGAGATTTTATTCAGCTTCAGATCAGAAATATAGATTCAAGAAAAATGATTTACCAGTGGGCAAAGATGATTTAAATCTGCAGCCGATTGAAAAACGTCTAGATTATGGATGTTTTGTCACTGACGCCTTATATGAAAGTCGAAAATGCTGAATGACTTAAGCAACTCCTGACTTTTGAAGAGCAAGACGTAGTTGGCGATCCTCAACCGGGACCATCAAGAGACTTGCTGAAGATGAGGACTCMGTTGATTCATTTGGATCCAGTGAATTTCATTCATCATCTGATTAAAAATACTCCAAAAACTTTGTTAATAATCGTTACTTTTAAATAAACCTGATTTATCTAAAGTTGTTGTTTATTTTCTTTAGAACCAATAATAAAATAAACGCCCCATTTATTTATCAGTTGGGTGCAACAAGGGCGTATAACATATGTTTTCTCGAAAGTCACTTTTTTGAGATACGTCCTTGTTCAACCCAACCTTTCAATTGGTATGTGACACAAAAGCTCGACTCGCTAAAAAAATGTTTAGCGAGCTTGCGTCAATTTTGAGCGCACCCTTGCATCAAGAATTTAGGTCGCTCTAAATACGAAACACATCGCCTATTTCGTTTGTGCGTCGCGTTGTCACATAAATAACGGCCTTAAGGAGTAGATCTGCCAGAGAAGATAAGCGTCTGGCATCCGAAGTGATAAAGAGCTGTAGGAATAGTTGCAGAAAATGCCAGTTAGAACGCTGACAGGGCGAAAGGGAGCCACGTAATTTATGTAAATAAAATAGCGGTGCTCCCAAGGGGATCCTGTTACAAACACTTGAAAGTAGCTCGGACAAGTTGTTAAATATTTTATGATGCGATGAAGTTTTCTTATTCCTTGGAGCGCTTGATAGTTCGAAGAACAAAGGTCGCTGAAAAAAGTGCAGCGAATATTTACATCGGTAACTTTGGAACAAGGAAAATGAGTTCATTACAAATCCTAGAACTTTTTACAATTATTTTTAGGTCTTCAATTTGAAGCTCTCTTCTAGATTATTGCTAACTTAATTATACATTCTAACCTAAATAGTTTATATCCAAAGCATTTGGGAAAGCTTGTACCAAACAGAAAATGGATAGACTCTTATAAATAATCGACGTAGATTCAGTACTTAAAATTGCCTTAACCATTGAAGTGGCAATGTGACAGCTTTGTTAATTATGTGATCACTGAGCAAGTAGTTTTCATTCTTTAATTTAGTGGATTTTTGATTTAATATCACAGATAAGACAGAATTATTGCTTTTGTCATCTTTCAATTTAATACCATTTATTGAAATGAAATATTGTGCCTTTGAAAAAAAAAACCTGTAATGAGGAGGATATCCTCCAGTTTTAGAGGAAAAAAATTGGAAAAGCTCTTGCGATAGAGCATCCTCATGTGTCATAGCATTAAGGATGTAGTTATTATTGATATCTGAACTGTTAACGCTACATACGACATATCCTGTTCATTCCAGGTTCTAATTGGACTTCCGCCAACTTGATCATCCGTTTCAGACATTAGCAACCTGTAGCTACAAATGTCTAGTGAGAACATCGATCACTGGAACGAATGACACGGAAATTGACAGTAGCGTGCTGCAGAAAACTTCCGGCGCATCCGCCATAAAGTGGAGAACAAACGCCAGCCCGAGACAGCTCTAAACTAACCACAATAAATTCCTTATATCCTCAACGATGACAAATCGCGCTGCCTAGAAAAGCCGTTTCTGCCCACATATCAACTAGTAGCTTTTCATATAACGCTCCTCGCTAATATATTCTTATCATTTCGTTTKGCKCGGTATCCATCTTTGCAAGAAATGAGGGCCTCATTTTTATATTATACTGTCCGAAACTTATTACGGCTGCTTTTGGCTGGCTCGTCCAATATGGGTTGGATTATATAAAGTCTGATAAACATATTTGCCGGTTGGTTTAGTGTCAAGATGCATTTTACATTGCTATGTTGTATTTCAGGTAAATTTTACCTTTTAATGACTGTGTTTTCTGAAAATTAATGTAAATCGTGCCAGTTTTACCAATGACAGTCTGTTATTCTTTCACCCATCACTATGATAAACAATGTTGGACTCAGATACCCCTCTTTCCACTAACAATCCACGATTATGACGGCCGAGGGCATCAAGTTCCTCGTATGTTTGCCTAATGTTTCTAACTGTAGTTATGGTTATTTTTATAGATACCTCTCTTCTTCATGTTTTTTTCATAAATCTTTCTTCCTAGTAAAACAATACAGATCAAAAAATACTAGCTTGCAATTTGTAGAGTTTTTTCATTTATATATACCTGTGAAAGGAGGGACTACAACTCTTTTTTTTGTCAGACACGTGCTTTCAGGAATGTACAATATTGTCACTACTAAACTGAAAACAAAGTGACTAGGATTTGTTTATTATGATAACGTACCCATTTACATTCAAGCTGCTAATTTTAAAAATTGGCGTTGATCCCAGAAGGTGAGTAAACGACCACACCAAGTAAACTTATAACCCACACATTTTAAAGAACTCGCTCAATTTTTCAACGTTCCCCGAATTCGACCTACTTTTCCACCCAACACGTGTCTTTGTTGCAGCCGCCACTGGCATTCCGAGCAAATTTACTTCGCAATTTACCGACGCGGGAATGTTCTTGTTTTTGATTTAGTGAGGACTACGGATTGCCCAGATGGTCCTTGGCTCTACAAGAATTTATATATTGGAGAACTTTTCTGTTTCTCGGGAAGCAATGAGATTTAAAAGGACGAACATAAAGCACGCGTTGTGTTTGGAGTATTTCGTGCTCAAAGGGTGGAGTGGATACGTCAAAGGTAATAATTATCAAAGGTCCTGCAGGAATTTTATGAAACAATGCCTGCAACTAGCAATAGTAGTATTGAAGTACTTCTAGGGTGAAATATAACCTAGAATTTTCAAATGAAACGTAAAAATTCGGTTTACTCTTCAACATTTATTTTGTCCCCTTCAAAATAATCACCATCGCATGCAATACACATATGACAACGTTTTTGCCTGTTCTTATAATACTTTTCATATGCCTCTATTGGTATCGCCTTCAGCTCCCTCTTAGAATTCTCTTGATTTATTATCTGGAATCAAACCAACAATTAATTACCTACCAAGTGCTGAAAAAAAAACATTGTATGTTTCTCATTCACCATTTAGTATCAGAGTAACCGATTGGAGTGGTGCGTGAACTAGCCCACAGTAATACTTAGGAGTTGCCTTGATTAAAGCACAGTATAAAAAGTAGTGGAGCCACACCTTTTATTTTTCGTGGGGACCTTTCCCAACCTTAATGAAAATACTGGTAGTTCTAATTTAAGTGCTTCTGCTGCAATCTACGGAACTGATCTTTGAATGATATGAAATATCTGCGTAAACACTGGCATACTGTTATTAAAAGTTACCTTCGTAAGGTAATTCGTTTTCTTTCATTCAACAGCCTCTAGGTTTCGTTGTGTATAGGTTTATTGGTCGTAAAGCTCCACTTAAATTAAATTTTAGTGCCTAGGTTATGGGAGGGAGAAAACGTCTGCCTACGCGAATTTCAATTTAATGATTTCACTTTAACGATTAGTTTGGTATTCTTGCTCAAGCTAATCTCAACGAGATTGCAGCTCTCTCTCTCGGAAGCCTAAGTGCACATAAAACTGGTATTACGTATTCTTGCTGGGACATTATCTTAGAGAACATTAGTACCTGAGTGACGGAGCCTTTTCGATTCGATTTCAGATATGTTCGACCAAATGCTGCACTGCTCGTCATTGCCAAAACAAATTCTTGGTTGGTTACGTTTTTTGTTGGAGTTAGTATAAAAGAAAGTGTCGACTGTTGGCTGAAGGCTACAGACATAAAAATGACGTTAATACATTCAAAAGTACGGTCAGCACTGCGACGAAAGGATTCACTAATACATACAATGAATGTAATTTTTACTCCGAAATAACAATGAACTGACTGCTGTGATTGTTTGATGTTTACTTTGTCTTGTTAACCTTTGTATGTGTATTTCCAATAAGTTTCTATAAATTTTTCTGTTGTTGTCTACAGCAGTCTTTTTTAGGCTATGATCGCTAATTTTAATGTTGATCATATCATTTTCACATAACAAGCAAGCGATAGTCAGTTAAAGCTACTTTTTTCTTTAGCGCCAAATTTAAAACCTTTTGTAAGCACTTGTCATGCGCGCGCCGAAGGTAGAGGCAGTCACAATTTTACCGCCCGTGAAAAGAGTGGCTCTTCCAGTTATCGTMCCTCCGATAGTTTTTCATCAGCGAATTCCCAAATAAAATCTGACGGCGAAGAGGATTCCATTGGGTTTCTTCAATCCCTTCGTCCCTCCTCCTTGTGTCTAAGATTCCCTAAGAAAGAGAACCTCTGGCACCCACTGAATAATCATCAGGGTAAGTCATTGCCATTCAATTAAAAATAGTTCCCAAATACAGTCCACAAAATATTTAAAATCCGAACCGGCGCTCATAGAAATTACGCCACATTTTTGGCCCTTCGCGCTCGGATGGCAGTGCTTACTTAAATTTTGATTAATTCCCGTCGTTGCTTAATTTGCCGTATTTGTTTTCCATTGAGTATAGCTCGAGATTGTAGTTCGCCCAATTTTCCCATATCCAGTATATCAGTGAGGCATACCGCCTTTTTTGTCGCTCGGTAAAAACTTGTTTGTTGGCTCCTCTAGTGTTCAGTTTTACTTCTGAACGATGGCCAATAAATCGGAACGCAGGCTGTCAAAGCTTATAGCAAAGCGAGAAAATTTATTTCGTCGTACACAAATAACGTACGACACAGCAAAACTTTTAGAACAGGATTTAAGTAACCAAACTAATTTGAAAAATTTTGAAATTCGTGTCATTACTATGCCTCAAACGATAACAGAGTACAATAATATCGTTGATGAAATCATTGACATTGAACAAGAGCTTTCACCCGATTATGTCCCAAATTATGCCAGTCTTGAAGTATTTCAAGAACTTTGTAATCATATTAATTATATATCGAACAAGATAAAAGGCAATCAGACATCTACCAGTGCCGTCGAGTCGCGTGTTAAGTTACCTAAAGTTGAACTTATGAAATTCAATGGTGAAGATTTATCTTTATGGCCGCTGTTTTATGAAAACTTTAAAAACTTGATTCATTTTAAAGAGTTTTCTAACGCAGAAAAGCTCCAATATTTGCTAGGTAGTTTGTGTGGAAAATCATTAAAATGTGTTTCGTCTATTGAGCCCTTACCAGAAAATTATGAGATTATCTGGAAATTATTAGAGGAGACTTATCAAGATCGTAAATACTTGGCTGCTTTGTACCTTGATAAATTGTTGTCATTTCGCCCTGCTTCTAGTGTCCAATCGCACACTTTGCAGACATTTCTAGAACAATTTGATACCAACGTTACCGCATTAAAGCGCCTAAAGTTAGAAAATTTGACAGATTTTATCTTTACCCACATAGCGATGTCGAAATTACCACAGGAATTTGTTAATACTTTCGAATTAGTTGAAAACGATGATGAAATACCTACGTATGACAAGTTTCTCAAATTTATTAAGCACCAAAGTAAAGTTTTACCCAGAAATGACAAGCAAAAGGCCGTTAGTAACATTAATCATAGATTTAGCAAAACCTTTGTGACGCAAAGCCAACCCAATAATCATTGTGTAGCGTGCAAGAAATCATTTCATTTACTCGTTGATTGTAAGTATTTTAAGGATTTAAACCCAGATCAGAGATTTCAGATCGTTAAAGATAACAATCTTTGTATTAACTGTTTTTCCAGTAAGCATAAATTATTATCATGTACCTCGAGATTTTCCTGCACTATTTGTAAATTAAAGCACCATACTTTGTTACACCGCAATACTCTTAAAGACAAGACTAATAACGATCTCCAAAATAGCGCTTCTTCTTCAAAAGATGTACAAATTCTTTGTAGCACAATATCGAAGTCTATAAAGCCCACTATTGTTCTTTTGTCTACTGCACAAGTAAACGTTGTTGACAGATGGAATAAAATGCAAACAATTCGAGTTTTGATAGATAGCGGTTCTATGTCCAATTTATTAACAATTGATTGTTGCAAAGCATTAGGCTTACCTTATGAAAAGATATCATCTAATATTTCCGGTGTTGGTGGTAACTGTCAATTAGTTAAAGGTAAATGTAATATAGTAATATCATCTCGTGTAGATCGTTCAGCCAAGTATGGCTTTGAAGTTTTGTTAGTAGATAAAATAACAAACCAGTTGCCAGAAGTTCCAGTTAAACTGAACTCGTTAGATTACCTCCAAAATTTACAACTCGCCGATCCAACTTTTCATATACCAGGGAATATTCAAGGAATACTCGGTGCCAACGTGTTCGCTAGCATTATAAGATCCCATCACGTAAAAGATTCTTCAACTACCGCACTGGACACCAGCCTAGGCTACATAGTAATGGGTAAGGCATCCACAAGTGAGGCTTTTATCGATAGTTTTTCCAAATCCAGTCATACATTTCTTGCGGTAAATCCCCTTGTTACAATACCCCGTGCTATTCATTTAACCACTCCAACTCGTAAAGAAGAAGATCCCATCTGCGAATCATTTTTTATACAAACGGTAAAACGTAATCCTGATACAGGACGTTATGCTGTTGCCCTACCCTTTAGCGATGATCCTGCGAAATTAGGAAATTCGTATTCTTATGCTCAAAATCGTTTATTTTCACTAGAAAAGCGTTTGCACAGAAACCCTGATCTTAAAGTTGTTTATGCCAATATCTTACGAGATTATATAGATCAGGGGCATATGTCTCTGATACTAGAAGATGATTCAACAATGCCTTCTTACTATATTCCACATCATTGTATTTTCAAGCAAAGTTCGTCAACCCCCTGTAGAATAGTTTTCGACGCATCCATGAAAACTGAAAATGGGTTTTCTTTAAATGATATCCTTTATACAGGACCCAAGTTACAAAACGATCTTCTACGCATTTTATTAATGTTCCGATTATTTCCGGTAGCAGTAACTGCAGACATCAGACAAATGTACCGTCAAATTAATCTTATTGAAGAACATCGTCGGTTCCAAAGGATTCTATGGAGATTTGACGAGACCTCTTCTGTTTCCATCTATGAGTTAAACACAGTTACATTTGGGGTCAAATCTTCACCGTACCTTAGTCTTCGTACTATTAAACAGTTAGTTGATGACGAAGGAGCATTATATCCAGAAGCAGTATCTCTTGTGACCAAAACTTTATATATTGATGACCTGATTTGTAGCTTACCGGATGTCGACAATGCTGTTACAGCCCATTTTTCTCTAGTTAATTTGTTTAATTCTGGCGGTTTCCAAATGGTAAAGTGGATGTCTAATTCCTCCGAGTTTTTGTCCCAAATTCCAAACCATTATAAGTTGATAGAGAATTTAGATTTTGCTCGCGACGATTTGTGTGTGTTAGGCCTTTTTTGGAATCCAAACACTGATACATTTTCTTTTAAGATAGACATGAAAATGGTCGATCCAACTAAACGCAATATGCTATCAATAGTAGCCCGCATATTCGACCCATTAAATTTCTTAGCTCCTGTTACTTTGTTTGTAAAGTTACTTATAAAAAGATGTTGGGCATTAAAATTGGATTGGGATGACCCTGCACCTAAAGCTATCCGAGAATTGTGGTACATCTTCCAAAAAGAGTTGCATTTGCTTAATACTATCAAAATTCCCCGACATTTAAACGTGTTTTCAGACACCTTGATCACTTTAATTGGTTTTAGTGATGCGAGTCCGGTAGCGTATGGTTGCGTAATCTACTGCAAAGTTGTTTTGCCACAACAAATTCCCAAGGTATTCCTTTTGATCGCAAAATCTAAAGTATCTCCTTCACCCGAACTAACTTTACCTAAATTAGAGCTCTCTGCCGCCGCGTTGTTGGCAAAACAGCTAAGGTTCTTAAAAGATACTTACGGTGATCGCATTCACAAGATATATGCTTTCTCCGATTCCACTATAACGTTAGGATGGATTAATTCTCAACCTCAAAAATGCAAACCCTTCATTTCTAATAGAATCTCGCAGATTCATCAGAATATATCTCCTGATTGTTGGTTTTTTGTCCCTGGCAAAGAAAACGCTGCTGATTGTGTTTCCAGAAGTTTGACACCCTCCCAACTAGTAAAAAATGAAACGTGGTTTTCTGGGCCCCAGTGGTTGGGTTTAGATTTCTATCAGTGGCCTGTTAAAGCTGTTTCTGACTTGAATTCCCCTTCCATAACGGATGAAAATCGTGTTTTTATTGCCACAGAACAAGAAGAATCAAGTTTGTATAACTTACTTAATCGTTTTTCTTCTTGGTCTAAACTTTTAAATTCAACGGTCTATGTTTTGCGTTTTTTGAAAATTTTGCCTAACCATAGCAGTATAAGCAATGATGATTTATGCGTTGCTGAAACATATCTAATTCGAGCAGTGCAGCAGAAACATTTTGCAGAGTTATACCTTTCGTTGGAAAAATCAACAATTTTGTCAAATTCTAAATTAAGAAAATTACATCCATTCATTCATAACAAAGTAATTAGAGTAGGTGGTCGATTATCAAATGCAAATATTAAATTTGATCAAAAGCATCCCATATTATTACCCAAATCTGATCCGTTTGTGAGTTTGCTTGTTGATTATTACCATAAAAAATACTGCCACGCTGGAGCTCATCTTTTACAATCATTATTATACCAAAATTACTGGATTTTGTCAGCCCGTAGTATGATTCGCCAACGCGTTTGGAAATGCAACACTTGTTTTAAAATAAATCCTAAGCCTATTTATCCTTTTATGGCAGATTTACCCTCTGAACGTGTGAATTGCGCTAAAGCCTTTTTAGCGACCGGTGTAGATTACACGGGAGCATTTTCAATTACCATGTCTCGTCACAGGGGTGTAAAAAGCCAGAAGGCTTATATTTGTCTGTTTATATGCCTGTCTACTAAGGCCATTCATTTAGAACTGGCTTCGGATCTGTCCTCTGATGCTTTTATATCTGCCTTTAAACGTTTCATATCCCGAAGAGGGAACTGCGCTACTCTCTTCTCTGATTGTGGCACAAACTTTGTCGGTGCAAAAACAAAATTTGATGAAATCTATCAGTTAACTCAAAGTCGCGGATTCCAAGATGCTTTTCAAAGAGAATTAAATTCCTTCAAAATTACATGGAAATTTAATCCACCATCATCTCCTTGGATGGGCGGATTTTGGGAATCCAATATTAAAAGCGTCAAAACCCACTTGAGTCGAGTCATAGGAAACCAGATTTTAACTTACGAAGAGTTTTACACTGTTCTAACCCAGATCGAAGCAGTTTTGAATTCGAGACCATTATGTTTACTTAGTACTGATCCTTCTGATCCTGTTGCATTAACTCCAGCCCACTTTTTGTATGGATCGCCAGTAGCGTCATTACCCGTTGAACATTTTAATGACAAATCACCAAAGGGTTTACTTAATCGTTATAAATTATTAGATTCTTTAGTACAGCATTATTGGAGGCGATGGCGTCAAGAATACTTATTTACATTGCAGTCCCGTCAAAAATGGAATACAATAACCAACCCCCCATCAGAAGGAATGATCGTTATTATTATTCATGATAATCTTCCACCATTGAATTGGCCTTTAGCTGTCATAGAACGTTTATATCCTGGCAAAGACGGCACTGCTAGAGTTGCCCTAGTGAAAACTAGGACAGGCTCTTACGTACGACCTGTTGCAAAGTTATGTCCTTTGCCGAACCAATAGAATTTATTCTAATAGGTTCAGATATTAGACTAAGAAATTTGTTTGTTTATTTTAACTATTATTGGGTGTTTTTGAACTTTAGATTTATTTGTTATTTCCAAAACCAGTTTGGAATTAAGTTTTTTTTCGTATTGATTTTCCTCCTTTGAGTTTTTTGAAGCTAATTTTTCGTTTACATATATTTATCCTATTCATTTTTATTCGGCGGGGCAGGATGTTAGCGCCAAATTTAAAACCTTTTGTAAGCACTTGTCATGCGCGCGCCGAAGGTAGAGGCAGTCACAATTTTACCGCCCGTGAAAAGAGTGGCTCTTCCAGTTATCGTGCCTCCGATAGTTTTTCATCAGCGAATTCCCAAATAAAATCTGACGGCGAAGAGGATTCCATTGGGTTTCTTCAATCCCTTCGTCCCTCCTCCTTGTGTCTAAGATTCCCTAAGAAAGAGAACCTCTGGCACCCACTGAATAATCATCAGGGTAAGTCATTGCCATTCAATTAAAAATAGTTCCCAAATACAGTCCACAAAATATTTAAAATCCGAACCGGCGCTCATAGAAATTACGCCACAGTTAATATTCGCTGTTACACGACGATTTAGTTGCTGTGTTTTTCCAAATGGTGTCTAATTTGTTTTAGGCACCACATGTCTATGTYKGCCGCTATTTTCTAGAATGAAACACGCGAAATCAGAGACAAGAAACAGAATAATACTGATGTTCACCATGAGAACAGTTTGAGAATTGCAACCACCAATACTGGAGCAGATACTGATAGATTAATTAAGGGTAAACAATGTCAAATGTAGTACTGCCCGCAATGTTTGCTTCTTTAATTTACTATGAATTAGTAAAATAATAGTAATAGGTAGGTATAATTTCCTTATGTTGTGACCTGATGAACCAAAATCAAAATATCTTTGGCCCTGACTCCAAAAAGGATGAAGTTCCCTGCAGTAAAGCACCAGACGTGTCGACATTAATAGTTACAGGTACACCAATTTTTATGTTTGGTTCGTGTTCGTTGAATTTATCCTTGTACATACTTTTGGTTGTTTTTCCCTTATCTGAGACGTTTAGGATGGATTTTTACAAATTTTTGAGTCTCTTTATACTTTCATTATTTGTGTATTCCTTATTGTGACTAGTAATTGTACAGTATATCAATGGGAACCCTAAAAAAGGCCTCAGAATAAGTTTTCTGTTTGAAACTTTTGTTACCGAAAGTTAACTAGGAACCGATAATGTAAAATAATCACTCACCCTGTACATTCGGACATAAAGCTTATGTTACCTTCCCTAACAAGCTACTTATATCAAGGACATGCATTGTTAGCTAGGGATTCATTAGTCCTCGCTAATTGGCTCCCAATCCCGCTTCATCGAAGGCGCATCTTGTCTAGCTCATGTTTATCCACTTCATCGTTTCGTCCGGCCGCAAATTAGACAACGTGGAAGGATCGATGTGGCAAACAATGCTTTCCTGTAAACTTGGCCCACGCGTTTCCCTCACAGACTGCCCGCAGATTATACGTGAGATAACGTCGCATCGGCGGATTATATACTGAAATGTTTACCTTGCACCTTTACAAACAATGAGGATCGGCGCAGCGATTTTTTTGCAAATATGATCCCGGAAAGTCCGCCATCAAGGCCGTGCTGGACTTCAGCTAACCTAACAGTGGGGATATCGTACGTTCCGGCTGAAATTTCCTCCAAAGAAGTGCAGCTTGTCGCTGTAAACTTAGGAGAAATTCGTGTCCGTGCTCTATATTACACGGTAGGTACAGTACTAAGCCTTTGGTTTAACTATACTATAGTTTAGGAGCCTGCTCTATCCCCCTACACGTTGCATGGAACTTGGCAAATGTATTTTGCAACTACTGCTTGCGCAGATCTCTACATGATGGATTTGCAAGAAGCCGGTATGTATATAGTTACAAATAATCGTGGGTTTATAGTAACATAACGTTTTATAGATAAATCCGGCGACTGATTGTAGAAAAAAGACTACAGTTGGAGGACAAGTTGTATACTTTCGCTTTGTAATTACAACCTACTTTTTGCTTATTTTCGGTGCTCATAATGTGATATAATTAACATACTCACAAAGATTAAAACAAATAATACCTGACACCAGGCCACAAATGCTGTCGACAATTATGTAGCTTAAAAACAAGCTGATTGAACTTTTGTGCTTTGTCTCTGACGATCGTTTCGACTTGATGGTCATTGTCAGAAAGGTAACGGCGTTATACTTTATTGTTATATTCATGGACACTGGCAGTGGAACAACACTAACACAAGAAATAAGTAGTCAGTTGCATTAGTACCCATTCCTAAAATTTGGCTAAAAATGTAATGGAATTTGGCACCAATCACTATAACATTTATATTTAATGCTGCTAACTCATTTGCCTAGTCGATAAAGATTTTTTGCTTCCTTTTCTGTTTTTATAATATTTACGCTTTTGTAATACGTGATAATTTACTAGAGGGTACATACTAGTATCATTAGACTAGAGTCATTAATCACCAATATTCCTAAATATATTATATTGCGTAGGTATGCTTTTGTTCGTAATGAAACTCATCCTCGATATTCAATGGTGATTACTATATGGAAACGGATGGAATGGCAATGTAGATCTATAAAAGAGGAATATCCCATCATGGATTGTTTTGTTATATATCTCAGAGGGATTAGGCAGCGTTTTCGTTGAAAACTCCCAAGCGGCTTGACTTTTTCCGATACTTTTTAGCATAAAACCTTGACAAATAATATATCTAAACCCAATAGAGGGGACATCGGAAATAACCTTAAGCTCTAGGTTATAACAATATTATATGTCACTTTCGTCACTTTTATCAAATTAAGTCTCAAAGAAAAATTGTTTTAAAACTTGTCTCTACTCCGTTAGGAAAACGCTTAACGTTATATCTTATACTGTTAAAATCCTTTAGCCCAGCGATTTTAATATCGACGACCTGCTTACAAAGGAATTACTCCGAACCAAATACTTTGAGCGCTTTGTCGGAACTTTGTCGGCCACCAACCGCCGATAAATGGCCTAATTGCTCCATCCCTCATTATAAATTTAATAACGCAGCCTTTTGCGGCCCTTTGTTTTGCCTTTGAATTTTTTTGGTGCTAAATGGGCATTATTATTATGGATTGTCGACCAGGCAAGCGGAAGAGTGTCCATTAATAATGCGAATGACATTTTACGGAAAATTTTCGAGAACGTTAATTTAAAAGTTGAAAGCGATGCGGAAAAACACATTCTGATGTTCAGATATGTAGCACTGTATTGACTATGGTGTTTTTGTCGGATTTCAATATTATAATATTACAGTTAAAGAAAAAGTTTCCTAATCGGAATGAGCTAAATAGCCTAGTAATTAGTAGTAGTAAAAATTATAAATTAAAGCCTGAAGCTTCTCCCGTCTTTGTGGGATTCACTGCAGTTGTTTGAGGTTTCATGCATAAAGCACTCAGCAACTCTAGTAAAACTGGAAACCCTTGCGGGTGTTCGCTATTAATTTGAGCAGGTAGTGGGAAACCAGAGAATTTCTGTAGCTAATAGAGGAAACAGGTGCACCGCACAACTAGAAACATAAAACCAGAACAGCACATTTTTCAAACTACTGACAAACATTCTGAGCTCGACTATGATAATATAGTGATGTACGTCCTATGATATATTTATTTATGCCTTAACGCGTAATCGCCTATATTAACTGTTTCATTCAGATGGACATACATTTTACTGTAGACTAGAATCATAGAGGTTGGCAAAATTATTCGCGGTATCCTAATAAAATCAAAATCTATCCTTTATGAACAAGGACCAGGGTACCTCCCATCTTTGTATAACTTTTCTGTCTATTTTCTCTATAAATGTTGCAATGCTCACCTTTGTCTTTTATATTCCGTTAATAATCATTTGTTTTATATGGGCTACAAAACAAAAACTTTGTCTGTCCATAGAGATTTTACTTCTACGATTGTGGATGCTTTTGGCATTCATTATTCTGTGATGTTTCTTTTTTAGGGTAAAAAATGAAGAAGACAAATGCTGTCGTTATTCTTTGCGTTTTGTCGTTGTTTTCTTTTAGAAATCTTACTTCCATGTATGTGAGCATCGTTGGCAATTTTGGAAATTAATAGCTAATTTAGGTTCCTATAGATAGCATTAGTTAAAAAAAAATTCAGTGGTCTTAAACTCATATTAATAAAGACAGTCAACTATATAAAGGTTTTCAGTAACGCATAACATTATTTCTATTATATTCTACGGATTTAGATTAAAATCAACATTATATTGTTTCTGTAATGATCTACAATAGTAGTCGTATGTGAATAGATGGATATTTTCACGTCCTTAGGTCGTACACAGTACCTAAATTATATAGGTACTGTTTAAAAACTACTTATTTCTTACAAGACTGAAGATCTGGATGCTGTAAGGATGTATAGAAATGGTTAGAAATACTAACAAGAAATAATCGACATAATGAGCTATGTGATGGTAGTTTGTCTATATCTAGTGAGCAGATTTCTTTGAGCATTCATTTTACCAGGTTGGTTGATTCAGCAATGACAAGCGTTTCCAGAAAACATAATAAACCTAAGGTGCAAATCTGTTCTTTGGTATTACCGTTGTTCTGATACTATTTAAGTGGGGCTTCAGACCTTAGTAAGTTTACGGCACAATAATGAAATGAAAATAATTTGCATTACATTTATTAATTAAACTGAAAAATCCATTTGAATATATTATAGTGCGTTATTTCTGGTCCGTGTAGTAACCCCCCATAAGAATTACATTAGTCTGGCGCTCTGTCTTCGGTACGTGTACAACTTATTTGAGATCGGCGTATAATAAATAAAGTAGAAGCACAGTTTTTAATTACAAAAACAACGGGCAAGGATTGTTGGTTACTCTGCAACACACATTCAAGGAGAAAAACAGGATAAGAAGAAAATTTCAACGTCACAGAGAACAAGACAACGCAAGCAGACTAGCAGAACTGAATGTAGAAGTAAGACTTGGTCCATTTCCGATCAACATACAATCGTATAAGGAAGGGCCAAGCTCGCACGGAAACGTATGAAAACTAATTAAAAACCTGAAAACGAAAGAAAACAGTTAACTACCTCTCTCAAGTTAAATAACGAAGAATACGCTACCCCTCAAAAGAAAACAGAATTAATCAAAAACGTCTTTCAATCCACCGGCCTACTAACGAACCATCTTGGTGAATCGAATTAATTGAAACATAACGTAAATCTGGATCCTATTCAGTAACTAGGCGATAATAATGATAAAATAACTTACCTTAATTTTTAATAACTCTATAATCTTAATATGTTGTCCCGCTAATTAATTTTGTTTTAGAAAAATCTCATCAAAATGTCGAGAACGGAACAACTTGAGTAACTTCAAATAAAAGAAATAACCAAACATCACTGGATTATGTTTCTCACCTCGAAAATCACGGACTTCCTCTTCTGATGTCAATTAATTTAGTGTTGCTCGGTTAAACATCATAGCAGCGGAATATAGGTTTATAATTCTACCGAGCATGAAATTTCAAAGTTTTAATAATGTAACGATACCCTCATCAGTTCTATCGCCGTGCTTGTATCTGACGGGTTTTTGATTGCTGTTAATTACAAGTACTTGATACAAGCTGTGTGAAGCAAAACTATGCGAGTTCTGCGAAGTTGCCCGTTTGATAAAATGTATGGAAAAAGTTTTTGCGTCGAAATTTGAAACATGTGGCTGAAACTGACTTTTCCTTGATGTCGACAGAAGCGCAGCTCGTGCAGCATCAAGTTCATTTATAATGGACGAGAACTGTGTTGCGGTTCACATAACATCATTTAATGGTGTATGAAAAAAAAAACAATATTTCAAGAACAAATAATGAACCGTATTCATTTTTTGTATTCATGTAAAAAAATCTCAACTTCACAGATATTGCTTCGGTTGTTATAAGCTCTAAAACGACTTACATTGTTCAATAATACTAAAACATGACAGTAACCTGATTTTTAATAATTTTATGTTTGTTTTCAGCTAGTTATTCAGCAAATTTCCTGCCACAGTTTTCACAACCAAATTAAATTGCTGTTCATACACATCTTGTTTTATTACTTCTATTATTTACAGCATTAAAAATCTCCTATTATAACACATTCATGCAGGCCAGTTGCTTTAGGTTTTATTCGGTTACTTGGCGTTTCTAGAGCTACCAATGTCACCTATTTTTACACAGCACCACTCAAAAACTACTGAATATTTAGAGATAAATTATTATTATATTGCACCACCTTGTTTGCACAAAAACAATAACTTATGTGAAAATTTGTAAAATAAGGCTGTGTCAAACATATTTTGTGCAGAGTTTGTACAAATAGGTGATTATTTTTCTAGCGCTCAAATAGATCTTTACTCTCTCTTTAAAATTGCAATAAGTAAAAATTAAAGCTGCCGTCTAGAACTAAATCTAATTTTACAATTCAATCAATTACAGTAACCTAATACTAATTTGCTTTCAATTATTATATCAGCATATGAAGTTTAATGAAGATTCTGATTTAACAAGCTTCACTAAACATTATTTGAAATGCCCAGTAAGAACAGCCCTATGATTTATATCGTTTTGCTCATCCTCTATGAAGGTCGCCATGCTGCTGCGTATACCTACATACATTGGAAAACAGAGTTAATTGCTATATCAACATCCTACCTGTCTCGACAAGCACTGCCTAAAGTGTGTTCCGAATATTAAGCAAAATTGTGTTACACTCTGAATTCGTCGTAAAGCGTAGACATAATCTTCTTAGGGATTATTCTGGTAGCGCGCATTTACAATTTAAATTTAATAAGTTTGACATTTGCGAAGTTCCCACAGGTTTAGACAAGTCCCAA
This sequence comes from Rhyzopertha dominica, assembly GCA_025024175.1. Classification (NCBI taxonomy): domain Eukaryota; kingdom Metazoa; phylum Arthropoda; class Insecta; order Coleoptera; family Bostrichidae; genus Rhyzopertha; species Rhyzopertha dominica. Next base: position 643,368 of record QCXZ01000003.1, on the reverse strand, counting down.
GTATTGCGGTTTCTCATAAATCCGGTGAAAAATTGAAAGGTGTTTCTTGGAACTACTCAGAATGGAAAATTCCGTTATGATAATTGAATCGTGACTTTTCATCGTGCGAATAGAATTTAAAGTTTTGTCGTAGTTATAGTGTATTTGGTATTGAAGTTCATTTCCTAGACGAATATAATATTGCCCAAATCCTTCGAAAGACAGTAGTGTCATTTGTTTGCTTCTTGTTATAWTATGCCCAGACTTGACGGTTGTCTATTTAAGTTGGATAGTTAATGCCTTATAAATATAATAGTATATTAAAAAACTAGTTTCATAAGGCGCTATTTTGTTGAAGGCATTCAACGTTTCTAAACAAGCCGAAAGCGAGATAAATTTAACAAAAATCAGAAATTCAGAGAAATTTAACCTGCCTTGCTTAAGTTGGCTAAGTGTCAATTTTGACAAGACCCATGACAGTTGCGACGTTACAAGGTAGAGTTTGTTTGATGTCCCCTGAAAAACAAAAAAATTAGAGAAAAGGTAGATGAAATTGCCATCTGTTATCAATTCAAATAAAGATATAAATAACCAACAATTAGATGTAACAGCCCTTTGACAATGACCGTATTGGTCGAAACGATCGTCAGAGTTACCTGATAAATCAAGTGAGACAAAGCACATACGTTCAATCAGCTTGTTTCCAAGCTACCTAATTGCTTATTTTTTCAGTTACCTCTTTTTATGTTTAGCATGTTCTACAAAGCATATTCGACTGTTTTTTTAACATTTAATTAATATACATCCATTCTAAAATACCTGCAATTATGTTTCTGGCAATTTATCAAAACTATGGTGAAGCAAGTTACCTATTTCTTACATTCAGGCAACAAAATGTTCAACTTTTTATACTAGACAGTAAGTACGTATACAAAAAATCATTAATGTTTATGTTCTTCATAAATAATGCTATAATTAGCTTCGTGAGGGAGATTTAAAGTTACTGACGGTATCATTAATTTTGCCACCGACTATACTCGAGCTCTTCAGGAGGAGGCGCCACACGATGTGAGAGTTATATGCAGAAATCTACTGCAACATAAAGTAAAATTAAGGGCCATCATTATCCATGTAATAAGAAGTCTTCGAGTAAAGATCCTTTCAGGTACAGTGTGCACATCTACTTGGGACTAATAAATCCTTTGTCTCTGTACCATTAGTTGCGCGATGAAATATTGCATCCTTTAACCGGCACGCTCCATAACGAGCTACAATTTCCCCGGAAATGAGACACCGTAACTTCGCAAAGCTCCAGAATAATTTATAGATAGTTCCCTGTAACATCGATTGCTGCGTGGCGTTATCGGTGCAAAATGCAAGCGCGCTCGGGAAGATTTGAAATTTTTCAGAACGGAAATATCGTGCCCCATTTCTGGGGATCGTCCGGAAACGTAAATGATGTTTCTTTTAGCGCCGCTTCTTCTGAGCTATGCTCGTTCATCTGAAATATCTGGCGTGGTCAACGAAAGTGAGAATTTACCGTCATTTTTCATACGCAAAGGGATCAGTCCCAAGGCGAACTCCTTTAACTTGCAATGCTGAATAAAAAGCTGGTGTGGGTAGGAGATGGATGAATTCGTTAGCCTGGGACGGGGCTGGATTCAAACTTTTCGAGTTTTTTTACTTGAGCGTCTAGATGCTGTAACTTGCAGGAACAGTTTACGTAACCCTTCTCGCAGTCTTGTGTTAAGAAAGGATGGCTTGCTTCGGTGGCTGATAAAACTGCATATGTAATTAATTTATTATTACAAACAAAATACGAAAAATCTCCCAAGTCCATCCACATTATTTTTCCACATAGTCCCCCCCCCCTCCTACGTAATGCACCGGCGCCAAAGGCCCTGTAGTTTCAGAGATGCAGGATGATGATACAAGGATACAAGGAAGTTGAAATAGGATCCAATTGAATTATTTCTTCGAAAATGAATTTCAGTAATTTGTTTCCGGAGAGATGAGTTACTTTTTGTTACTTTTTTGTATTTTGACAAAACCCCTACGAAAGCAGTATTGAACAATATTGTAATTATGATTGACTCATACCTACCTAGTACTATAACCTTGAGACACCGTTACCATACAATCAAGTAGAGTCAATTTTAGAAAAAAAAATCTTATCTTCATTTTAGGTAAAGATGGTGTTAAAATAAGATAACGATTAATACAGAAACGAGGCAACGGGTGCTAGATAGGTCTAGCTATTGTAGAAGGAATATGCTACGTCCGTTCTGTCGTAAAGACAGCCCAAGCAGCGGTCTGCAAGTTGGTCTAGCCTGACAAATTTATAAGGCCATTCAACGCCGGTCAGCGAAATGAATCCGTTTGTTGTACGGGCTGGCGCACCAGCCTTGTTCGCCAACAAATTCATTCGGTCATGCAGCAACATCATATATAAACCGCACGATTTAGGACGCTATATGGACGGTATAAATCCTGACCGAGCTACAGGAGGTCCAGTTATCTATTGCCACGAGGTTAACAGCCCCAGCTGGCAATGTCGACCGTCTCCTCCGCCAACCTGAAACGTAGGATGCTCAATTTGTAGTCAGCATTGAGGTGGTGATTTTCGTTTCATATATACACTGTAGTTATAGTTGGCCACCTTGGAGGATTAGTTTAATTTCACCAAGAAGCCTCGTGTTCTTGTTTAGAAAAATGGTAGCTCCTATTCTTAAATAATTGAAAAAGTTATAAATGCACGTTTCCTTAATTACTGGAGAATTTCCTTAAAGATAATCCAATCCTCGTGCACATTTTTTAAGTGGTGTATAAAGGACAAACATTCGTGTTGTCCAGGTGCTTACATCATAGAATAGGCTTACACCAGGTGTGTTAAACTCAACGACAGTCTGCACCAGGTGGTACCTTAACGCAAGAGGCAGTTGGTTCGGGTTGTTCTTTTTAATAACTTGCTTTGTTTACCAGACCACGAATTATAGGGTTCAGCTGAAAAGTTCAAGAAGTGTGGGGTGTGACAGAGCCCTCTTGCGATTTGATTGTGCAGTGTTTATTTTACCTCAGATTGCCATGTTTGAGAAATATGTAAGTTGTTTAGAATATCTATAAAAACGCACATTATATCTTTTTGTCCCAAAATGCGCCCCATATGTTTCCAAAAACAGCAATGTATCTATACAAATCAAATCAAACTTCTTGCTAACCTAGTTTTTCACTATGGTCAGATGGTAAGACCGACTCATCTACCTTCTGTTCGGACTATACAAAGATTGGGCTTATAAAGCTATACATAGTATATACCTTGACAAAGGAGTAGGAATAACGAAACACAATAAAGAAACTCTCCAAGTGCATGCTAGTAATAAATACGAACATGAGTTCTAGTGGATATATTCATATAAATGTAGCCATTATAAATGGCAGGCGCCCATAAAAGTCCAATAATCGGATATGATACTCTTTTGTGAATTTGGGATTATTGGTAGAAATAATCCGGTTGCGAAATGAACAGTACATAATGAACTCGAGATCTGTCTCCCGGAAAAGTAGATTTAAACCGAACTGTTATATTCATGTCTCCGTGTATCGCGTTTTGAAAATATTATATAAGCTCTACTGATAATAACCTATTTGAATCCATTGGTTTCAAAAGCCAATTAATCCACTTAGATCAAATTTTGGGAAACATGCAAAACAAGACAATTTGTATTTATACTGCTTAGGCATTTGAAGAACAATAAATAGAATGGACTTACCGAGTTTAGATATTTACTTTTGGATTTGTCGGGTTTTGAAACTGATACGCTTGTTGGATTTGTTGGAAGTAGCAAATGAATTTTATTAGATCATTTAAATCGGATATCGGTTAAATAACATGGGGAAATGGCAGGCATTATTGTTTCTGATTGGCATCTGATAGTGATGAGTGTTTATTGAACACCAGGTGGGGATATAAATGCTTTACAGACACTTGGGTTTCCTGCAACTGAAAAACTGAATAAAAACTAAGTATGGTAAACATATGGCCATACAAAAAAGTTTGTTAAATCGAACGACTATTACTGTTTGTTTTTCTTTTTTTTAGTATAGGCGGAATATCTGTAAATATGGCAGGAATTTAATCAAATGTTTGCTGCACTCTAAAATAACGTATAATACACGTGACCCTTTTAGCTCAAGCCAAAACTGATTGATTAGTGCTCGCCCAGGGTTTAATTCGTGGCCTGGTCAGTTCATTGCCGATGATGCAGGTGAAAATGCACGTACGTTGGAAACTATTCATATTTCACGCCCGGATGAACGAGCATTACAGGAAGCTCATATATCTACGTTAAATGGAGCTATTCAGGTTGTCTCGACGGTCCATCCATTACCCTAATTCGATTTGGAAAATTGGTGAGACTGAATAATATATGGAAAACGCCACTACAGTGTTTTATAAATATTAATTTATATTTATAGTAACAGCAAACGTTAGGAGACTCATTAGTACGATTCTCTTTGCTTTGATTGCGTCCCTTCTCATTTAATTTCTAATTGATTTGTGAAACAAAAATAAAAGTGTTAGAAAAACTTTCAATTTTGTTTATACTTCAATAACACGTTTAGAATTTTTTTATCGCGAGAAACACATATCTGTGAAGTGAACTACAATATAAGAACAAATAGAAAAATTAAAAAAGGCTAAAATATAATAAACACATTTTTTATTTTCAATACTGAGTACCATTTCTTTATTTTTATTTGCAGCTAAAATTCGTGGTGGCACAGCTTTGAACAATATAACAATTTACTAAAGCTTGTTTCAATTCTGCTGTTTTTTTTTTAGCAAGATAGAGCAGACCTATATACAGTATATTATAGTACACCATCCATTTTAAGGTCCTTTCTGCGGTGTGGTAGACTGATGAAACAAAAAATCTTCACCTGATGCTAAACATTTTTTCACAATCGGTAAAGCGATCCTTCCAAAATATCCGAATATTTGTTGCTCGTATGTTGACCATGATAGATGAAGCAATTTTTTCTTTTATTGTATTGCTGACCATTGCTTAAGTGTCCAACCTTTATGCTATTTTGCCCATCCTGCTCTAAACATTTTCAGTTGCATGGTTAAAGGTAGCTTTTTTTACCTAGAGCAAAGTTATCACTATTAGCCTTGTTAAACTTATTATTTTTTTTTATTAAGAAAATTCGCCACATCCCATTTTGTCAGCGCATAACAAGTGTTTATCAAGTCCCACATTTGAGCCTTGGGTAACACCAGAAGAATTTGAAATTGTGCTGCAGTAGATCGCATCGATCTGTGCATAATGTGCGATAGAACTACCTTTTCCTGTTCTTAAGCATAAAAATCCCACAAAAGAAACCTGCCTTATCCACGTATAAAACTCTTTCAGAGCTTCCCAATGTCAAATATAAAAGAGAAAACTTTTTATTCGCAAAGCTGCACTAACCTAAATACCAATAGATACGGCGTGCATAAAATCCCCAGAAACTGTTTAAATCCGAAGATTTTAGATCCCGTCTTTGATACTTTGCAACACATGGCAGACAGGAGCATTTTAGTAAACGAAGCGATACATAAAAGTACGTGAAGAATAGGAGCGCACCTTATCGCTCTAGAGATTTAACGCGCATAAAGGCATTCCCTGAAATATGCTCAAGGAGAATCGCATTTGTCCGAGTCTGGATTTGAGAGGAATCTTTCAAGCGTTTTCAGTCGATATCGTTTTTATGACGAACGAAGTCTGTCGCCGGTGTGAGTTTCAGGACGATTCAGAACTGCGGTTTGTATCGTAGTAAAGGGGTAAAAAATTTAGCATCCGTCATTCGACCAAAAATATAAGGGATGGTCTAGAAGGCTTGGAGTCATGGGGGGGGGGGGGGCAAGGGGAGGCAGCTGCCCCCCATCTGGGCCTGGGTTGCCAACTCAGGGCCCTTCCAATTTCACATACATTTAGGTGGTTAATTATGTGTGTACACCTAAAAATTTTCTTATTTAAAAATTTGTAAATACAGTTGTAAATGACCTTCTCAATAAGTCGTTGTCAAATGGTTTCCAAGCTTAATCGATGCCATGTGCGCTTTGAAGCTGTATATGCAACATTCTTGTTCGTACGAATCGTTGTCTTAGGGCGGATATAGCTTTAAAAAATCATCTTGGTCAGGTCAGGTCAGGTCAGGATACTGTTATATGGAATCACATCAGAATCTGTCATATATTCGGTGATAACTCTAACTTTTGTACCAAATTTTTAAATTCACATTACATTTTAACAATTAATACAAAAAAAAAATAAAAATCCATCCGAACTCACATTTATGAGAGTCAATTTATTTAATATAAGTTTTAGGAATTCAGTAAAAGCATTAAAACCCGGTGTGTTGTTAAAACTGCAATTAAATATATTTCAGTTTATTTAAATGTGCTAATGATATGTGTTAATTCTGAATCAAAAATCGTGCTCCTATTAGTAGAACTTTTAAGGTGAAATTTATGTACCTTTGGTACTTCGTATGATGTTATACATTATGTGGATCACGGATCATTATTCTCCCAAATAAAATGTATCAATTCATTTTTGTTAAACGCGAGAGCGATGCAACTGAATGCGCCTCACCTAATTGAGTTCATCAATAACGGAATTAGTAATAAAGGGGCTTTGTATGATCAGTGTACATAGAACATATAAATAAATTGGGTCTTTATTTCACAGAAGATGTTTTAAGCCGCCTTGCTGAAAATCCACAAAGATTACTTAAGTACCTATATCTTATAAATATTTATTATTTTTATTTATGTTGAATTATACTCTAGAGCACGTTCCTGCTTTCCCCCCCCCCTAGACCAAAAGCTGGGTACGCCCATGTTTGGAGTTGATTAAATTTCAGACAAATGATTTAAACTAAGAATATAGCGTACAAATACTTTATGGTCCATGAAGATACAATATGTGAACCTGGATTCTTAAAAATTCTGCAGAATGAAATATGATATGACAACAAATTCCTTCCAGTCGTCACCTCCATTCGCTCCAAAAGTCGGCTTATTATATAGCAAAACCCATATACATCCATGAAACAAAATTGATTTTTTTTGCTTAATTTAGTAGATTGGATACAAGCTATTGCTTTCAAAACAATGTGCTTTGGTTCACGAGATTTATCAGATAGGTGTGACAATATTATAGTTTTGATGCTTTTTTAGATATAACTGTTAAAGGTCGAAACAATCGTCAGATTTGTGTGACAAACCTCAGTCAGGCTATCCAATTAATTCAGAATGCTTCATAATTAAAACAACAATAGTGATTCGGGCACGCCTACTAAGCATAAGCTGCAATTTAGAGAAAAACCCGACGTCAACCCAACGCTTGGATTGTTTAACGTCAAAACTGGAAAGCACGTTTATATTAGTAAGTGTTAAAAATATACTAGTTTACTAATTCATGCAATCTTGTATTTTCATTAGAACAAAGTTACTAATGGCAAACACTTAATTTGGATCAATCTGTATTACCCAGATTATTCGCGCTTAAAATTGGAAACTATTGACCTGAAAGAATATGAGTGGATGGTAGTTGGGTAAATCTGCACGTCTCGCTTAACTGTTGAAGCAAAAAAAATCAATCGAACCTCAATTTCCTCTTTTGCAATTGGAACAGGACTAGCATCTTTTGGAGACTTAACTCGCACAAAGGCAGCAATTCGATGAAATATGCCAGACATTCCATTGAAAAGCGCTCGTCGATTTTGGGATTTTGGGAACCCTCCGAATTCCATTGTTTAAGGAACGACTGTTCCTCTTCTAATCCAGTTCACGGAATGAAAACGAATCATTGTTCTCGATTGAGCTGCTGTAAAAGCCGAAGGCACATTTTTAGCGGGTTTCGAAAGTTGGAGTGAGAGGAGTTGGTGATTTTCGATTCGTGTGGACATTGATTCCAGAGGTCAGGTGTTGTGATATAGTAAATATCCATAATACTGATATTTACACATGACAGATGGTTAAAAGAATTAAAGAGGGTGCTGTTTATTACGGCCGCGTATTTGTGGAATAAGGTAATGCATTTGAGTATTTATTGTTGTTGTTAAGTTAAGTAGGATAACTTTGCTGTGTAAGAACACGTATTATTTGGATTATCTAGCTGGATCTAGAACCAAAACGGATTTTCAAGGTAATGACGTGGTAGAAATCTACCAGAATGTCACTTAAAGCCATCCATTGAAACGCCAGTTCCAAATGCAACTGTCCAGACGGCACTATAAGATAATATGAGACGCTGAAGTTTTCCGTATTGGAATAGTAAATTAAAGTAATTGAAAAAGGTGGTTCGACTTGGATTAGTGGTAGTCTTGTCTTAGATCACAGTTACTACTCATCTTTATTTGATATGTAAATTAATTTCCCTTGCACTCCTTAATTTTAATAGCAGTTAATTTAAACAAATTTAAACAATGTTTATAGATATTGTTGTTGGAACTATATTAAAATAAGTAGAACGTGCTAGTGTAGACAACAGACAAAAATCTTATAGATACTTCAGAGAAACCAAATTAAAAGAAATTAACGTCTTTGTCTTAATTACACTGTAACAAGTTGTTTGTTGCATGTAATGGTCCATTGGGACCATCCCATCAGATGTTTGATGGACTGCATATTGCAACATGCTATGAATTATGCATTATCGGAAAATAATTTATGGTTCCTAGGGGATCTGTGCTTAAAACTCTCGCCGGAGAAATGCTATCTGTATTGATCCTGAAGATTTACGATGGAAGTTTTCCAAATACTAAACTTCGCTCACGGTCAGCTCCAACCGAATGAAAACTGTAAATATCCGCAACTCCTGGCGCAGACCTTCCATCAGCAGCAGCTTTCTTTTTAATTTAAACCCCAGAGGAAGTTGGGAAAAGATAAACTGCTGACACCGTATTGTCGTATATATTTGGGCACTTGTAGCGCTGCCATCAAGTAAGTTTAAGAGCGTATAGTATTGCGACATAAAAAGAGCGCGTTTTAAAAGAATATAGGAAAAGCTGATACCGGATATTTATTTACGGTTGTTTTCGTCAAATCAGAACTCCATTTTTGAAAAAAATTATAATATGTATCTTGGATTTCAAAATTTCTGGAGTGCAACGCATTTTTTATTAAAGGTTTAAATGCTACTAAACCAACCGCAGATAATAAAAAGGATAAACAAAAAATGTATGAAACGGTTGTCCTAATGTGTTTTACTATCCTGTGACTTTCGAAAGTTTGGGCTAAAACAGTCTTCATGAAAAAAATCGAGCATTCAAGCTTTAGTCAAGCATTTCACTACACTAATGGAAGGAAACTTTAGATAAAAGTAGACATTGGTATTAATAAAAGCAAGCAAGGCTTGCAGTAACATTAGTTAATTGTAAGCTTAGATTTATATGTCACATATACCTACACGAATTAGTACGTATGCATCATTGAGTCTAAATAAAACAATGGAGTATAAAGTCAGTTTAAGTCGCGCATATCCGAAGAATTTTGTTAGAGTTCTCAAAATTGACAAAAAAATGTGCAATATAATTAATTTAAAGATCCTAATTAAGATGCTAACAACAAAGAATAAAAGGAAATACTGTAAACACTAGTCTTCGTGGTATAGTTGTATGGATAAAATCATCTCAAGCTATATACTTTTAGAAGGAAGGTTCAAGAATGCACTAAGTAATACAGGTAACACATAAATATATATTCTGATAATAAATATAGTTAATTTTCGATCTTACCAAATAAGAAGCTGTTGGAGAGTTCTGAAATAAAGAAACAACGATTAAGACAGTAGATCACGGCGTAGTGGCCAGGATTTAGAGAAAACCATATTTACAAAGGCACTAGGAGTGTTACAAAAAAATGTGGTAACACAGAGAACATCTCCTGACCTGAAACAGGTCAATTTTAACCTAAACTAGAACTAAATATAATAGACATGCTTTTTTGTTTGTCTCACCAAATGGCCAGCTAGATCGTTTTAACTCCTTTTAATTTTTTCTTCATCTTTTGAAGTGTTTCGAAAAAGAATGCAGTTTGATTACGCTGAAAATGTTGCAACAAGCCAGAAAAACTTTTGATCATCAATAGTACTACATATGGAAGTTGAAGACGGACATTAAAAGCAGCAATCCCATTTCATTCCTGTCACTGTGTATTTTAGATTCAAATGTGTACTGTCCGAGTGCACAACAGCTTTGTTATATTGTACTTTCGAATGCATATGCATTTCGCGTTCGCGTGACACCCTCTGGCGACGCAGCTTATTTATTGCCGTGGAGTTTTCTGCACCGATGTGTAGCATAAAATACTTCCGCAAGCAGATTTGTATGGCAAATCCTTAACGTTTAGGGTATTTCGCGTCTTTTTCTGGGTCGGCTGTAAACAGACAAATAGAAGGTTTGTGTTTCCGGGTTTTCATTTCATGAAAATTTCTCAGACGTAAAGTGTGCGGACGGAAATCGGTCAAGGAGGAAACATAAACATAACGGCGCTTCCCACTTTACCTTTTTTTCTGTTTCTTGTTTTGATTACAAACAAAATGTCTTTTAATGGTAACGAATAATAATTTACAGTAACAAACAGTGTTATGTTAAATTATGTCCTTATCTAATATTGTAAATTGTTTCAGAAAACAAATGAAAGTACAATAGTTAAGAATGAAATATTTATTTATGAATATTTTTCGCCCTGTTTCTCTCTTCTTCATGTAAATTATGCTTTAAGCTTTCGACCTGTATACATCATTTGCGGTACTGCGATGTTCATTCTGATAGAATATACTAACTACTACAAGAACAAAATAGTAGAGAACGCCTAGAAAAAAAAACGATTAGTATAATATTTGTAGGATATAAACGTTACAAACTAATGATTTTCAGAAGTCAAAATAACTATAAAAGCATGATGCTTTCTATTTTATCCATACTTACATGCTCCTAGCACAGTAATTACTCCTATTGGCATATAATACCGATACTTCTTAAATTCTGTCAGAAATACAACTGCAGCAATAATCTGGCACAATACAAACAAAAAGAAGCCACAACCAATGTGCCATGTATATCGATAACCCTGAAAATTGTTGTTTGTTAACGAGAAATAAAGGGGCTCAAAAAACTCACGAAGGCTGCATAAAAGGCAATGAAATTTACGAAGATACATATGGCAACATTAACTGAAACAAAAATACAGTGCGATACGATGTCTGCTGTAGTGTAGTCTGTACTGAGCATCATCTGTCTGATGCTAAATCCAATATTTAGGCTACAAAAAATCTAGAACAAAGATACTGTCTAAACTATTGCCATCATGCTGTACGACTTACATCTGTCATAGCTGCTAGCACTACAGCACCTATTTCCAATTTCACAAATAAACAACATTTTTGTAAGTATTCCATGATAACAAATAACATATTTCGCACAATTACTACAGATACTGAAGTATAACGCGTAATCGTTTGAACCTGTATATGTCAAAAATGTTACTAACAGGCACCTGTCAAAGAAAATCTATATCTTAGTAGACATGTTGCTATAGTTTGCAAGCTACCCTTACTTAAGAATTGTAGGACTATCACAATAACTAAATATTATGTAATGAAAGACAATTTGTGCCTGAATGCATATATTAATGTACATACGACGTAGTTTTAGCTGTCAAGAAAAATACTTTTATCAGTATCAATACAAAAATGAAAGTTAAATTGTGGTGACGTATGTTAAGTACAAAATATTTGCGTAAGTTTCATGATATGATGAATATTAGCAGGGTTAGTATAAAATGCAACTGAGCGAGCAACGTTCGTTTCGAAACAATCTTTTCCGAAAATAGGTGTGAAAAATGTAATTATTCTCGATTTGAAGTAGATATAAAAGAAGTTGATAACCCCTTTTGTTTTGAATAATGCTCGTATCAATTTTTATTTATCTGTATTTCCAATGAATCACATTAATGTGTTAAAATGAATGAACATGATCATTGCACAGTATGAAGTTAAAAGTATCTCTAAAAGAAGTTTATCGAACATTCCGCTGGTAAAATGTACGGCGCTTTCGCTAAAAGCAATAAAGGTTATAAAGCTCGCTCCGTTTTATATAACTACCTGGAAATATTTTTAGGCAAAATGTATCCAAAGTATGTCGGATACATAATTGTATTTTGTGCGGAAATATGCCCACAGTAAATTACATTACATGGGGCTCTAACGGAAAGAAATGCAAAAGCTTTCACAACAAAAAATGGTAATATGTAAACGCATTTTATCAGTATTAATGTACTTGTTTATGTTTTGTATTATGCCCGGGCATCTTGTATAGGAAAGGACTATTAAAAATAATAGTGTAATTACATTTTAATAAATGACGTACTTTTATCTTACATTAGACAGACAAGCGGTTTATTTTTTGCATTATATTTAGGTATATGGTAAAATGCAGCTATCGGCATTCAAATTTATTAGTTATTTTGAACCAGTTTAATAGTAGCATTGCTAGTTTTTTCTTTTAAATCAGATTAATACATTTAATAACCGCATCTAAATATCACATCTTGGAGAAGCTCAACGAGCACTTTATAAACTTAGTAACCCTTTTATATTACTAAATAAAAGTTTCTAATAAACGTTTTCGTTGTCATCTAGTTTTTATTGCCCAAATAAGCTTAAATTATTTCTCATTGTATACTATTGTTTTCCTACATTCTGACTTAATTTTTTATGTCAAAGGGTGTAGTATACTCTTCTCGATAAAAATTAAAAACTACAAGGGGAAAATATCAAATTGAAAAACTTAGTATTTAACTTGTGATATATCTAAACAGTGCACAAACTTATTAAATATTATAGGTGATTTTTGAACTTTTAGTTCTATCTGTCCTAACCAAAATTTAATGTTATTCGGCATAACGCAAAAATACCTAAACTTACTTACCGTTAGTAATTTCTTACAATACATAGAAACGTACAAACTTGACATTTTAACATTTGTCTTAACCGATCTACCTGTCCTACGATCACACTAATATTTACAGTTCCATGTCCCAGTATTATTACTTCCGGTGTTTCCTGTGCGCAAGCTTTCTACAATCATCAGTATTCTCCCCGAGGTGGCGAAGCAGCATGAAAAAATTTATTGCTCTCTGATGTGGGTCCGCGTTGCCACCAGAGGTGCTTTAAAAAGATATGAATAATAAAAATCTACTTAAAAAAGCGCAATAAATTTACATCTATAGATAAGAGGGCAACATTGTAAAAGCAGTATTAATGCAAAAACGTATCTGGGATACGGTTAACTAGGTCCTATCTTTATTACATCCAGATTACCAGCAGGTTGGCGAGTTTAATAATACTTGGTTTCCCAATGAAAAAGCCTTTATGCTATAAGATTGGAAAAAACTTGAAGCTTTTTTAAAAATCCCGAGATTGATGACGGGGATGCTCAAGTATTGAAGCATACCACCCCTATACAATAAATAATAGGTAAAGTAAGAATTTAGGATGGCAATGCCATCTGTCAGCATTACACTGACATGATGACAAAGCCACCTAGCTGCCTTAACGTTAAGGTGCTGACAGATGGCATTGCCATCCTAAATTTTTACTTTAATCATACCATTGCTTTGGTATGTAAGCAAAACCAGTTCTATGCCGTGTTGTCTACACTAGACCTAAACTGCACTGATGAGCTGTAATGACAGAGAAATAGTACTATCTGCAGTTGGTTGAGGTGTAGACAGCACAGCATAGACATGCATTTTAAATAATAGGTAAAACTATTTCATCTGCCACCATCAGAAAAACCAGTGGAAGCCTATACATATAAGCTACAAGTTCATGTTGAATTTATTGTAAGTTAACTGTACTCAAACCGTGTCTAGCAAGCAAAGGATTGAAAAAGTCGGAAAGAAAAACTGATTCGAAACAGTGCGTAACTTTCTGGATAACCCAATCACGTATACTGACAATTTAGCTCATCTAACGTCAATCTATCCCAACACAACAATTGAGTGAAGGAAACTCATCAACAATACGGTTCTGCCGTGTATACGTTGGCGGAGGGCTTTATACCCCTAAGTAGTTTACGGAAAATAAGCGAATAAGCGGAGCTACAATCGGATTCCATCAATTTACAGCGGGCCCATGCCGTAGAATTGGTTATCTACCCCAAAAGGTCACAAAATATATCTTATTGTGCGATCAACTCTTAAAATGAACGATAAATCTGTATTAGGAAGGGCCCCATTAACAACAATGGCCCATTAACCGTCGTGTATTTTTTATGGAAGGACGTGCTTCGATGAGGTTGTCAGAGACACCTGTTCGGTTCTACGTAGAATAATGGTAGGGATGTCGCGCTTGCATTACCGGTAATTCTCTGTACTTTACAACGTCGTTTTTGTGTATTGCCTGTAATCCCTGGACGTTCCAAACTAATTCCATGCATTAGTCGTGGTGCACTAGTTTCAAGGGGGAGTGGGCCAAGACATCTGGTTCAATACTAATTTCTATTTTTAACTTTTACAAGCATTAATTTAAAGGGATAAAAATGAACGACAAAATGACCTTTTGCACGTAAGCGTTTACCTAGAAGATTCCTACTAAAGGCAGTGTTTTGCTCAAAAATATGGCGCCTAGCAAGAACCTTACCTTACGCGCATTGTATTTGAACCGTCTAACATAAAAACGTAACGTATGTGCTTTTTAAAGCAAGTCAGTGCTAATAAGAAGCCCTACATTTAATCACGCGAACATTTATCAACCTTTAACTCCACTCCTAATCTAATTTTGACGCAACTTCACACCGTTTAGTTAGCCAAAACAAGAAAAAACTAAATTAAGCGACGCAATTTGGTAATTTCTATTTCTCAACGAACTGTCCACGGAGCGTGTCCCTGACAGATTAAAATTGAAACGCAAATGAATTTTGCACACGCTTAAATAATAATCATGTCTGCCATAATTGCGCTGGGTACAATATTGAGAAAGCGTGGGACGAACAATAAATTAATTTAACAGAAGGACGAGGATAACACAGACTTTAACTTTGTGAGAGAGTCCAATTTAAAAGGGTTACCCGCACTACTAGAAGCAGAGCCAGGCCAGAATGTAATAGTTGTGAAATTGCTGGTAAATATAAATTATTCGGCAGGCAGGTGTCTTAACGTAAGAGGAAAGTTTAAATCGATAATTGTAAAACAGGTAAGATACGCGGAAATTATTTATTTATCTAGACAAGCAATTCTAAGAGGCGTGGATGTCAGATACCTTGTAGCATTTTGTGACAAAACAATGTGGACAGGTTTTTGTGAAATCGATGATCTAACAAAGTTTTTTTTTTAACAAATTCAAGAATAATATCCAAAGGTGTACGAGCCACCCTCATTAATTCCCATGGGATACAAATTGGGTTAAACTTTGAAACAGGTCGATTCTATTGCGGAGGGTGTCTTGTGACGTAACATTCGATGTTATTAGAACAACCCCCACCCCTGCCAGCCTTTACCCTTAATTTTTGAATAGAGCAGTCTAATAATAACTCATTTTGAAGGTTTTTCAAAGCTCTGTTTAGAAATGCAAAGGTAAAATTCAATTTCTTCCGGAAAAATGCTAATTTAGTTTCAAACACAGAAAATTTTCCGTTCCTCCCATCCCCTCAAAAGTTCAAAGTGACAGAACAGTGATAAGGTCAGTAACCTCTATTTCTCAGTTGTATAGTCTGTACTGTAATAGTGAATATTGTAATTCTAATTCACACTATTCCAAATGGAATTTAGTTAATAAGGAATAGTAATTCGTGATTGGTACCAGTTCTCATTAAGTAAGCAATACTGCCAGTTAATTCCGCAAAGGTTGGAGCAATAAAAAGGTAAATTTATTTAATAAGCTAGTAATCTAGGTAATGCATTAGCCTTTTCTTTAACACTGTGTCCCCGACTTCAAGTGGTGCCCATGTTTTAGCCCATCATACGAGCTACCATACATGCTCCATACATTTCTAGTCCACACATGAATTACATGTAAATGGTATTTCAGAGTGTAAAACGAAGCACTAAGAGCTGTGGGTTGGACCCACAACTAGTAAAAATAATTTTTGAATTAGGTAGTTTGGAAACAAGCTGATTGAACGTATGTGCTTTGTCTCCGACGATCGTTTCGACCTAAAACGGTCATTGTCAAAGAGATAACAATTTTTGTATGTTATATCCCAGACAGATTTCCATTTGAAACCCAGTAGAACACTCATCAATTTGAATAACAAGTTTATAGCAACAGTGGCGTCTGTCCACAAATACTTGACGCAGTTCAAGCTAGAATGCTCCCGTAACACATTTGCATTCATATGATAGGAATTTAGATTTGAACGCGGCCGCCGGGTGGTCCATTTTCTCTTGAAACGAACGTGTTTTCCTGTCTGGAATGCCTCGCATGACATGCAGGGATTTTCCGTACATCACGTCCCACCCTTTCACAAGCGCACTTCATTATCAGTTGACTGGCGAAACACTGAATCCTGTTTTTGTTTACTTCCAGGATTATAGTGTTTTCATTTTAGAGCAAGTGAAAAATCCTGTCGGCGCTGACCCAGATCATGACAGATTAAATGCATATTTAAACCCTGAGCAGTTTATGAAAGGGAAGGCGTGCCCCAAATGCCCTGGCGTTATAAATAAAGTTTGTTCTGATCACATACTCTTTAAAACGGGGACTCACAACTTTTTTCCATTGAGTCTCCTCAAATTATAAGAAACATAATTTATGCCAGTACATATTCATTAGCATTAAATAAGGATGTACTGGTTTCCTCTCATTCCTAAGTCAATATTAACTTGAATTAACGCGGATAGCTAGACGTAAAAACCTCATCTCAGCTTATGTAGTTTGTAGTCATGTCATGCGGTGTAGTGTCGCTTGCAGGCATATACCAATCACCAAGGATATGGATTCAATCAAGTATTTCCGAAAAAGTTCGCTTGAAATGCAATCAATCCAGATGGTATACTCAATCTGAGGAGTTTGTTTATAATTTGATATAATTTAATTTGATTTTGCGATAGTGCTTGTAGGTTAGATTTGATATACTTCAAGTTACAGGATGAAAATATGAGAAATAAAGGTTGAATATCCTAGCTGAAGTCTTGGGGCGGTCTTTGTAACATTATCAATTAATGTATTAAAACAGAAGTTGGGTTCAGGTAATATCGCAGAAACTTAAAGCTACTTTATATCAATTTAAAAATATGAGTACACTTTGACAACCGCATAATACAGTTTGTATAATTTTAACCAATTGAACAGGAAACCGTTAAAGCTTAAAGGGCTTTGTTTTCGGTACGTGTGCTCCAAAAATTTTTCCCCACCTTTTAAATTATTGAATGTGGAAGAGAGAAACATTACAAAGCTGAAATTAGCACTTAATAATTACAAAAAAAATATATTTAAATTTGCCACCCCTTTCTTCAATGCTCCCATGCTGTTCCCAACAAATTATTATAGCTACCACAGAAGGCCCAATGTTTTTTTTCTCTTGCCTTAAATCGCGAGTTACTATTGCTCATATTTAATACACATAACACTGTAAAAAAATTGAAAACTGATCCGTCTGCTCTAAGTGAAGTTATTAATTAATTCTTCTAAAGAAAATAATTCTTAAAGTGAACTTCCACTTTGTTTTTACAATTGTAAAGCGCTTTCGGCTACATGTTAGCCATCGTCAGTACAAAAATTATTATTTTTATACTGACCTGACTTTAAGAATTATTTTCTTTAGAAGAATTCACATAACACTATGTTCAGAGCTTTGTTTACTTTCAGAAATGCCAGTGCCCCCACGTTGATACCAAAGTTCTTTCAATCTAGGAAAATGTGAACTGCCCTGCGCAGCTGTCTTCCGCAGACTACACCACATTACTGGCAAGAACCCCACATTCAACTGCCACTGAATCCAGCAGCCCAACTTTTATGTCCCCCCGAACAAACTAGAAGACCAAATGGGATCTGTAAGTTGGGCAATCACGTAGCGTAACTTTCGGAGCGTAGGAAAACTTTCGTTGAATAAAAACCTGCATCCGATGAAGGGGTCGGTCGCGCAGCCACTTAAATCAACGCTCCGGGTCTCCAAACACGACAAACCGAAAAAAGGAAACTCCCAAACAATAGCGGGGAACGAACGGAGAAAGCGAAAGCGGGGTAAATACACTTTCAGCGTATTGCATTTTGCCGTTCGGGTTATCCCGTCGATTCTTTAAGTATATTAGTTCCTTAACGTCGTCGGGGTTTGCTTTGTGATACTGTAAACAATGCGCGGTCCCGACCTTTAAATTGATTGGGGTTACATGTACTTTTGTGTACTGAGACATAGATTTAATCGTCTTGAGAGTAGAAGGCTACACGCTTCCTGATTTATTTCTATAAAGACGAACTTTGTAGCAAATGTACGAAAGTACGGTCGTCTTTTATTGTTTATCAACGATTGCAGATACTACTTGACTTGTAATGCAGTCACTTTAATTTGAGGTTACTACTTGATAATATGAGTCCGATTCAAGATTTGTCTAAAGGATGATGTCAAAGAAAATACCTGTAATACATGCACATTGTGTAACTTGTGTCAAATTATTTCCAACAGTATAATTTCATTTCTGCTGGGTTCGTTTTAAGAATATGTTGCCTTCAAGTTTTTAAAGATGTGACTGGTAGTTTCAGCACAATACCAATATTTTTAATCGATAGAAAATTGAGGAAACCCTAAATTCCAATATGCCTAGTATCCTAGAAACGACAAAATTAAGGTCTACGTACTACATCCAGTATACCAGAATAAAACAGTCCATAAACTTTTCAAAAAAAGCATTTTACAGACATATCGTTGTTAGAAAATCATGTACACGTGATTTGTTTTTCGCGTATCTAATGCCACTGAAATATCCGGAGTTCTGCAATCCTTTCTGTAGCTTTAACTCGGTCTTGGGTATTTTATGGCAGGGAGGGGCAAACGGGCGTAATACTGAAGAAAGTTGCACGAAGTTTTATGAGGTACAGCTTACTATAGCCGTCACTGTTATAAAGGACGCCTTTTATCGTAAGTTTAACAGCGACAGTGAACATCTCGAATGGACAAGTTAAATTTGTTGCAGTGCCTTTGAAGAGCTCGCGTTTTAACTGAAACTTTCAAAGTTTTTAATGCTATGCGCAGTTATCAGGAATGAGGACGACCTCGCGGAACTTTCCGGGATGCATCGAATTGGTTTATGCATGTTGACATTCCTTAGAAATGATCATTTCTTAATGGTAATGAGTAATTAAAAAGGAGAGACGCAGTAAAGGGTTTTAGAACTCCACAATTTGATGTTTACTGTCAGACATTCTATACCATCGTATCTTTCGCTGGACCGATAAATTAAACCTACCGATTTTTTTCCAAATGCGTTTAATTGAATCGTACCAAGACTTCAGCTTGACAAAATTCGTAGTGTGGCATTAACACCTTTTTTGCACACAGTATTCAAATCTGTTATCTGATAAATCAAGTGAGACCAAGCTACCTAATTGATTTTGAAAACAGCATCATTGCTGAAAAAGCTAAAAATGGAACCAACGATTATCAAAAAGGGATTAGCTATTCGAGGGCAAATCCATTCTACAATTATTGTAGTTAATACTTAGTTGTGCATTATTTTCGAMCAGCAGTGTATTTTGATTCTGTGCCGCTGTTAAACTACAAAAAAAAACTTACTCTTTGGGTGTACCTTTCTGTCGGAAATGTTATTTCTCCTGACATATACATTAAAGACTTTCTATTATTGATGCCGTGATAATCCAAACACGCGTTCCGGTGTCAATCCAAGAGATGTGGCTTGACACGTTCCGCCTCGTATAAGTTGTTGGATACGTTATTTACGCGGCTGCAGCATAGCGTTTCCACTCGGAAAAAGGCGTAGCTCAGTTTTATGTTGCTTTTAAGAAAATATAACACAAAGGGGAAGGCGCCGTACAGTTACCGTTAAACCCAACACCAAATACGAATATTACACGTCTCTCGTACTCCAGACGGTTTCGATAGAGGTATAACCATTTAAAAGCGGCACATCACGGGAGCTTTCAGCTGCTGCTGAAGCGTGTGCTACGTATACAGAAGCGGGGAGAAACGATGTGGTGTCTGTGTGACCTAAAACATTTGGAGATGTCTAATGGTACCCTAGTGTATCATAGAGACAACAAAGAGAATCTATTCTGGGTCTTGAAAGTGCAGCTGATGGAACTGACGTCACTGAAACGTTCTCTTTTCAAAGAGCAAACGTAATAAATGGAAACCAGCTTAGCACACTCTATTGCAATAGTATCATACAATATTATTTGTATTAAGTATCAGTGGCGGCTGGGCAGGTGACGGATATGGCGCAAAGATGGGTGTTAACAGTTTGTTTAAGGGATGACAGAAATCTGATAACACCGTAGGTAGGTAGGACATAACTTTGTCGACTCAAGTCGGTATTATCGGTAATTCGTGACATGTCAGGTAAAGTCATCAGATTACAATTTCTCAATCTCATGAAATGCATGATAGAACCAAACCGTCAATGCAGGCGATCCTTGTTAGATTGTTACAATTAAATATTTTATAAATTCCACTTTAATTTGTAGTTATTTTAGTCTGGCGCCCTATGGTACCATCGCTTTCGCCTAACATATTAACAAGTGACATCGAGATTATGAATCGTTATTTTAAAACCTGGCGCTTGTGCCCTAATCCATTGAAGACAAAAGTAACTTGCTTTCATCTCAACAATCACCAAAAGAGGAAACAGCTTCAAGTTATGTCAAATAACATCATTCTTAAACATAACTTCTCGCCAGAATACCTTGGAGTGACTCTAGATACGTCTCTAACGTACAAGAAACATCTAGAAAACGTCAGTAAAAAATTACAGACTAGAAATAACATTCTGCATAAGCTTGCTGGTACAAGTTGGGGTGCAAATGCAAATGTACTCCGTACTTCTGCAACTGCCTTGCTTTATAGCACTGCTGAGTGCTGCTGTCCTGTTTGGAAAAACAGTCATCACACAGAAAAAATTGACACTCATACTGCAATGCGACTAATCACTGGAACAATTAAGTCAACTCCATTACCTTGGCTTCCGATTCTTTTAAACATTGCTCCTCCGGAGATTCGCAGACAGTTTGCTACATATAAAGCTTGGCAAAAATATCAATCAGCTCCTAATGAGTTTCTGATTTCCCGAGATCTGCAAGAGCTACCTACAACTCGGCTAACTTCTAGCAAACCTCTGTGGACAGAAGATTTCCTTCGTGCTCCTTATACCATTGAAGATGGATGGTGTTCTGTTTGGCAACTTAAGAAACATGATATATTCAATCAGCAGCTTATAGACGATCCTACGGAAGAGGTAGCAGGAACTGACCTCCCAAGAAGGTCTTGGGTCACTCTGAATCGCCTTCGCACTGGTCATGGGAAATGCTAGTTTTTTCTTAATAAATTGGATTCATCTATCAACCCTTCTTGTGAATGTGAATGTGTTGATGAAGGTGTTAAAGACTGGCTTAAGACAATACAGATCTGATTGGAGTTTCCTGCGGTTTTCTTCAATACTCTATACAGAATAAATACATACATGTATGTATCTATTATATATAAAGCGCAAATGCGAGATCTCTTATCGTTGAATGAAAATATTTGTTTTCTTTCAACACTTTAATAAAAGTCGACCGTAGTCGCATGAAATTAACAGTACTGTGGAATGTATTAATGATTTTCATAAGAATATATACATCATGATTCCGGGAAAACCCGTTCTCATATTGCATCTAGAAGCCTATGGCGCGCACCAATCCTTTAGGGATGGTAAAGAAAAAACCCGAAAACCGAGTCTGTGAACGAAATACGAATTGAAAAATCCCTATATTTTTAACGTCTGTCGCATCAAGTACGCTTTGATCTGACATATTACCCAGTTGAATGTCACAGTAATATTAGCCGATTCCTAGAAAACAAGCCGAAGCGTGGAAACGCTGAGCACGTCTATTCTCAATTGGGGCGATTACAGGCCACCTACAGATGAAACTAAAGCCAGAACACGACGTGGGAAGCAACGCTTGTCAGGTTGCGAATGAACAATGACGTAAGTAGACGGAATGCGTTTCTGGATGGAAAGATGTGCGAACGTTGCTGCTTTTGTAATGTGGAAGTTGCCTGTGCAGATAGCTTCTGGACGTTTGAATGTATATTGTGGATAATAAAACAGCCTTTTGCATTTAGCTTGCCAATTTAGATATAGTTTCTGAATCGTATTTCGAAGGAATTATGATAGCAGATACGTCTTGGAGTGTAAAAAAATTATGCAGTAGAAACTCACTATGTTTAGATCAGACAATCTATCTGTATAATATATCGTAAATATTTAAAATGATGCAACATTACATGAAGATATTTTTGTTTGTTTTTCCTGTTCTAAAGTAATCTGTGTCAAGTTTGTGTAGACTTGTCGACATAGAAACAAAACATCAAAATAGTAAATAAATAATTTGTGATGAAACTTCCCTGCAAGCTACAAAATGAATCAATCAAGTAAAATTAAAGACGAAATTTTGGAATTAGTATTAAGTTTGCTACATACAAAGTCTAAAGCAAAGTACGAGAAAGTTTGCCAACAGTTTTGTCTCTGGAGAAATAAAAAAAATGTGCAAGGAGCAAATGAAAACATTCTAATTACGTACTTTTGTAAAAAGGTTTGTTTCATTTACGAAATTTATTACAAGAACTAATTTTAAATATTCTTACAGGTGAAAACGCTAAAAGCTTCAACACTCTGGTGAAGCACTATACAATTAAACGAAAACGTGGACATTTCTGCATACAAAAAATTGCTGGCAATGGACAATGTTAAGAATTTCATTAATAATGCTCCTTATAGCAACTTTCTGAGTCACTTTGCACAACTTCTAGTATAGTGTTTAATAATTTAAGCAATTGTACATTTACATTTATCCTAATAAATGAACGTGTTAAACAATATTGTCCATTTCTATCAAATACACAAAGAATTAATATACACAGATAATAAATGCTTGGTTCATTATTATTACTTGTAAAGGCTGTATTAAGGAAATTCTCAGGTAGCTCCGACAAACAAACCATCAGCTTAAAATCATCCCACGCCGTTGTCTAGCAATTACAGAGCTGGTGTAGTCTAATTTATAGAGCATAAACAATGCCTACGCTAGGAATTCGCAGAGAAGAATTACACCGTAGGTGTTTAATCTACCTGAGTATATCACTTCGTTCGTATACACAGGTACATATTGAAAATTCCTGAAAGGTGTCTTTATGACATACATTCAAAAGACCGGCAGTATGAAAGGATTTATTGCTTTAATCTCCGGGAAAGTGGATGAAGCGGGATCTAAAGAAACTATTGCTTTGTATTCGTTTTGAATATTCTGAAGTTAAATCAGAATTATCCATTTATCCCTTACCAAAAGTAAAAACCTATTTACGAGTTCTATCGTAGTCAAATTGTAGAAGAGTGAAATGGCCTGTCGTTATTTATAATAATATACGTAAACAGAGTCGTAAGCCTTAGAACCTATAACCTCAAATCTCATCAGTACGACTATATATTCATTATAAGAAAAAGTAAAGAAACTCTCATTCATACAAGCTGAATATTTCGTGATTTTCTTTCCATTTTGTATCTCTAACTTTGATGGTAAAAGTCGGAATAATAAAGCATTTCATTTCCATTGTTTTTAGCACAATGGACTTTTCAATTTCAAAAAATAATTAATGAGACTGTCCCGGTAACAAAGAGCGATATGCGGTAAATGAAAATAACGTTCATTATACTAGACACGCCGTCTAACTTTGATTCAACTAGTTATGAGCACAATGCCCAGCGAACAATATGGAATGGCAGCCATGGTTCGATTTCTGATACTTGATAATGACGGATCCATTCAGTGTAGTTCACTGTAATTAACGTAAAACTAAAGCTGATAGGATTTCGGTCCCTGAATAAACAGGGAATTTTGTATCATTCCTGACTTTCTCGATTTCACTTACAGAATGATAAATCAGTTTAATAGTCCAGATAGGATCCATAGATCGAATTGCCCCAAATCTGCAATTTAATTTGTAGATTTTAGGGCAGAAAAACCTAAAACCACCTTTGGAGTCAAATCAGGACTGCATAAATATTTTCATGTGCTCATGGTAAACACGTATTAGGGCTGTGTGCTTCGATTTAACTTTGTTCAAACCAAGTTCTCCGGTAATAACAAGCATATTTTCTAGTTCATTTTCCAAAAAATTATTTAACATTTTCACAAAACAACAAATTAGTATACGAAACCCACCAATCGTGATAAAAAAATATTGTGCAAAATTTATCAAAGAGGGTCAAGTAATCCCAAATTTCATAAGGATAACATAAAAAAGACATTAGCATTCTCACCAGAATCTATTATAAAGTCTACAGATATCATACCTGATTTTTGATAGTGGTTTTGACTAACTTACAAAAGAAACAAGAAGCAAATTAATTCTCATGTTTTCTGCCCGAAGCAAAAATGAAAACTAGCATTCTATGTGCTTTCTGCATGCCATAGCGTGAGTATTATATATTCGTCGTTCTGGCCAAGGTCCTTTTTCCGTTATATCTCATCCCATATAATGCACTTCCATCAGCATCGGCATATATCCTCAATGTCGATTGAAAAGCAACCGGTAGCTGCCGGCGAAAACATTAAAGTGAAAAATTCAGTGGAACACATGGAATAAAAGGGAATATTTGTTTTTCCTTCATTCCCTTTCTGGCACTAATGGAACACGGACTGGAGGTGTATGTAAATAGACCCCGGGAGAATATGAAAAAAATGATATATGAATACCAAATGGCTCAATAAATAATGAAATTATTTTCCTTCCCGTGACACACGCATGCAAACTTCTAAAAACTCACCCTGCTTAGTGTCACTTCGCAGGAGGATTGTTACATAACCTAAGGAACGGAGTCTATAATTTCAGTTTATTGGCATAATAGCTCGCTGAATAGACTGCTCTAGAAATACTTTCTCAAGACAGAAATAAGAATACCGAGTGATAATTTTTATATTTGAATAAAATTTGTGTACACATTTATCGGGGTAATATAAATTAATCGACGTTAAATAAAAATTACTAGAAGTTCTTTACCCCCTGACAGCTGAACTTGTAAATGCACGTCAAGCTAAATTTTGGCAATACATTTTTATCGCTCAAGCTTTTTAAGACTTGCTTAAATCCATTGATGCTGAACAATACATATCTTTAAATGTTCATGCATTACTGCAGTAAATCGAGTTTGATATTCGATAGCTTTACAGGAAACCATTTTTTGTTTCCATTTTAATGGGTCAATTAGCAATAGCAATTATCAATGTTATTGTATGTTTACCAATATGATTCACTCGACTTGCTCTCTTTGAACTTCAGCTACAAAAAACAGAGCATTTGAATCGTTCGATTGCGTTCGGAAACATCCAGCTGTCTGATGTATGTACATCTCTCTGTTGTCTCGGTAATCAATCAAATTGTTGTATTAGTGCGTAAAATCCATTCGGACGTGATCTCGCCCTCATTCACATAACTGATTGCTTTGTTCTTGTTGCTGCTCCAATTCACTCGTTTTTCCTCTCAGAAAAAGCAAATTGCCTAACGATCCTCGTTCGGAAGTACGAAATTTTGCTGGCTTGTAAACATGTCTTGTATATTTTCGTTCACAAAACATATCAGACGTTGGTCATTACTACTACTATGTGGCTTATTAATGTGTTCCTAACCATATTGCCTTTTATTCCCATTATGTTATTATCTGTTGCTACGACTTCCTTCTTTATGTATTCTTTATATGGTTCTATTGCTCTTCACTTCGGGGTCCAACAGTGAAGATTGAAGAGGAGTGACATTTGTTCGTGTTATGGTTATATTTCGAAACCAAAATAATGAGCTGGCTAATTGTCACATTCTGACAGGGACCAATAATCTATAATGTTTTGACTTTAACGACTAAAAATTTTGGAAATGCTGCATGCAATTAGAAAACCGGCATTTCAAGCCCGTTTTCTTTATGAAATAACCTGTTGCTTGAAGAAACATATGGTCATACCCGACGTCATAGACGCAGCACCACCTGAAGTCGCCAAGGTATACACGTTCAGATCTTGCAATTAATTGCTATCTAACACCCGGTAGTTTTAGGTTACCTATCCCAGTGGTGCTAAGGTTAACATGGGCAACGAGCTTACGCCCACTCAGGTAAAGGATATACCCACAGTCAAGTGGAACGCTAATAACGACACCTATTACACACTGTGTATGACGGACCCCGATGCACCGAGCCGCGACAACCCCAAGTTTCGTGAGTGGCACCATTGGCTCGTAGGGAACATCCCTGGTCACCGCATTGATGATGGAGAGACTCTCTCTGCCTATATCGGTTCGGGGCCTCCAGAAGGCACGGGCCTTCATCGTTATATTATCCTAATTTTCGAGCAGCAAGAAGAATTGTGCTTTCATGAGAAACGTTTGCCTAATACGTAAGTTATTGGGGTGTATGGTTTACAGATGGATAGTTTGAATTTTGTCTTAGGTCTGGCAAGCACCGTGAACGATTTAAAATAAGAAAGTTTTCCTGTAAGTACAACTTAGGCAATCCTGTCGCTGGTAACTTCTACCTGGCTCAGTGGGATGACTACGTTCCCAAGCTTTACAAGCAGTTGGGTGGTTGAGTATTTTTTCAAGGTTTCAAGATCTCATGAATTAAACGGTACTTTAAGTTGATTGTCATTTTCTTGGTTTTCTCCTACTACAATTTGTATAAACAATAAATTGCTTAAATTAAAAAGGTTCCCCAGGCGGAAAACGAGAGAACCTTTTGAATTGTATAATTGACAGTTAATTAACTTTACGTTACTATTTTTATTGTTTAAAGTCTATACAGCTACATGCAAAGACATCATCAGAAAACCTACAATATTTTACTAACGAACAGCTAAAGTAAACAGTATTGCAACTAAAGCATACAAACTCCAATTATAAATAAAATAAAGTAATCAATCAATAAAATGAATGCTCGATAGTAGTTGATGAATCTAACAACCCTATACCCTTCACTAATATTTCTATTCTTTAAGCAATCCCATATGAGGAAATGATGTCAACGAAAATATCGTGAKGTTATGGATAAAAAAAAAACGCTTTAGGCGGTTACAAAACCAACAACTGTTCAGACGTGATATACTATTCAAGCCAAACATTCGTAGCAATTTCAATTTTGTCGTATTCCGAAAGATAAACGAGTTACCAACTTGTAACAATTTCACAGTATCCCAAACTGCGAACATATTACGCCGCCTCTAACTGGATTTCCCTGGTTTACACTGTCAACGGGAGATTTAATAGCGCAGAGAAAAATAAGGTGTGTATTACAATGGCACAAACGAGAATTAACGATGGCTTCACAGCATCCATCCTATCCAGGGCTGTCAAGAAGGGGGTCAAATGCAGCTGTAATCAATGAACGGAACGTAGGCAATAACCCTTGGGTAATGACAGTGTTCGAATGCACTGTGCAATTAGTGCCTTCTGATTGCAGAGTATTGTTACTCGCTGAACGCCGCAGTTGGCAGTTGATTATCCCAAAAACGTAAAAAATGCAGATATCTGCTTATGGTTCTTACCCAAACAATCCGTGGTATTTGACAACTTTATCTACGAAGCACCATGCATGGCCAGTGAAATGAATCTAACCTTTGYACGCGTTAAGTAAGAAGCTTCCCATAAATTTCGGATAATACCTCATTCAGAGGTAGTGTTGTTCATATGCATGCGCTAACCTGCCTAACCGACGATATCACAGGTCCTTGTCAATTATTATGACTAAGTCTGTTTTATTTTAAGTTAGACCATATTCCATGAAAGCGATTTGCACCTTTAAGTTAAAAAGGTAAACATAATATAGCAAATTCAAGTCAAAGCTATGACCGAAACAAAATTGTTTAGCTTTTAATTAAGCAAATATAATTCAATTCACATATTTATTTTTTTTCTACAAAAATGTGGATTATCGTTCTAGAAACAACGTTTTTGGTGTCACAGAAGGAAAAATTAAAAACAAAGTATTTCACGAGGTCTGAAAATACACCTAATACCTGGAAATAAAATTCTCTTGCCGATTTATTTAATTCGCAATAGTTTTGATTATATGTGAGTTAAGGGGTTGTTTCGCTATGTGAAAATATGGAAAACATTTTTTGTCATAACATAGAGATTTCATGCAAATACCTGTCATATTACAAGCAATGTCTTCATTGGATCAAATTGTCGGAAATTATATATGTACATTGCGATGGAGTAATTTAGTAATACTTCTTGTTGCTTATTACGAATCGATAAAGTAGATTTGTGTTCTATTTGGAGTAAACAAAATAAATTATTTAAATGTTCACCAATACAGTTTTTTTCTGATATACAATATCAGAAAAGAAAAATCAGTTAGGGTTGGATAGCGGCTATGTAGTGGAATTTAATTATTCTTGAATCTTAGGACAAATATGGCTAAGCAGATTTCATTAAAAATAATTGTAAATAATTACCTAGCTTTGTCATTAGGGGTCACACCTGATGTGACGTTCGAAAAAAATCGTTTATTTCTCCAAAAGGTCTACAAACAATGTTGGTGTATATTTGCTTGCTGGTTTACAGCATCGAGACAGGCATTTCTTTCTAGTAGTCATAACGACTACTGCTTTAAATCTAATAGTAAACAATACAAGCCATAATAAAAACTTCTCTGATAAAATGAGTGCCTAGTAGTAAAACTTAGACAAAAAGTGTATATGTTTCGCCAAGAAAATATTAATTAATTAAAATATAGTTAAAAACTTTTAAAGAGCAATTCTTTGTCATCTCAAAGTTCCTAGAACTGCTTGCTGACGTCTAACGAATAATGAGGAAACACATTATACTTCTAGGAAGTAGTACACGGGTTAATTATTCGGCTCTCTTAATTAAATTAGAAACGAAACAAAGAAAAGTTGCGAGTTTGGGTAAGTAATTAATGTATTAAAATACAAGAGGACTTCCTCTCTGTAGGAAAATAACTGCTTCCATAAGACTCTTCTACCTTCAACCTAAATAGTAGGATGTTAGTTCGGAGCGTTATACTACCTCTACAACCATTATTTGGAAAAATGTATTTGTTAAATAAAACAGAAAACGGGATAATTTTATGCCTGTAGCGTAGTTAGTGCGTCTGCTACATCGTTGCTTTTTACCCTGGGATATTACTTAAAAGTATTAAAATTATACATTACTTGCGTTTCACCCTAAAAGGCTGAAATAAAATATATTTCACATTAGCTTTTGTACGTCAGACAAACAGACGAACGCAAACATGTAAAACCGGGGTGGCGCAAACTTTCGACATAACAATTTCTGATACAAAAGCCCAGTTGCCAGTTTCCATTATCAACGTAAACTCGCTGTTTTGTTGGGCTATTGTTTTCTGTAGTTATTTTACGGGAAATTGAACGCTCTTGAACTTTGGCCGGTCTGCTTCCTGAACAGGTACGATGTAAAATGTAATGAATATAGAGGGTCGAGTTGGGTTTGAATAAATTTAATCGGCTCAACCGCGCGGCATATTGTTAGAAGAAAATTATGCTGGGTTTTCAATCTGATTGACCCTGCCGAGAGCACTTGTAAATAAAGGCAAATTTGTCAAGCCTACTGGGATTACATGGTTTTGCCCAGAGTTA
This sequence comes from Rhyzopertha dominica, assembly GCA_025024175.1. NCBI lineage: Eukaryota > Metazoa > Arthropoda > Insecta > Coleoptera > Bostrichidae > Rhyzopertha > Rhyzopertha dominica. The sequence continues at coordinate 613,525 of QCXZ01000003.1, read as the reverse complement.
CTGTTTTATGCAAATGTAACACAAAGGTTTCGGAACTCAGCTGATTTCAATTTTTTTAAAGAACACGATGAAACGAAGTTCTCGCAAACAGTATTAGTGCAAATAATTATACCTATATTAGATGCGGTTATTACAAAATGATTCTAAGATCACGTAGGAAACTGGCCAGAAGCGTACATTTGGTTGTGAAAGTCGCAAAAATTAATATTAACCGCGTAGACAAGACTTTTATATTTGTAGAAAAATACATGGCAATACCATCTGTCAGCAATGAACTGACACGATGAGGAAGCCACTTAGCAGCCTTAACGAATGACTAAATGATGTCTATTGGTTCCATGTAAGCAAGTTACGTTGAATTCATATTATACTTACTGGGTATGGTCTTTAATGGGTGTAATGAAACATACCAGAGTACCTGTCTGCAGATTCGGTTCCGACCGCAGCGAGCTAATTTTTATGTGAATTATGCCTGCTTTCAATATGCATCATATACTGATCTTATATGACATGCTCTTTTTGTGCGCATTAGGATGCCATTTTTGTTACTTATATACCTATATCCAGACTTTTCGTTAAGTATGTTCAGTGCTGGATCCTTACCTTTTAAAGATTAATAAAAAATACAAATAGAAAAGTAGTACAATAGCATGGTATTAAAAATTCCAGCTTAAGTAATAACTGAAATACAAAATATGCGAGCTGAGAGGAAGCATATACCTACATGTGCTAGATTAAGTTACACATTTAACAATGATGGACGCATTTGCTAGCAGATTTCAACCCCGTCCCTAAACCATCAAACCCATGAAAGCCATTTGCCCGGTAATTCTCTAGGGAAACAAGAAGACCGTATCGCAGCATTTGTCCTAATTTGAGCCACAAATAGCTACAAATTATTAATCAAAATAGTTTGTAATGGAATTCTAATCTAATTGATATCCATTAATCGAGGCAGAGAAACTAAATTCCCAACTCAGGCCTCCCTGGCTGTTCACTTCTCCACTCGTCAGTTTAATTTCTGGCTTGACCACCTGTGGCCTGCAATTCTATCTAAGGGTTGGGCGGTTCGCGTGGTAAAATAATGCCGAGCTATCAGTATGTCCAATTAGTCCGACTGGCCTTTGTCATCACCTGCGTGCCGTCACCTGGACGTAATCGCTCTACTGAAACCAAGTCAGAAGGGTCAAAATATTGAAATTCGAAACCAAAAGCTATAGCTCAATATTAACTTTAATTCCACGAAGCTCCTATTCCAAGTAACAAATCGTCAACTTCTAAAATAACGATTTTAGGTTGGCTTATAAGTTGTGAATTTTCGCAGGTCTGTTTTTGCACATTGTTGGTAGTATTAGTACAAATTATTTATATATAAGTATCAGATCATTTTTACTTGAATAAGCATGCAATTTTTTTACTAGCGCTTCTGCCTGYTTGTATATTTTTATGATCAGCATACTAGTATTATTTCAACTGAACAAATTTGTTAATCAAGTAAGCAAAATACATTCATAAATTGTATTCACTTGTGATTTGGTGCAGAACGTAATGAAGTATAAAATAAGTTTCATCAACATGGCTGCCGCACGTCTATAGTCGCCACTGTCCTTATAAAGACACTGTAGGTATACCTACATAACGTAACATTACGTCCTATAAAAGATACAGAAATGAGTGTACTCTTGTTTCATTTAGCTTGAGTATCCTTCTAGAAGGAAAATAGGACTAAAGATTTCTATATTTGAAACATGCGATACAAATCATGAAACAAATGATGAAAATTATTTATCTTCAGTTTTCATGGCATACTTGACTAACTGTGTTTTAGAAGATCTATCAAAATATCTGTAATTTTAACCGTAAACAATTAGATAAAGGAATATGTGTTTATTTTGATTAGAAATCGGTTACTACACTACTTGTTTCAGATTGTACCATCACTTTCGGGATACCCTTTATATTAACCTAGGAGTAATGTTGCACGTTATACATATCTGGAGTAGTCTGAAATACGACTAAACCGTAGTAAAAGCAGTTTCACGAAACTATATTGAAAGACCTTAGCCTTGCGTTTATCTTAAAACTATTATGCAAGACGATTTGAAAAAAGAACTATGTTAACAACAGCGTTCGCCGTCCGCATGCCTAGAGATGTCAAACAAATACCCGTAAATCTACACCAACATCATTACTGACTAATACAATGCAATCTCGGTTGCAGCCAATATCGCAACAGACGCTTTGAAAACCGATTGCCGGTCTAATCCCGTTTTCCTCAAAGCAGCAAAGCAGTTACTATTACGTTGATTGCAAGGCACTTCATAGCTACGATGTTTGCTTAACTGCTTAACAAGTGCACTCCAAAGGCACAACACCTTGCTGTATTCCGGAGGCTTCAGGTTGTGAACCACAATAAACGTTTGCGTTCGACGAATTCAGGGGCAAATCAACCCAGTGCTCCCTTTTGCTGTTAAGAACTGGGTGGTTTGGGCGGCATACGATTCAGTCATTTGCACCTTATTTACGAACTACATGGTAACTAGTTACAACAATATATATTTTCTGTATAATACGCTTTCCTTTTCGCGACAAGCACAGCGTAATGTAACATTAATTTATATTTAAAGTCGCGCATCGGTTAAACAATAGATAAATCAGCATTAGCATTACATAATACTGAAACATGTTGCAAATTTAATACAAGCAGCTAACATGAAATCGTCTACCCATGCCAATAACTTGTTGGGGTTGTGAAGAACGTGGCATAGCGGTTGAAATCCTGATATTTGACCTAGCAAAAAATATGAACTGGAAGATTGAATCTAATGCAAATATTTTAATATAATTTTAATCATTAGATGTCACTTAATAAGCGACGTATGCTAAAATACGCGCAAGATATCCTTCAGCTTATTGGTTTGTGTATTGATAACAATAACGTGGAAGACAACAGAATGAAATCTCTTCTAATCTTTCGCGATTGAATGAGAAAACTATTATTGTGAAACATCTTCAATGCCGAGATATGAATTTGTTTGTAATGTTTCGTCGTGAACCGCCGTTACCTTACGGTATTTACGGCTTGCCAGAAAGATGAACAAAAGAAAATGCTATAGCGGCAAAAGCAAGACAATGAAGTTGAGCTGCACTCAAAGGGGCAACGAATGTCTGGGCTTTTAGAGTGAACGAATAGATGCTTACAAATTCCATTAGCGTAACGCTATAAAATCGAATTAATTTATATCTATGGCCGTAAAAAAGTAAAATATGGCGCGACCTGCGTTCATTAAGCAACTTTTACTACCGACATTAAAAATGGTTTAAGCTACATCTAGATTAATTCTGCTAAAACTTTTATATGTCATGACTGGTTAATATGTGTCCACGGTACTGACTGGGTATATGCTTTTTAAAGAATAGTGGCGAGTCACACCATATAAAAGATATCTGAGAAGGAAATACCTCAATTTCTACAGTTATCCCTGTAAGTTAGTAGGGAGAGTTTGGCAACATATGTGAAGGCCATTCAGCATCAGGAATCAAGTTACAGTCATGAAATTGGTGGCTTTATAAAGACTTTCAAAGTAGAATATTACATAGTTTACGCATAATCTACATGGCGTATTCTACGTGCCCATCAGTGGTAAGCTTTTTAATAAAAGTTATAAATTATAAATCCGCATCTATCAAACACGTACGAGCCCAGGCTCATAATAGTTCGGCCGGCTGGCATTTTCAGTTACATGCTTTAAAAAATTCTGATACCAACACGGACTGTGACAAATTACTGTGAAACTGTTTATACTACATTAAAACACAGACCTTGAACTTACAAAAGCAAACAATTTTATTTCATTTACGTGAACGGCAATAATTACAGAACGAAAAAATGTAATTCAACTAACAGGTCATAATAGTTCGGCCACATCAACTGACGGGTCATAAGAGTTCGGCCAACATTTGATACTGTGTAACACCACCTTTGTTAGCAATAACGGCTTTAATTCTGCTAGGCATTGTAGCCACGAGCCTTGCACATTCCTCTGGTAGCGTTTTGTCCCATATAGCCTACAAGGTGGCTTTTAATTCGTTGACGGTACGCGCTGGAGTTTTACGAAGCTGTTTCTTCATATTATGCCACAAGGTCTCAATTGGAGATAAATCCGAACTGGAAGAGGTCCATTTTAATACCGGTATTTTATGTTCATGCAACCATGTTTAAAATATTTTTGCCGTATGACACGGCGCTCCATCTTGCTGGAACATAAATTCGCCTTCGGCCGTTTGACAATTCGGGATGGAGGGTAAAAAATTTTCTTCGAGAATGTCTCTGTATTTCTGCGCGTTAACAGMGCCTTCAATAATACACAGACTATCCACACCCCTAGCAGACATACAACCCCAAACCATCACAGACACTGGGAACTTAACTTTTTTTACCAAACAGTCATTGTGGTATGCTTCTGAAGATGTGCGTAAAATTCTTTTTCGCGTGTCACCCACACATACCTCAAATTTCGACTTATCACTCCAAATGATACTATTCCATTGCATTTGTGTCCAGTTTTTGTGTTCCCGCGCCCATTTTAGTCTGTTCTTCATCTGTAGTTTGGTCAAAAGGGGTTTTTCTTTTGCCTAGTACAAAAATGAAATTAAATTATAAGTGCTTGTACTCCAAAAGAAAAAGTAATAATACCTTATAAAATTTGTAACCTATTTTTTTGATACATCTCTTTGTTGTGGATAATGAAACGTCCTTTAAAATGCGAGCCCTCCATAGTACTGTTAGTTCTTTAGCATTGCACCGTCGGTTTGTTCTGATAATTTTACGCAAAGCTTTCTTATCTGCTCCGGTAATTTGACTTGGTCGGCCAGGTTTGTTTTTTTGATGGACCCCGCCAGTTCTTTTGTATAAATTGATAATGTCTTGCACTGTAGAGCGCGGAACTGAGTGCGAAGCAGATATTTTACGCCCCGAAATGCCCTGGTCGTGGGCTTTACACATAGAAATACGCAAATCTTCACTAACAGCCATGCCACGAGGCATTTTACTTGAAAACTGTTGCAAAATAAAGTATAAGCTACGCTTGACAGATAGTTGTTGATTTATTCCGTATATGTTTTGTTTTGGCAGGCCGCCTCGTGTTTCCATGGCTAATGGGATACATGGCCGAACTCTTATGACCCGTCAGTTGACGTGGCCGAACTATTATGACCCGTTAGTTGAATTACATTTTTGGTTCTGTAATTATTGCCGTTCACGTAAATGAAATAAAATTGTTTGCTTTTGTAAGTTCAAGGCATGTGTTTTAATGTAGTATAAACAGTTTTGCAGCAATTTGTCACAGTTTGAGTTGGTATCAGAACTTTTTAAAGCATGTAATTGAACATGCGAGCCGGCCGAACTATTACGAGCCTGGGCTCGTATACTTTGCAATATTGTGGCAAAAAATTTATTCCTTCTACAGTTGTATTTTATAAACGGTTCGTTATTTCCTTATACTTGCTTATCACTTAGTTCATATCTAATTAAATATGAAGAAGCTTCCTAGATGTACACGGGCACACTATACTATACTACTCTTACTTTGTACGAGAGAAAACTGCTGCAGGTTGATTTTGTTGAATTGTTGTCGCAATCTGTCAAAAGTTAGTGGTTGGTATACTTGAAATAGGTCAATAATTTATAATTACATTCATAATTTAAGACTAAGTTAATCGCACAGGCTTCAAGCATATCTTGCACAAACATACAGCGAACGTAGCAAAGCTCTCAATTTGAATTAGAAGCCATTCATGTCAACAAAGAGCGCGGTTTAATTTATTCTCAATTGCGAGACAGCAAAAACACTGTAACATCCTATCTATTGTTTTGAAACCGGATGACAGCTGCCGATCGAGCGGGTGACAAAAGCTCGACTCCCCCGATAACATCGAGTGCCCGGATCTCGAGGGAGAAACATTCAGGAGAAGAGTTAACAAACGGCATATTAATTCAACAGCGGCAGTGCTTACCTGAATGTATTCCGGTGGTTGCTCCRCGGATTTCCGCCAAAGMGGATGGTTTACGCGGTGCAATTCGGTACGCTTCCCGTTGACGCCCTGAAACCATGCAATTGACGTGTTTAACTTAACAGACTAGAAATTTGTGCTAACTAGGTCTACATGAGTTCAATTTGTAGCGGTACCGATCATAGGCCATAGTAAATACATATAAAGAGGCCGGCAATTGAATGTAACGGATTTTGCTATGCAGGGTGATTTTTTGAAAACTTCACACCTTAAATAACTTTAAATATAGCAAAAATTTAAAAATTTGCAAAAACAGGTAAACTTTTGTTTGCAGGGGGACAACTTTAAAAATTTTAAATGGAACTATCCATCTTGTGATACATCATTTGAAAGCTTATTTCACAAAGAGTCTGGCCATGTAATTAGTTTTACCACGTTTAACTTATTGACGGGGTAATAGATTAATAGTGCCTACGAAACAGGTTGCTTATTAAATTGAATATTTTGGACTCTTTTCAACAAAATGTATTTTATTTTAGAGCGGAAATAAAATTTGTCCTTACAAGAACCCAAAATTTAAACAAACAACTTGTAAAAAATATGACACTTAAAAAAAACTCCCAGAATACTGAAAATTTTCTTTTAACATTATTATTAACATTAAAGTATTTTTCATTTAATTTTTTAGAAAGTCCATGTCCACGAAAAAGAAAAATTATTTATTTGTAACTCCAAAAACAGTGTGAACAAAACCATAGAAATTCAAACCTTACAATAGATTCTCAAAATGTGCACCACCTCTTTCCATACAATAATACAGACGGTTCTCGAACTCCTGCTGCACTTTTCGGAAAGTTTCAGGTGGAATCCTCCTGCACTCGTTAATAATTCTTTCTCGCAGATCGTCCAGGCTAGTAGGTTGTGTTTTGTAAACCACAGATTTTAAATGACCCCATAGAAAGAAATCTAAAGCAGTCAAATCGGGTGATCGTGGCGACCATTCAATTGTTCCACGCCTACCAATCCAGTGAAGAGGAAATCTATGATTTAAACAATTTCGCACATTAATGGCGTAATGCGGTGGGGCTCCATCATGTTGGTAAAACAATTCGTATTCATCCAACATTGGATTTCCTTCAGAGTCACGTTGGTTTTCTAATTGCTCTGTGATTAAAGGATCGATAACGTTATCAAGTAATTCTAAATACATTCCCCCATTTAGCGTCCCATCAATGAAAATTGGACCTACAATTGCGTTGCCAAGTATTCCAGCCCAGACGTTCAGCTTCTGAGGAACTTGTGTATGACCTTCTCGAAAAATATAAGGATTTTCGTCACTCCAGCACCTGAGGTTATGTTTATTTACAGAGCCGTTCAAACAAAAAGTGCATTCATCACCGAAGCAGATATTTTTTATTAGATTTGGATTTACTATAATCTTTTCTGTCATAATTTCGCAAAATTGCAGTCTTCTATCGAAGTCATCTTCGCCGAGTTCCTGGAGAGTTTTCATCTTATAGAGATGGATTTGTGCAGTTTTGTGGCAAAATTTGGGTGAGTGAAAATGTATCTTGTATAAAGCTGGCTTTATAACAGTCAAAAAGGTCCTAAATTTCTAAGAAGTCCGCACTAGATTCGTGAACACGCGCCAGCAGTTGCGAAGTTCTTTAGCATCGCCACCCAACCAAAAAGCCATCACCTTGAAAAAGGGCTTCTCTCCGGGGAAATAAAAGCATAAATCGCTATCTCGACAACCCAGACGCGACAACTGCCAGGTCCCGAAAGGTCGAACACGAATACACAAAGACAGGGTTTGGCCGTCAGCTGTTTGCACAGTTCTGAATATAGAATGAAATGAACATTGTTTCCGAATTTATTGGAATCTTAAAGACGTTACATTCATTTGAGGATGCGAAAATTTTCTCGTGTATGGATTCCGACGTATAATGTTCAGAAAATAGGTCACTGGTTGTACAACTTGTATCAAAGGAGAGGGCATTGGCTATCCATGCAATACAGGTACTTCCGATATAAGTTGGAGACTTACAACGTATCGCATATTGTCATGAACTAGTTTAAATATGGAAGCAGGCAGTATCTTATCTGGCGATGGGGATGGTCATTCTCATCTCTTCTGAGACCTATACATTTATTGGCAAAAATACCATCAAAGAAGCCATGTAGGTACATCATCTATAACAAATTCTAAATAAGAGAACCTATCTGCCGTAAGATTATCTTAGAAAAGAAAGGACCAATAATGCGTTGATCAATTTGTTGCCGCAAATGTACCCCAAAATAAAAGATCAGACACGTTTACGTCAAAACTCTACCAGTAAGTGAATTTTTTACTTTCGATAAAACAAGGTTTCCCGGATCTGGAAAGAAGATTACCATAATTAGCGACCACTTCCATTAAAAATGAGTGAATTTTGCCGTCACCCTTAAACTAATACATAAGCCAACACAAAGTAAAACGGGAATAATTGCCGAGAAATATAGCAAACCATTTCGTATTAGAACAGACTGCATCTATATACTTCTCAATTTCCCGTCTGTAATTGATTTAACACCACCGATTCATTTCCATACTAATTGCCCCTGCGGCGCTGCAAAATCGATGCCGAGATGCCAGCAGATACCCTACAAGCCATTCCTTCCCATTATCGTTCAAGAAATCATTACTCCAAACCCGAAATACACGACCAGATTTGATATTCCACTACCATCTGCAAGCATTCGATTGTTTTACGTTCCGCGGCAAGGTATCTCGACGTGAGGCGAATATTTACCCGAAACTCTGAAGCTGCAAAATTGCCCGTATTTGCCGGCTTGTCTGATGTTACCTGAGGCGCACGGATGTGTTTGCGCTACTACAGTTTCCCGAAGGAAGTTTTGTCTGAACGAGGGAATATCGGTTATCAGACGTATGTGCGTTCAACAACTCCACCGATATAGGTACTATTTCAGGTAGTTGTTAAACACAACATTGTACAAGTTAGAGGCGTAGCAAAATTCAGTTACCTACATGTTTTGAAAGGATATATCGAATATTACTTCTAAGCTAGGTAGGGTTTGAATCTACAACTGTGAATTGGCTGTTTTCCAATTTTCCAAGAATTATAAATTAATAATATTCAGACTAAGAAGTATAAATGATAAATATAATAAATATGAAATAAATATTGCCAGATTGGGTGACCTTTCATAAAATACATATTTCACAAAATTTTCACAGTGGCAATGGGCGACTCTTTCTTTCAGCTACGTCAAAAATTTACACAACAACAAAAGCATAGCGTTTTGAAAATATTTTGAGCGATTTTAAATTAACTTGAAAGGGTTTGCTTTCTAACGAGACAAAAGTACATCGGTATCCCCATATTTCAAAGCCTGAATTCCCAAAAAATCGTGTGCTGTTCTTAACGTCAACATAAAGACCAGCCAAAAATTACATGCAACAATAAATATTCCAAATCGATTGTATCACACCAGATTGCCAGTTAAGAAAGGGAAATACTAATGTCCTTGTTTAAAATTAAACCTCCATCGATCCCTATTGGAAACTCATGAGGCTGTTTCAAGAAAAGAATTACACCACTCAGAATCCGAACCCAGTGAAGAGCATAATTTTATTATGATTTACAATAAAGATTAACAATAAAATTTATATTCAAACCTAAAAAGTGTGTTTATTGACCAGGTATTTTTTGTTACTTACTGTATTTTAAATGCTGAAGCTAGATATCTTATTTTTAATAAAGAAAGAAGGGTGACAAATTAAATTTTGAGATTTTAAATGCTGAAAATCTTATATTGGTAAAATCATATACCGCGTATACTGAGAACAATAAGATTTGCTATAATATCCCACTTCTTCAAATACAACAATGTCGCTGTTACTGTCGCACACGACAAAACTTTATTAGTAAAACCATCACAGATGCAGCTATATATTAATAACTTTTGTTTAGCATTTGGAAACGAGAAAACAAAAATAATTATTGTTACTAGACTTTTCTTGGTGGGTTATAGGAAAAATTATGCGTATTACACTGAAGGAATGTGTCTGCATCCTATGGTGGAAGTTACTAATACAAATAACTATTTCGCAAGGTTACTCAAAGCGAAACGTGAACAAATATTTCACATGACAGAAACGCAGCGAGCGGATGGACCTTCTGAGCAGCAGGTGTGCAAAATACGAGCACTTTACTCAGAGTATTACAGCCGACGCTACGGCCGCATATAAACTCAGTAACGAAGTTGCATCTTCAGGGCAGTGCAAATTGCGGCGGAATTAGTAAACAGCGAAGGGAAATTCCGMTTAGTGTCGCAACGTTCCACGGCAGGATGTTTAATTTAATGAGAATACGGTCGCGACCACGCTGTTTGCATCTGGGCGGAAGGTAACTGAACTGCTTGTCGCTGATTTAATAACAACGAGGGATGGTTAGACTGCAGGAAATGGGAAATGCAGTTCATTAGCATAGCACCAGGTTTACGAGCTCTGGTTGACAGGTTTTATATAGAAAATAAGAACGTTGTTATCGTGTAGGCAGTTACATTTTTGAAGCTTCGGCAGGTTTATTGGGATTCTAATTTTACCTCCGCACGCGAATTAAGAATATAACAATATCAAGAATGTCATCAAAATGGAACTCCGAAAATAAACGCCTAAGAAACGTCACCGCCAGAAACAGTAATTACACATTCTTTGCGTACTTAACGTTTCCTACCTTGCAGATTTCAGTGCAAGAAATGTTAATAGATAACATAGTGATAGAAAATGATGGTGGGTCAACATCCAAGCTATTTTTTTAAATAAATTAATTTTTATACACAGATTAATGGGCCGCTTTGTATAATAGTACGAAACTGAAAAACAATTCGTAGCTGTTTTACTTATGTTTTTAAAAATTGTCGGGAGGTTAATTTTGTTTCTTTAAATATCATCTTTTGACGAGATAGACAGTATTGTGACGTCATTGGTCTCAAAGTAAAACGTTACCATGACTTTTTTGACAACCCTTTGAGTTATCTTTTGCTTCTCAAAGTTCTTTCTATGACGATACCAAAAAACAGTTGCCCTGCATAACTAATCCCACTGAGAAGAGGTGCTTTTAGGCTTTAATACCCACATATTTAAAAGAACATACTGCGAAACCTCCTAAATAAGCGAATAAGCTTTCTTTTAGACGCCTTAAGTATAATTATTATCCTTAATTTTAGGTAAAACAGAAACCAATACGAAAATTAGTTTGATTGGGATAAATCTGCAGGAAATATTTGTTTTATAAATTTTAAGGCATTAATGGTATGTCAAAGTTGAAGTAAATTGGCAAGTTTTACTGGAATTCAAAAGAATAACCATTCTAATGTTGATTAGATAAGGTTAGGTTACGTTAAACGTTAAAAAGAATAAATGTTTTAAAATTACTGCAACTGAAATCCAACTTCTTTTAAACTGCAGTTACGTTTAGTTAAATTATACAGCCATCGCTGTGAAAAACAACCAAATTTATCCGAAGAACTTTATGTACAGTCAATAAATTTAATAATTTTAATTTAACAGGGGGAAAACTAAGCCATTGATCAAGATTTGTGCACTGTATTTAAATAKAATCAAAAAGATCTCACTAGMTTTTAGGAAAACCAGACAAGATACGTATATGTCGAGGAATTAGAAATAAATGTAGACAGAACGAAAACCAAAGATGCTTGGTTGGATAAGATAATACATTCTTAGATGCTACGAGCCACAGGCAGAGATTTACGTGCTATTACCATAATTGCAGCGGTACACAATTTCGACCGTGTCGGCAGATGGTATTAAATAATTTCTCTATGTCTACACAATACTCCTTTTATTACGCCAAAAAGGAAGCCGTTAAGACGAGATAACGAGAACTAAACAAGCAATAAATCCAACTCGCTAGTCTCCACCATTCGCCGTAGCAGGAGCCTTGCAACGTGCAAACGACTTGCTAAAATCCTTTGAAAAACTAACCTAATGCTCCGAACATAGGCCGCGTCGCAGCCGGGAGCTTTCACGTACTCATTTTTTGTCAACCGAAAGCTCGACTGAAATCGATTAGGGCAAATTGTGTGCACATGCATTCGCATGGAAATCTACCAAAAAGCGCTGACGTTGTCGAAAGAGCCCACTTACTCGGACTGTGTGGAAGTATTGACGTCCTGACAGTGCATAATGTGCTTGTCAAATTGGTCAACCACCCCGTTTATCTATTCATGGTGCTGTCGTGGCATTATGCATTGTCTGCATGTTACGTCTTCACAAATGGGGGTGGCGCGATCAAGTGCAGTCGCGCCATGAGACGACTGAATTTGTATAAAAATGAGCGGAGACGCTACAGTTTCTGACTGGGTTACAATATGAATTTGAAACCAAATTGTAAAATAAAATTTTTACTCAAGTTGTTCGTGAACTTTTTATATAAGGCGAAGTCTAGCCAAATCAACAATCAAATTATAACAACAGAAACAATAACAAGCAGTAGTTGCACATGGTAATGGAACAATCTTTCGAACAATCCATATATACGAGCTACATAGCTTATACTAAACTTATTTATATCACATAAACAATGACAAACTACAATACTGCGAAAGTAACAAAATTTCCTCAACTGCTTTCGCAATTGGCGTAACGAAAGCATTTAATTACATAGTTATACGAAAATGACCTGCGAAACAAGGTGGTACGATATCTAGGAACTGATAGTGAAGATCACATTAACATTTATGTCATCAGTTCTAAAATGAAACTCGAAGGTATGGATGTGAGGAGGTTACCAACATATTAAAGAAAAACACTGACAAGCTATACCTATATTTAGCATCTACTCTAAGCCAACCCAGTGCCACTATACTTTGGGACACTCTTTCATCACGGGGTATCCGATAAACGAATCTACAACAGCTATTCTGTATTTTCTGTAGTTTTAACTTAGTTATTTTATCCAGACATGAGTAAAACACAATGAAACCGTATAATTAAGGATGGACGACACTAACGCTTCACAAAGTTTCTTACGCATTCTGAAATTTATTAAATATCTGTTGCAATACAGCGGTTTTAAAGCTAGATAAGTCTTCCTTACTATGCCGGCAATATGCTGTTTAAAACGAAGATCGCTTTCAAATATTAAACGTAAGTTTCCTACGCTGTTAACAACAGGCAATGGTTGATTATTAATATTAATTTTAAAATCTGTCAATATGCTTTCTCACAAACGATTTGTACAGAACAACATTGCTGCACACTTTTCTGGGTTTAACTTTAAATTATTTTTTCGAGAATAATCAGCTATAACCCTTAGGTCACGGTCCACGAGCTCGCAGGATAGCGCAGTGCTTTTAGGGTTGAAAGAAAATTGTAACTGCGAGTCATCTGCATAACACTGAATACTACAATTTTTAACACAGTTTGGGAGGTCAGCAGTGTATATCACAAAAAGTAATGGGTCCAGTACTGAGCCTTGCGGCACACGCGAAGTAATGGAACAGCTTTCAGATATATTATCACCGAAAACTACAATTTGGGATCGACTACGATTATATAGTTAAAAAAAACCCACAGCTACATCATCGAATCCATAATAGCGTGATTTAGGACACAACAGGCAATGATCTATGGTATCAAATGCCTTGGAGAAGTCGAGCAGTACTAGACCCGAAGCATTTAAGTTACCTAGTGCCCTAAAGACATTATCCGTGCCATCAGCTAAAACAGATGTTGTACTATGTCCCTTACGAAACCCTGACTGGGCAGAAGATATAATGTTGTTTGATATGGCATAGTTATAAATCTGCCTTTGAGCTATTTTTGACAGCATAGGAATTTTAGTAATGGGACGTAGATCAGTTACACTTTGTGGATTAGTTTTCTTTGGTATAGGATTAATCAGAGATGACCTCCACCTAGAAGGAAAATAACCAATTTCTAATGCACAGTTAATAATATGCGTAATATGTGGGCAAATTGCAGGTGAGCACAACTAAATCATCTTTGTATTTATATGATCGGATCCAATAGCATTAGATTTTTTCTGGACTAAAGATGCTTCACAACGTATAAATCTGACTAATACAAAAATTATCTATGAATCTATGAATTATTTTTTAATCAATTCCCGATACCAGAAACTTTTTACGTAATTCTGACAGGACGAAAAGGAGGAACGAAAGAACATCGCTAAACAGAAGCAACAACTTCAACACGGACAAGTGATTTCTAACATGTTTTTATAGAATATCCCCTTCCTGATTTGAATGGAAGATGAGCGTTATTCCTTACTGGTGGCACGCACCGTAGCCCATCAAATACCACATTTCCCTTTCAAATCCAATACGACAACACAAACGGCCTGGAGGACCCCTCGTACACGGGACCATCTCCCTTTTGTAAACAATATGTTTGTACTACAACCCCAGGAATTCACCGGCAATCAAACACAAGGTTATGTATAATAAACAGTCTCTTGTATCTGAGCAATTGACAGCCACATTCATATGGGAGAGTGGTTAAGTTCAAATACATGTGACCATTGGCGTAACAAATAGCTACATATGATTTTATTGTTCAACATAATTGCCTATTATGGGAAATTTAGTGCTTAGTATTAAAAATATAAATGAGAATTTTTGTAAAAACGCGTTGAAGGACTACTTTTGCAATCAGGTAACGAATAAGTTTTTTACTTCTGCAGGTATATAAAATCTCATCGGCCCTGTTCAGCTGTCAAAATGGTTAGTATTTTAAGTTGCTTTGGGAATAAATTTTGTACTTTATAACATCTTAAATAAGTTGAATAATGTACATATATGCAGCACACCTAGATTCAATTTATAATTTACAATTACAATGTAAACAATAGCAGTTTCTTATATTAAAAATAGTAAAAACGATTACGCCATGACAAATTACTTGTACATTCTTTAAAAATGTCAACTTACAAATTCTGCAGCCTGTTGAATGATGAATGATTCTTTGGCATTTGTCAGTTGTCATCTTAAGAATTTCAGTAATACCATGGTATGTTTAAAATTAAGACAAGTTAGAGTAAATAGTTTAATTGCATATTATACAACCAATATTAAATTTAACATTTAGAAAAATAAACTTATAGCTTATGAGTAGTTTGTGTGGTTTTATTGTGTGTAAATGCTAGTTATTACCGTAATGATTAATTATCAAAGTACCTCTCGCTAGCACTGGTTGTCTATTGTCTTTTAGTTGCCTACATTAACCCAAATCAAATCAAATCAATAATTTTACAAGTTAGGAACTTATACAATAGTATACATTACGTTCATTTTCATTTTATATTTTTATAAGTATGCAGTGTTTGAGATTATTAAGATATCTATCTTTTTGAAAATATACAGTTCTAGTTATAAAGCCGTAGGCTTGTAGGTAAGTATGCGTAGCTATCATAGAACTAAACGTTTAGCAACTGTCGTATATCTTATGACGCAAGTATATTCAGGACTACTGCATATCAAATTTCGTTACAAATGAAACATTTTGAATTGTCAGGTAGACGTTAAACGCCAAAGTAAAAAAATCTAATTGTCCGGTGATACTTCGAAAGAGAATTTATTTCATTTTATTCCCGCATTGTACAGCATATGTAACGCGCAATATTCTGAACTGAAAAAAAAACACTGGCGAATTTTATTTAGATCAGACGCAGTTCTATAACGCCCGGGCGAGCCGCCACTACTTGCAATACCTCACGCCCGTCAGTTTGATTACAAATGGCACAGCAAACAAAAGCTCCGGCCTGAAATTATCCGCGTCGAAAATTCACGCAATATTCATCACTGGTTTATCGAATGGAAATGTCGAACGCAGCGCTGGTGTTTGTTTTCCTAGGACAAATTTGTCAAAACGGAGGTCGAACGGCTCCGGGAAATATTTCGAACACGCGGAGCGGAAGAGGCAGTGGCCAAGCTAAAACGATGGGTATTGCAGAATTCCGTCAGCGTCGTTGCACGTGCGATACAATGGGATTAAATCTAAATCGTGCAGAAATTGCTGAATTTCCTGCTGGTACGTACCAGTCCGGAAAGAGCAAAACCAGCGAATCAATAAACGCCAAAGAACATATTTCGGTAACATATTAGTCAAAACACTACAAATATTTCCTTCGTGCTCCTTACACCATTGAAGATGGATGGTGTTCTATTTGGCAACTTAAGATATACGAGTATTCAATCTACAGCTTATAGATGATGCTACAGAATAGGACTTCCCAAGAAAGCCTTAGGATCCTCTGAATTGCCTTGGCATTGATTATGTAAGATGTAATTTCTTTCTTAATAAATGGGATCCATCTGTCAACCCTTCTTGTGAATGTGGAGACCTCCTCCAAACAAGCGAACATATGGTGGTTTTGCGTCTATCCATCGTGCTGATGAAGGTGTTAAGATTGGCTTAAGATAATCGAGATCTCTTATCGTTGAACGAAAAGATTCTTCATAGAATGAGTGGTTACGAAAAGCAATTCTCTTTAGGCAGCATTGATATTCGAAAGACTGCAAAAATAATGTGCTTGGCTTTCTCGTCGGCCAATTGAAACGTTTACTCGCCCTCCTGCTAACAATTTATAAGAAGATAGAACCCATTAATAGAAATTTGTTACCTGTTCCGCAAGCGATATCGTAAGCGGGTAGTAAATACGTCCATTCGGCATCACGCGACACCAAACGTATCGCACTAAAGGTTGCTTTTATTGCCCGCTGCTTCCTTTTTACGGCAGTTATGCTAAGAGAAATATTTACGGAAACATTCTCACCCACCCTGGGGAGAAATTACGCCGGGCATTTTCACTGCCGCCCTGTCGCATCATGTATGACTTAATGCTCTAGTAGGGTTGATCGTTTTTCTTGGATGGCAAAATGGAAACAGGCGCTTCTTGTTGTGTATTATGTGTCGGCGTGGCTGGCTTGAGTGGGTTGCATGTCGAGAGCTAATCTTTCCTGAACGTAAACAACGAGATGTCGTATTACGTTTTGTGTTTACCACAATATGTCTCCGGAGGATGCACTTTGAACAGGCATTTGCTTAAATTGCAAGGGATAACACGCAGTAGCGGACTACCATAAAATTATGTCAAAAAAAAGATGTTTTTAGTTTGGGATTACATTCTTGACACTTTTAGTCGTTATTCCAATCTCCTAATTTATGTAACTCATTTATATGTGAGTTTGTATCTTCCTTTGGGCTCCAAAAAAGGTATGCTAACTCACCCTACTTTACACTATATATTATACAGACGTGGAATATAACTTTATTGATATATTTAAAAAACGCATATGATGTCAAATGCCTATACCGTTTAATAAACTTTTTCTCGCATAATATTGTATTATTATACGAAAAAGGTATCCACGAAAGCTGCAAACATAGTTTTCTACTCAACAGCTAGCGAAGTAAACCATATATACATTAGCACAAAAAAGAAAATACATGTTATGTCACGTTGGCACCTTTTCATTGATATTCTTAAAGGTCAGAACATAAAATTTTAGCATTTTTGCTATTTTAGAACTCATATACAATATGGAATATCGGATTCGTGTTACTATATGCATGTTTTTGCGATCGCTAACACAAACTGTTGCTTTGAAATGTATTGTTTACCGGGTAGCATATGTGTCAAACAGATAAATATTTCTCTATGTGAACTGCGCCATCCAGTTTTGAAAAAATGGCTACTTTCAAAAACTTTGTTCTAAACTTAGAAAATAGGCTAGTAAATAGAGAACTTAAAACTTTTCTGGGCGTTGCTTTACTTTACCAGTATAGTTGCGAGAAATTCATAATAGATATTGTGTTACAGCTAGTCAGTACTGTAGATATACAATGTGCCAACATTTCCCCTTGCAGAGTGGTATCAAAGTAATTTAAAAACACTCTTTTTCACACAGTGCATTAAGGTATTATTTACTACCGTCGTTACCAATTGTCTGACACTTTGCAAAATGTGCGCACTTAACACGTGCTAACGATCTTGGTTGTGCCACAAGTAACAAATTGCGTCTAATGGACCTCTTCGATAGCATAAATTGATAAAAGTGCGGCTGGACTTCGAGGTATTGATTGGCTACCACGGAAACCAAGTTGGATAAACTGATGCACTTATGGAATTCGGTAAAGCAATAAAACGACAATATGAGTGGCTTTAACAGTTTGCTGTTGATCGGCGACTGCAAAAATACGAGACAAATTGTTTTGTTTATAACCGCAACGGTAGCAAATCCATTTATTTGGCAGTTAAAATAACATAAAAACTTACTGAATACAGATTTGCATATATTAAATGCAAATCACAGTTTTTTTAAAACAAACTACTAAGATACCTACTGCAAATTTGAGAACTTGGTATTTATCTTCGCAAATTCTCTTATCATAATTTTGTGGCTTATGACATTAAAATCAAATATGTATACTTAGATGAAATTATATCAATGGCAACAAGGGACTTCTGTCCTTCTATAATGCTGTTTAAGTATATGACATGAAGTTTATAACATGGATGAAACAGGATTAACAACTGTAAATTTAGAACCCTGTTAAAACTAAACAATGCTAGAAATCTCATTAGGATGTATTTTTATAATAAAAGTCCTTTACAAAAATGTCTTACATATATTTCCTGCATAAGTATTAAAGTGTATAATAATATGTACTTTCTTTAGCGGCCCTATATGTTAATGTTGATAAATTATTGATGCTACATTATATAACTACGTATTTTAAAACTAAGTCCTCCACCGCGTCTGTCTATTCGCGATAAACTCAAAAACTACTGAACGGATTTTCATGCGGTTTTAACACCTATAGATAGAGTGATTCTTGGGGAAAATTTAGGTATATAATTTGTCAAGGTTTTATGTAAATTGGTTGAAAGATAAGACAATATTCAATAGCAATTCCAACATCAGTATTAATTTATATTCAGGAACTGACTCTTTATATAGAAGAAACAAGTTTTGATCCACACCATCGAATTTATTGGTCTAGATGTATAATACGGTTAATATGTTTAAAATGAGATCAACAGGTTCATCAATTATTACGACGAAAATCCCAGTAATTAGTTATTTACGCAGCGTGACAAGCGAAATAGAAAACAAGCACAAACACAGACGAATAATTACATTCGTCTTAACGATGAATGATGAAAAGCCAATAATTAGAAATTCCAATAGTTGAAAACAGCTTCGTAACACTTCCGATGCCAATTAGCACAGACCTTGAGCAATGGCAGTGTTGATTTACGAATTAAAGCCCTTGATGCCCTACTAAACATGCTATTGCCAAGAATTAGGAGTTTCCTTCAAAAGGTGAAGCATTCATCAGTAAATCTGAATAGAACCCAACTTAAGCACTCCCAACAAAGCTGATATTCCGTGTGGAGCCTTTTTAGTATAACTTTGTTTGTAATACTCCGGAGATTAATACTACAGGTTGGTAGCAACGCAGTTTCGATTTACGGCGGTTTTAACTGGTTTTGACGTGACAAGCTGGCAATTTAACGAAATTCGTTCGGAGGATTTCCACTGCCTGTATTCTCATAAAGGCATGTGCAATATTTCAAACGCTGATAGGAAATAACATCGGTTTTGGTTATTGTGGCATTCCAGGGAAGGGCAATGAACGACTGACAGGTATAAAATGCCGTTGTCTTTCAACACGACAAGTTATAGATGAATTTATAGTCACATCAGAGAAAAATTTAATATGTTACGGTTTGAAGAATTCGATAAATTTTCAATGCCACTCATCTTCCATTTCATTTATTCTGGATATATAGCGTCATAAATAGATAACTAAACACTAACATTACTTTGAAGTAAGTAAGTAAGAAGTAAGCTTCTTCTTTAGAGAATGCTGGAGAATTATTTTCCCTATGGCGGGGCATGTATTGTAGAGCTTGGCTGTTTAGTTTTTAGACTGGGTGGCAAATAGCCGATAAGTAGAAGGAATAAGTATTTTTTATGTATTTACTGAAGTCTTGATTTTTAAGTAATTTGATTCCCTTATCTTCTAGATCTTCTAGAAAATTATTTAACCTTGTGTTGGGGTCTGCGATATGTTTTAAGTATTTCCATTCGTGTTTTTGTTTGTGTAGATGCGTTTAAAAAGTTTAGGTTGTACAATATTTGAAGGTTAATTAATTTTAATTCCAACTGATATTATGGTGTAGTCGTTATTATTGAAGTTGGCATACTTAATACAGGTTTGAGATCTTTCTGCAACCCTAGTAGCGGAGATATTGTAGATTTTAGACCATAATTTGCTGGTAGTAAGTAGGAGGTCCAACTTTTGCTTTGAATTTTCCATTAAATTTAAGTATATTGGTGACTGTCAAACATTTCTCAAGTACAAGTTACAAGTTAGGACAATAAGATTTAGCTGGGCCAACAAAGAACCAATTACCTTTAAGATCTGTTCAATAGACAAGTCTGAAATACTGCAGCTCTGTGGTTTCGATATTTTTATGTACGTATACACGAACATCTCCATGCATTGTATGGTTAGATTCAGCATGCTAGTGTATTTCGATGTATTTTCGTATACTGTTCCTTAGAGTTTTCTGCTAGAAGAAATCTGGAGAGTATGATATCGGGTTGCCTAGAAAATGTTGCCCACGTCGGAAGGCAAACCTTGCAGACTGGATGCCTGCAGGCCAAAATTTCATATCAGATATAATTTTTTTTTTATTTCCGGTTTAAAGCCAATAAGGAAACATACTCAGATTCCAGTGACCGTGGCACTTAGTCGTGGTGCCTTGGCTTGTTCCTTTTTGCCATAATTTAACTTCATCTTTATATTTAACTTTCACGTGTTTAATAACTAATACAGCTTTATTATAATATTCAAAGTACGTGTATTCATTTTTATTAAATATATACGGTCTACCTGTACAAGCGTATCTATTGTTTTATATTGAGACTTTTCACAGTTTTCGTTAAAAGTAGTCCGTTGTTTGAGTTAAAAAAAATAACCAATATTGGACCCCCCACTCAATCGACTGTAGGTAGAATCAACGAAATATTCCTGATTTCAAAAACGTTTGTATTCTATGTATAGTAATTTATACCACAATACTAGCAAAGCGCTTACGAGTTAAGTTATTACAGTTGAACATTCTTTTGTTTAACACGGAAATTGATCGGAACTTTATACCGCAAGCTGCTGTTTATGCAGAACAAGCTTCACGGCTAAAAATTGCGGAACAAATTTGCACTTAGTGGGTTTCTGTGCTAGCGCCAGCCAAACTAAACTTTATCGCTCCTTTCTTTTTTGCACTTCAGCTGCATCGAGGTTTATGCCAAAACCAAGTTTACTCATTCACGACTCGCGATGCAGTGGAGCATGTACACATAATAATTTTATTAACCCCCTTAAGTGCATGGCTTTTATGGGATTCGAGAAAGTTCGGTAAATCCCCGGCGCACTATCGCCTCGACTCCAGCAAACGATGATGCTTTAATCATATCGTGGAAGTAAATATTTACAGCTGAGGAATTCCTGTAGTTCGCGTGCTACGCAAGATTTTAATATCGTCCCTAATGAAATGTACGGCAATTAAAAAGAGCTCGGCAGTTGAACTAAATCTGGGGTCTAAGGCATTTTATCACTTACACGCTCCTGGTAATTAAATGGAAGAACGAAGCTTCCTTCCAATTGCGGCTCCAAAAGGAGTGCGAATTCTTTTAATAAATTTGTCGTGGTTCATATCATTAAGAATGTAGTATAATATACTTATTATGTTCTGTGGGCTTGTAAGGCGCAGAAGCATGAAAGAGAGGAGTCACTTGACAACCTGTCATGTTCCGTGGTTTGGCGAGTCAAAATGGTTAGCATGTTGTAAAGGTAGTAGTTATTTATTGTATGTTTCAGATAGCATCCCAAAAATAATAAAAATTAAGTAAATAAATATTGGGAGGTATTGAATTGTTGCCATGGAAGAAAGTATTACTGGGATAATTATGAAGGAAGCTGTGCAAAAGCAACTCTACAATTATTGTCTGCGAAGTCCAAGGAACATTATGAAAAAGTATTGTCCAAATTCAACGAATGGATTGAAAAACAATGTATTTCTACCATAAAGGAGGAAGTACTGTTATCGCATTTGAAGAAGTATGCAATTTCATCAATGTGGTCGAAATACTCGATGCACAGAGAGAACAATTATTTGTTTGGAACAAAAAAAAATTATTTACGGCAAACAAATTATTTGTTTGTATATGGCGAAGTAAATGATTTGTGTATTTCTGATGTCAGAATTTGTTTGTTTCAAACCCTCAAAATTCTTGAAGCGGCTAAAATAACATTTATTTAACATAATATATACAAAGCTTTAAATTAACTTTTGAAACTATTGAACCAAGAATAATCATTTCCTTTGTAGAACAAAGTATTTGTTTCACTAAACCATGAAGATGTTTGGAATAAACATATGATTAAATTTGACTGAAACAAATATTTGTTTGGAATCAGAGAAGAGGTAAGTGATTCTCTGCATACCAAATAAATATTTCTTTGCAGTAAAGATATCACTGATTTAGTCCAATGAAACAGCTATTTCCAGGAATCAAACAATTGTTTGATAGAAAGAATTAATATGCTCAATTCATTATCTCTGTTATTGAAGGCAAACTGCATGTGAATTTTAATGAAATATATATTTTTTAATTAGATTGTGTAAATATTGCATTCAAACAAGCCCTTTAAACATATAAATAAATTGTTTTTAAGTTAAAGAAATAAATTTTGATTAACCCACTTCGATATGTCTATGTATTTTATGCAAGTGTATTCCTGTGGCTTCCTGTTTTTTATAGAGCGTATAAAAGTCGTTTCTTGTAATTAAAAATGCAATATGTCACTCAATTCATTTCCGCAAAACTGTAATTGGTTTAGTAAAAAACAACTGATTTAAATCAGCCTAACCTAGACAAGTCCATTTACAAGGTAAATTTTGCTACTTATATGTACGAATATAATGCAGAGGGAAAGTATGATATTTATTTTAATTTAAAGGACAATCACAAATCTACTGGTTTCTATAGCGTGATAAATGTAATCCATTTTAGTATTATAAATATACTGAATAAATAACGCATTACTTGTAATAGTAGTTTGGTACAAATAGGGCCTTTCATCAAGCAGACTTAACTAACATATACCTACTTCAAGATGTAGAGAAACAACGCCGTAATTAACATCCTTACGAATCATAGATGGTCATTTTGTAACAGAGCTTGCGTTAACGATCATGTGCTTGTTTGAATGCCTTATTTTTCACATCATATTAAGCAAATACTTTATTTAGTCTTCATACTTACTTTTAAAATCTGCTACCATCTTCCTCTTCTGTTTCACAATTTAATGAAATGAAGTGACAAAATAAGAAACAAATAACGGCGGCTTTTTCCGATTTACCTTCATACGTCCTGTACAGTGTCCAACCATGGCTAAAGAAGCGGAACCGCAAAGTTCCACTTTGCTAGTGGCACGCGCAAAATCAAACAATTGTTTATTTGTATCCAAAAACAGATTGCTACATTAAAGCATCATTTATTCTGTATAAATACATGTTGTTTGCTGTAACAACAGGTGTGTTTGGGTTGAACATTTAAATAGTTGAATAACAAAAAGAAACATTGATTTAACGAAAGATATATTTATTAGAAACAAGCATTTACTTTTGTTGATATAATTCTTCAAAGCATTTAATTTAAATATTTGAAATTTTAACTCATTGAAATAAATTGTTTGACCGTGAAAAAAATATTTTATTCGCTCAATTAATTATTAGGTTACTTGAACTCGCAAGTTCTGTTCGATCTCAAATAAATGGTAATATAGTTACAAACAAACTGATATTCTTCGTACAAATAAAATTTGCTTAAGATAAATTTGTTATACCTAAAGAAATGTAAGTCAAACAAATTGATTTTATAAATCCAAACAAACAATTTTATCTGTGTGCTGAAGGTTGCAATAAAGGTTTATAGAAACATAGATGCTGGAAAATATAGTAATCTCACTGCCTACCTGAAGATTGTGTCAAGAGGATGCAAAGCGAAGAAAGATGCAGTATTGGAAAAAGTGCACGTGGATGAATTTTTGTGAAGGGCTTGCGATAAAGAATATTTCATGATCAAGGTAACATCTCATAATTTTTTAGACGTTATAGATAATAAAGAGATAATAATGAGAGTGTCTGGTGCCTGTCGTTGCTGCGAATTAACGAATTTCAAAATCAGTAATGTAGAAGACAGGGGCGCATATTTGCTTGTTTCGATATCAGATACCAAGACGGGCATTTCACGAAAAATCACAATAATAGAAGGATTCTCCTATCAGCTCTGTGGAGACATGTAGAAAATAATTGCCCTTCGTCCAAGGAATTTATCCAACGACATATTCTTTTTAAGATACACTAATCAAAAGTGTACTTCACAACCTGTTGGAATCAACACTCTGTCGAAAGTCCTTTCAAGAGTTGCTTCATTTTTTAGTCTGGCAAATATAGAAGCTGATAGCGACCAATTTACTGGCAAATTAAGGTGCTGACCTCACAACAATTAAACACCATGGTTGTTGGAGAAGCTCCTCTAATAAGCTGGACATTGCAAGGAAAACCCAAGGTTCTGCTGGTACCAGTCACTCCTTGCAAGAAGAGACACGGGTATAGACGAACGATAAAATGATAAATATGAAGAATAACTTCAATTTTAAAGTAAATAAGGGTCAATGGCCGGGTGGCTGGGGATGCCGTACTTTTCCGGTTAATCTCCTTCCGTTTCAGATATTTTCAGTCGTACCGTGCAAGAAATAATCTCGGTGATTGCGGCAGTTAATGAATGTCATTTGAGGATCATTCGGTCTGCGGTGGAACGACCGAATAATAAAGCTATTCATTTCACTTTGTTCGTCGTGGCAGTCACCCTTAAGCGCAGCTAATGAAATGGCGTTTAGCTGGACGTGCACAGGTTTTAGCATTCATCTACGTTCTTGCATAATTAAATCCTTGTTTTCTAACGCCCAAGCCTTGGGCCCCGTTGTCATGGTTCGTGTTTGTGTTGCGGCTTCGTCAAAATTGAATGCTGTGCGACAAGCAGTGTTCTGCTTGTTTATTTGACAACTTTGGTGTTTGTCTTGCTAAATTGGGTAATTGTGGAAACAGATTGTTTAAATAAGTATAATACACATTTGCCTACTGTTTAGGCTCCAGCACAGTAATTCAAGGTTTGTTATTCTATTAAACTCCTTGCAATAGAACGTGTGGCTTAAGAAATAATCGTACAAAAGCCAATTCTAGAACTACAGACTACGGTTTCGACCAGGGCATAGGTCGTGAGTCAGCCAAAATAATAATAATAAATAATTAAGTCAACATTTTTGTAACTTATTTCTGTTGAATACGCTATATTTTCATAAATTTTAAACGATAAAGAATTGTAAACTTGCCTTTTCATAACTGATTTTCATACTGACCTCGACATTTATGTAAAAGTACATCCTAGTGTCAAAGCGAAAAAATACAAAAATAAATATACGAGGGTGAATGCTTTCAGCGTCCATAATATATGATAATATTTTGTCGGATAGATCGCTGTCTCTTGAAAACACTGACAAAAAGCTAAAAGTCTGACGTTTCGATTACACCTGTAATCTTTCTCAAAGACGAAGAACCTCAAAATTTGCCCGACACAAGTTCAAACAAAATTTTGAAAGTAAATAAACATATCACCAAGGAAGCGAGACGTCATAGAAACGTGACAACCTGATAAAAAAGAATATAACGACGAAAAAGGAACTACCTACCTAATAGATATACACGAGCTACTTGGAAAAAGATAACTACAAAACAATTTCCTATTCTTTTGAGAGGGAGGGTGGTGACATGCGGCATGTAAATATCTGTCTGTGTGTGTTGGTTTTCTGTAAACCTTGTGTCCTAACTGTCCAGTGTTTATTCTGTAAATTTGGACATTTAAAAAAGGTAAACTACCATTACTTTCTAATTCCATAGTAAATTTTATGTCAGGGTTTTGACTGTTCAAATGATTTAGAAACCTATCCAACTCATCTACATCGTGGTCCCACTAAACACATTATTGACTTTGATGAAACGAAAATTTTACACACAGAAAAATATTATCACAAACGTCTGATAAAAGAAGCAATAGAAATTTGTAGGAATACTAATAATTTTAATAGGGATTGTGGAAATTATGAGTTAGGTGACATCTGAAGGGCTATTTTGTAGTTATCTTTTTCCAAGTAGTTCGTGTATATCTAATAGGCAGGTAGTTCCTTTTTCGTCGTTAGATTCTTTTATATCAGGTTGGCACGTTGTTTCTATGACGTCTCGCCTCCTTGGTGATTTGTTTATTTACTTTCAAAATTTTGTTTGAACTTGTGTCAGGCAAAMTTTGAGGTTCTTCGTCTTTGACAAAGATTACAGGTGTAATCGAAACGTCAGACTTTTAACTTTTTGTTAGTGTCAAGAGACAGCGATCTATCCGACAAAATATTTTCAAAATATTTCAATACGCTGAAAACATTCACCCTCGTACACCGACTCCGTTCGCTGGACCACAAAATCGAGAGTCCCGGATTTCCTTGCAAAATTATTGGAAATAAAATCCTTGCCGGTACGTGTGGAGCGCAAATACCCTTATCGGGGTTGTCAGAATGTTGTGGCAAATAATCAGGAGCTTACGAGACGGGCGTGGCGCTATATCAGACGGACTTACTAGCAGCATGCGTCGACCTCCCTTCGAGAAAAATTGAATATGTAAATAAGAGATCTGGCTGACGTTCTATTTGTAACAGTTCTCGAACGCCGAAAGTTAAATCGCAGGCGACGTTGTGTGTGGATTTGGTAATAGAAAATACACGTCCTCATCAGACATAGCAGTTTTTATGTGATTTCTTATGATAAACTGTATAGATTTAGGCTCTTCCGCGAGCTGCTGTAAATACGATACATTCAATATGCTAGCAAAAATTAATATGCGTACACACATGAAAAAACCTCGTCTATAACCTTGGCAGGGTGTCCTTATCTATATATTATTCAGCATACCTAGATATATTAATAACGAAGAAGGGCTGGAAAATGAATATCGATTATCGAAGGAATAACAAATCAAATCGCAATACGATATCGCGAGCAAATAAAAAATGAGAGTGCCTTATAAAGAAATAAGACCTATTTAATTTACTTTTAAATGCCTTATCTCGAGCACCCCGCTATCAATTGCCTATCGATTACCTCTTAATCGAATCCATCTCCTCATCTGAATTTTCGGTTGCGCGATTCTGCCAATTCCTGTTTATCATTTATACTGATATCACGTTACAATTTCCTGAAAGAAAAACAGTCGGAATATTAAGATTTCCCCGAGAGCGCGCTCTGGTATAATGAAACAGACAGGTTAGATGAACGTCGACAATCGCTCCCCTCTTTKTCGCACATAATTTATGAAAATAATGGGCGCTCGGCCGCTTTTACACGGTAAACATAAATCGAATTTGATTAGTGTTATCCGTCAAGCGCCGAATGTCCATTAGAGGGGTGTGATGCAATTCGATTTTACAACCCCTTCGTTCGTTAGAAATGGACGTCTTCGACAGCTCTGATGGAACTTAAAAGTTTCACCATCCATCGCTAATGCCATGTTTCAGTACCGAATGGCTCGTTTAGAGAACGTTTCATTATTTTAGCTGAGAGTTAGTCGTACGCCCATAATTCGTCTGTTAATTTTTTGCTTAAATTCTTCCTCACTTTTTTTCGACAAGTAAAACGTAGTTTACACTTAAGCAAACTTATATGTTGCTAAAAAGTACACGAATCAAACGTGCCTCATTGGTTTCCTTAGAAACTTACATTATATACGTATACATAATGATACCATGAATTCATTTTTGCTAAAATTTGCAGAATTGTCCTTGTAATTTATAAACTCTGATAAAACTAGCGACGCAGAACAACAGTATAAATCAAACGCTTAAACATTTTTTGTTTACTTCTTTTGCAACAGTCTTTTTTTTGAGCGGTGTTAAATGTCACCGAAAAATTGAATAGGAGTATGATTAGTCTTATTTTTCCCGGAAGAAAAAATAAACAGCGTATCAACAACTGTGAATCTGATTCGGCATACTCAAAAACATAGTCATCTTAGTATACTGTAATCAACACCTTGCTTGCTAAAAGGGTGATTTTGTGTATTTATTGAAATATGGTTATGCGCCCATTCATCCATGAGCTAAGGAAGAATTCTTAAGGCTGTTTATATGTTTTGGGCCAAGTAAAATTTTTAGGGCGGTAACATAATTAGTCCACGTGGACTTCACGTGGATTGTAAGTTATGACCCCGAACCTGTCACTCTAGTATTGACAGCATATTGCACACAGACCAACCGTTTATGAGCACGGTAATTTGTCACTTAGGCAAAAGTTACTTTTTTCTGGTGAAAAAATCTTTTTTTGATTCAATTGAATTACGTGTAATTAATTTTACACCAAGTAAATTTATTACATTCTTACAACCCTGACTTGTACCCCTTACCCCCAAGTGACAAATAAATACTTTAATCAAAATTTAAAAAAGTAAAGCAAGTAATGGTATGCCTTATTATAAAATACAATCAAGATAGATTTTGTTTGTGAATATATTTGAAAAACTCAGAAACGTGAATTTTTACTGTTAATAATACTAATCGCCGATTTTTATGTACATAAAGAGAGAAGCCCGTTAAAATGTAAACTCAAAATCATAAAAAAATGACAATTACAGTTAATATATTTATACAGTAATGTTTGATAACTATTATGGAGCTAGGATATTTAATTTCTATAATGGCAGTGTCATTGATTGGACTGGCAGCAAGAAATTGGTGATTGCAGTGTACAAATAAACCAAAGTTTTTAATTTTAAATACAGTTAAAGTTTCAATTTTTTTCCAAGTCTTTATTATCACTGCCCCAACGCATATATTTATTGCCTTTGAAGGGAGAATGAAACAAAACTTTTAGCAAGAATATCATAGGTATTGGGTTCCGGCGAAATACAACACAACCAACATTAAAAGCAGTTAATCTATATGATCGTTCTTGGAACCACCTCGGATTAGCAGATTGACCTATGCTATCTTTTTCTATTTTATCAAGTCCTGTTGAAGTTTTTCGAAGCAGTTCTCCCATTTGCTGCTCTTTATAGTCATTATCGATGACATCTTCTTCATCAGATTCACTGTTGACTTGGCCATGATCTGAATCGGTACCAACAGACTTGTTTGTCTTTTTTTGTGGTTGATCATCTGCGAAAAGTCTTCTACAAGCTTTATCTCGTTTCCGCTTAGGAATACGGCTCATATCTTTAATTGTAAATTTTCCGGGGGTTCGTTTGGCAATGTTTCTATTTGTCCCTGTTGCGTTGCTAGTCATGTTTAACAAAAGGTTATGAACATTTTGCATTAATCTTTTAGAGCATGTCAGTTAGTCGCCAAACAAACCACATTCGTCCATTTCAGAAATGAAGTTCTCTTCGTTTAGTTTTAGTTCTGTGCAAAAGTAATTTTCACAATTTTTATGACCACCACATGCCTTGGGCAATTTTCAGTGTCTCTAGATAATCCTGCCAATTGTTCATCAAACGAAACATCCTGTGTTTTCCTGAAATTTAGGGCTTTCTTTATTGCTCGTCTCATTCGCTCTATGTTAGATTTCAAACTTTTCCGCAGCTTCACAGGTAAGTCTTATTTTTTTGTCGAACTTAAACGGCTTTTTGCCATTTGATGCAATTCTGAGACAGTTTCTCAGCAGATGATTTGTGCATTTGGCGAACTAGTTGTGGTCCGTAAGGTTTTGCGGTCAGAAGTCTGTCGCTGTCACCTACCAGTTTTTCATACTTCAGTCCGTGCATATCAATACTTTGAAACTTTCAGCAATTATATCGGATTCCATTCAAGTAGATATTCCTTTACAATTTTTTGTGCATTTGTGCTCTGCACTGGGATTGTTCTCTGCCTTTGCACAATTGATGCAAAATTTATTTCACACACCTATGCATAGCAATTTTCCTGTTTTAACCCCCAAAAGTACTCTTTCCGCGTGTGTATTCAAAACTAAAACCTGCGAGTAGCATCTAAGATTTCCATAGTGATAAAAACAAAAGTGGTGACAGTTTTAAGAAGAGACAATAAATACAGGTAATTTACGACCACAATGGTATCTGTAAATTATAAAGGGATTGCAAGAAGGGTACATCTGCATAGTTTATGAGCGCAAAGCTCCGCCCCGCAAAGCATTAAAGGTTAACTCCCTCGGTGCTAAAATTGTTCAAATTTGATGCAACAAAAATTCATTATTTTTGCAGCGATAAAGAAAAGAATAAATGTTTTGCGTATCAAAATTAAATTTTCTCTGGAGCTCACGTCTTGTTTTTTGTTTGTTTTAATCTTAAATTTTTCTCTTGCACCTTTTTATTTTTTTCTGCAAAAGTCAGTGTGAATTTCGAAAAAGTACGATGACAACTCCCGAGAGAAATAATTTAAGCGCTCGGATAAAAAATCTCTAACCGATATGATGAAAAATACGGATTTTACTCTGCATAAACCATGTAGAGTAGTACGTATAAACAGCCTTAATGAAACTCGTTGCTGTATTTTCAAGATAGCCAAATATTCGGTGTGTTGTGGAGTAATACCTAATACCAACAGGGTTAAAATGTTACGATGTAATCGCATACTATAAATAGGCATATGTATGAAATCGTCCTTTGCAAAACCTTTCGTAAATTAAGCATCCCCTTTGACGCGCAAGTTTGTATACTTCCTACGATCTGCAAATCTCATAATGAGGCACCTTCTCTATTAAATTAGAGTTTAGCCCAGGGGCTTTGCGAGAGTTTGATACTTTGCATTTGGCGTGGGGTAAATTAACTTCATCATATCAGAATTCGGTGTTTCTCCCGGTGTATTAAGTAATCGAATTATAAATGAAAAGCAATCCCAACGTAAGGGAGGTACATATAAAGCCGGACGTTTGATAAATCATCATCAGGATTTATTTAAAGAAGTAAAGTATATCTAGGTTTTAGATAAAGCTAATAATTTTGAAACTTCATTCAATTTATTGCAACCTTTAATGTCGAAAACTTAACATTTTCTAATACAATGACTAATTGCTTTAATACGATGGCATCTAGTAGGCATCTGTCATTGCAAAAAAATAAACTGTTACAATTGTTTAATATTCGTAACTGCATTCTACTGGTCGTCCGCATATTAAAACAATAAGTAGTTGATTGATTTGTAACATCCTCCTGCGCACTTTACTAGATAATCTCGAATGACAAATATCTTCGATTTGCTTGAATAAACTCAAATTACTGGACTTACTGGAGTGACCCATATAATTATCTCAGGAGTGAAGCAGGTTGTAGAAGTTTTATTTAATGCAAAGCTAAAAATATCTATTTTAACATTAATTGTAACGTTACAATAATTTGTAATACTTATTAAAAGATAGTCATCGTTATTGTTTTTCAACGCTGATATGTTCTGGTTGCAGCGCCAGCACATATATGTTTCAACCCCTTGTATCATGCCAGATTATGTTATTTTTTGTTCAGGTTTGAGATATGTAGCATTTTTAAGTGCTCCGACAGCAGTGTGGATACCAACTAGTTGCTCTTAGCAATGCGATTACTTTTACACATAAATAGTCCGGCACCTTCTATTAGTTCCGATGATAATAAATAGATTGCTGTTAACAAAATATTAGATTCCGCACTGTATTTAAATATTTTAAGCTGCAGCATGTTTAAAGAACCTCTGGTGTCATACATGGAGAAGAAATTTAAAGTACTACAACTGAACGTATAAGACAGCGTGTAACAAATAATGCATACTAGGTAAAGTAGTTTTATATAGTGAATCAATAGATTGTTGTTGTTTGAGGTTATTTTCCGGAGTCATTGAAAAAAAAGTCATGAACGACTACAAAACATCATCTACTTTAGACGGTACAACCGGAAAGACGTAAAAGATGCCAATATTTCAGTTCGATACATCGTACTCGATAATTTATGCACAAAATCTCAGCATGATCGGATCAGACATGTCCATAAACTTTTTAATATTAATGATCTTGTATGCCAAAAAAAATTGTTTACTAGTTTATTTTTTTTTTGCTTTTCCTGTTTTAAGGTGTTCGATAAGTCTGATAAGGTATTTAAATACAATTTTATCGAGCCTTTGTTAATAAAACTAGGGTTTGTTGTATATTGTGATTAGGTGTTGATGGCCTTAAAACAAAAATAAGTTTGCACTTCCCACTAAAATTTCATTTGCCCACTCTGAGATCAAAACCTGGATGCGGCTAAAAGATTGCTAATCTACAACTCAATAAGGTAAAATGATCAAAGCCTTTTTGGAAAGTTGGTTTCTTCGTTCTGAAACTACTCACTAAGCTTCAGTAGCGCGCACTGCG
This sequence comes from Rhyzopertha dominica, assembly GCA_025024175.1. Taxonomy (NCBI): domain Eukaryota; kingdom Metazoa; phylum Arthropoda; class Insecta; order Coleoptera; family Bostrichidae; genus Rhyzopertha; species Rhyzopertha dominica. The sequence goes on along the minus strand of QCXZ01000003.1, from coordinate 580,958 downwards.
ATACCTGTCCTAAAAATTCATATGAACGACCCATAATGACACTGATTCAATTACTGTGAACGATGTTCGTTTGTTGGCTGCTAGTGCTCAGGTCACCCAGTGCTCTCTGGATTAATTGCGGTTTCAATGTAGTTTATCAGAGGCAGGTGCACCAGTTTCAGTCGATTTCAAAGGTTCATTATTGAAACATGCCGTTTTGTGGTATTTTACAGAGAATGGGTTCGTGCAATGTTGGAAACGCTGTTGAAGTTATTGATCAGATAGCTTTTGTTTTGCAGCGCAGACCGAATCAATGGGTGGCAGTAATGTAATGGATGGACGGCCTATTAACATTGAAATGTAAGTACGTAAAAGCAGAAAATTAAATTGAGTTTAGACATGTCGATTTCTGATTCTCCTATCAACTCTTGTATCAAGGAAACTTCTTTCTTATAAGTACGAATATTTTTCAACCCTTTTGAATCTCTCAACCCAAAGTGTAATGTGTCAATATCCGATAAGTGAAGAGAAAACGTTTGATTTTAATAATTTTGTTGTAGAACGCTGAACGCTTTTGATTTGATCTTAATTATTATATGGACATTTAAAAAATGACTATCTTAAAAGATTAAAAGTTCAGATGTTGTATATAACGTCATGAAAACTATAAAAACTTTACTTCAGCTATGAAGTGGTGGTAAAAGTTGATAGTTTTTTTTGTTTTGAAGTTGTTGGAAAAAAGGGTACAAGTAACACACTAACCAAGCATTATTTACTATTTTTTATTATCCTTGGTGTACATGAACATTTAAGCTAAAAATTACTTGTGTATTTGTTGTTTGCTTTTATAATAATTGTACAGAAACTCTGGTTATAGAACAACGTAAGCAAGCCTTTACAGTCTTAGTTATGTACCACGAAAGAAAACGCTCAAAGCAACGTTGATCTAACGAGCTAATCAGTAGAACCTGATTACTAATAAGTTCGACAAACTGATTCCACGGCAAAAGTTGTGCTTTTTTATTCTTGTACACTCGTCGGGATTATGTAAATACCCCGCTAACAACCCTTCCTAAATTGTCGGAGCCAGCTCATTTACCTCAGGACTAAAATACGGGGAATCTTCTGCTTCACCGCATCCGAAATTTTATGGGAAAACTTCCGTACAACTGGGGCATTCAACTGATACAGCGTCTAGACTACATTTAACGAAACTGAGGTCCCGCACCTATCGGTAGCGTCAGAAAAATGATTCCATAATGCAATATTGCAATAGTGTTCGAAACCGTTCGACTTTTTACTGCAGTTACATCTGACTTTACGACCAGAAATGCTTATCGGTTTACAGCTTTCCCTTTCAGGAAGGGTGAGTTGATATGTTGTTTGGAATTCGGAAATGTTATTAGGGTTGCTATTATTGCGGGCTTATTGTTCTTTAATTAACCGGGATGGCCAGAGTGTCTTTATACAATTACAGTTATTAGAGTTCTTGTTGCTCTAATTTAATCATATTTGGTAGGCAACTAATTAAACCCGGCAGAAGAAACTGTGTATTACGAAATAATGTAAAAAAACACAAAATGGAGTTTTGAGAACTTTAATCGTTATTACAAAATTAATTACTTTAACAGCAGTAAGTTGTAACCATAGAATGAATAGAAATTTTAGGGCATACCAATCAAATTTGAGAAACGTATATTGGAAAGCATTGCTGTTAGGTATATCGAAAATGTTATAAAAATATTACTTGACAGTCTAATGTTTAGATTTAATAATAGTGCAAGTGACAGTTTTATTTCAAAAATCGTCAACATATCACAAAATTTTAGAATTTCTACTACATAATTAATGAGTATAGCTGTTATATGTGTATATAGGTAAGTATCATCATATCACTCGAACAGTATTTGAATGTGCAAGCCTTGCAGCATATACGAGTACCATTACCTCAAGCTTCAAAATTCTTGGCAGATTTTCTTGGACAAAACCGAACAAAACACATTTATTTTTAACAAAAAATTTTATAAACAAAAATTTGTATTAGCAATGGGAATCTCTCTTTCATCTCTCTTAGCTAACCTTTTCTGTGAAGTACAAAATCAGTTTTTAATAGTTTGATACATGGATTACTAAATGTTTCATTACCCACAGAAAATTACATGAACTATCATTATAATTTAGCCAATTTAAACGCATACAAAAAAGCAACGCACGCATCTTTATCCTGAAAGAGAAACCGTATTGCCTAGAAAATTTACATACCAACCTGCAATAGAAGACAAATATCAGAATTTGTTTTCTAAATTTAATAAACTTTAAGGAACTTGTTAGGTAACTTCCTGGATAAAAGAAGGCTCTAAAAGACTAGAAAACTACACTGGCCAAAAAAACTTAATGTCAATATTAGATTGAAAGAACATATGTACCACGTAAACAAAATAAATTGAGAAAAATCTGTACTAGCATTATATAATATACAAATTTAGTTTAACCAACATTAAGGACATCATACCGTCAACACGTTCCAACTTGAACCTCTTAGAAGCTGTTTACTTCAAACCACATTCCAAGTGCAGATCTCACGTCCTTAAATAACCCACTTATCTTACTAGTCAAGTAGAAAATATAATATAAACAAATTCTTTTCCCACACTACACAACTGTGTCCCTATCTATACTTACGATATGTTTATATGCTGGCATCTGGCATTGCCAAAAATAAAAATATGGAAGTACGATCATAGACAAATGTTACATTATTATTATTTAATAACTTTACTACACTAATCGTTTTATAAATACAAAGCAAAACCGTTCTGCATACACCCCTTTTATCACATTTTACTAAACGTGATCGATCAATTTTTATCTGGAAAAGTTTGCGACACCAGGCAAACTCGCTGGGTTCAACTATCGGTTGATTTTGGAGACCCAGATATCTGATCCTATAAAAAAGATATGTCCTGAAGAAATGCATCCGAGCGCTGTCATACAAGCTTCATACACGTGAGCGGTTCCATTGTCTTCTAGCAACCGTATACATAACATGATGAAATGACATACGATAAGAAATTGAAGTGATTTCGTTATCCCGCATTCTGTGTTATACAGAGTAGAAACAGAACAAAGATGGTTCCGTCTGTTTCGTCGTAGAAGTGTTTCTTTTTAAAAGTAATTGTTATCATAGCCATATAGGTATGGAAATGCAGTTAGTTATAAATATCAAAAAAAATATTTTTTTCGTTCCCGTATTATAGATTTAGGTAAAACAACAAATCTTTAATTCTCTTGTATCCGTAATAAACTAGTTAAGTAATATTATATTTATATTCTTAACAGCTTCATCACGTTTACGTGATTCTAACTTGGTAATATTATTTTTTTCCTTATCTATGTCAAAACCTAAATATGATATCTTTGACTAAAAAAAAAACAGTATTTATTCAGAGCAATCGCCACAAATGTTCTTGTCTATTGCAACCTGTAATTAATCATCTAGATAAACGACTACTCTATCCACGTCACCCAATAGTGAGTCCACAATTTTTTTGAAACTTATGTGGAATACTGTCAATTCTATACGGAACTCTGTTATAGCGGTATACGGTCTTATGAGTAGAAATAATAACCAAATTTTTGGATGGTTCGTCAAAGCAAAACTGCTGTTTTGCAGCAGTTAAATCTAGTTTAGAAAATTCCACTCCAACCTTGTAGTTTTACAAATAGCTCCTTAATTCGAGGTATTGGATAATGGTCTATTTCAAGGGTAACTTTAAAATTCCCGCAAATTCTAACACAGCCATCCCTACGTGGGAAGCAGCCCCGAAAACAACATGTTATATGTAGTAAACAAGTACCTATACAACTGTTTATAATTTTGTTGTTACCGACAAGCCCAAAACCTTAACGGTTTCAATTATTAATTTTAAATTCAATCAGGGGCCCTTCATCCCATACGAAAGGGCAATCAAGTGCTTATTAACTAACAAAGAACGAGTAAATCGATAATCAAGTTGATTAAGGCCCTCTGTAACTCAATAAACAACTGCAAAGAAAACTCCGGCAGCGGACGAAGCCGCCGGATTATTTATAATTACAGCCATCCCTGGCATGAAAACAATCATGATAATATTCAAAATTATATCAAGATTATTAATCACCGGGAGCAACGTGACGCCTATCAATTCATCAAAACGTCCGACTTTAAAAAAACTGTCAAGCACCTGCAGATACATAACGAGCGAACCAAACAACCTAATTGCGTTATACCCACGCCGAGTAATTGCTTTAAATGCATTACGAGCCTTCTAGATGGCGGTAACGTTGTAATACAGTGCAAGCCCAGTTTTGTTCCGTAAGTTAATTTAGAACTTTTTAAGAGATTAAAGTTAGCGGGCCGACGGCGGCTATTATCGGCCGTGAATCGATACTAACTCGTTACGGAGCGGGATAGTCGCCTGTGATACACCGAAACAAACTTTAGCAAAGTCCGAGATGAAACGCCATTTCGTGTCGTTTATCAAAATTAACGGGAGCGCGTCACCCGCATTAGTAGGAAACTAATAATTGGTGCGACGGGACACCTCAAAAGGGCGATTGGATAGGTTCCAGGTTCCAGGGTACGCTGTAATCCCCGCAATGAACCTGTTAACAGTTAGCTTGAACCAGTGGAATTAAAGTCTAGTATAAAGACAAAGTACCAGGATGTAAGTATGCTGCTTCCAGTAGAAAACTGCAACAAATATAGCTAAATTAGGTGGTATAATATCGCTGTATACTGAAATCTAGAACATACTAGGGTCATGTCATTCGTTCTGTTCCTCCAATGGAATGGAGAATTTCGTGAAATCTAATTTATTGTCTTGGAAAGATAAACGCCCTGCAACTGTCAATGAGAAAAACGATAGGAATAGCTCAGTCTACGGTTTATAGATTACTTCAAGCTTCCATACTCCTAAATTCAAAATCCCTCAAACTGAGTAAATAATAAGAACATATGAAATAATTACACGAACACCCCTTTGAAGTTTGTGTGTTGCTTGTATGCAGGGGGATATTCTTAACAAGTGTCGCTTTCAACATTATACAGCTGGGTGATTAATTAGGGCTGTTATTCGCAGCATTCGAATTGGTGACACAAAACTTCGTTAACAAGTTATCAGATGTCGAAGCAGGGTAAACTTAGGTGCTGAATAATCAATTTCAGGCGAAATTCTGCGTTGAACTTCCTATACTACGCAGCTGTGTGCACTCCTGAAATGTTTACTACTACTACAAGAATACCATTATAAATAAGTTACGACTTAACTTGTAGGGGTAAAGCATACCACTACGAACAGATTCGTCGTTCATTCTCACCAAGTGCCCGAACCACTTTAATTTATTCTCTTCCATAGTTTGTTTAATCGACTCTATTTCCAATTCTTCTCTGATTCTGTCGTTTCTTATTCTATCCGTTCTAGTCATCCCTTTAACACGTCTCAAGTATTTCATCTCTGTTGCCTGCAGTCTACTTGAAAGTCTATCACTTAACATCAAACTTTCACTACCATATGTCAATATTGGTCTATAATTGGTCTTGTATACCGTCATTTTTGTCTTCTCACTTATTTCCTTTTTACTTATTAACGCCCTGTTTAGTGAATGGTACATCTTTATTGCACTAGCGATTCTTTCATTTATTTCTTCATCCATACTTCCATTCCTCTGTATTGTAACTCCTAGGTACTTAAAACTTTTAACCTGTTCTATTTATTTCCCATTTATTGTTATGTCTACCTTTTTGTCCTTCTTTCTTATGACCATTGTTTTAGTCTTGCTCGTATTTATTAACATTTGACGTTTTGTTAGTTCATTCTCCCACAGCTTTACATTTTGTTGTAACTTTTCTTCATTTTCTGCATAGATAATCAGATCATCTGCAAATGCGCATTCTAATAGCTTTATCACCTTTAATTTTCTATACCCTAATTTGACTTCGTTAGCCTTGTTGTGTAGTTCCCACAATATATTGTCCATTACCATGATAAACAGTGTTGGGCTTAACACCCCGCCCCCCTTGCGTTAATCCATCCACGTTAATCCTGTGATTCCATGTTGCTTGTTCTGACATAATTTTTTGTGCCACTGTATAAACTCTCTATGCTTTTTCTGAGCTTATTATTTATACCCCTTTTCTTTATACTTTCTCACACCACTTTTCTAGGGATGTTATCAAATGCTTTCTCTAAGTCCAGGAATGCTAAACAGATTCCTTTTTCTTTGCCTATCTTTCCGCCATTTGTTTAATCGTAAATATATGGTCCAGGGTGCTTCGGCCTCTTCTAAACCCGCTTTGTGCTTCGTGTAGTTGTGGTTCCAACTTTTCTCTTAATCTTGCTTCAAACAGTCTTTCATGAACCTTTGCTACTACACTTAACAATGTGATTCCTCCATAGTTCCCACATTCTTTTGTGTCTCCCTTTTTATGTATTGGTACAATTATCCCCATTTTCCAGTCATCTGGTACTGCTCCTTTATTCCATGCCATGTTAAATATTTTTGTCGGCACTTTCTCACCTTTTGGTCTCGTACTTTTCAAGATTTTTGGTGCAATTTGATCATGCCCCGCCGCCTTTCCTCTTTTTAATATAAAAATTGATAATATATCAATGATCTTTTTTACTTCTTCCTCCTCTATAACGTTCTGTTGTTCCTCTTCAACACTTCTTACAATTCGTTTCTCTGACTTCTGTGCAATTTGTTTCGGTTTCTGGGTTGAGTAACTCTTCGAAATATTCTTCCCATCTGTTCATTATTTCACTGCCTTCTGTCAGTATTTTCCCTTGCTTGTCTTTTATCTGACCTGCAATGTATTGTTTATCATTTTTGGCATTCTTTAGTATTTTATAAGATAGTTTTTGCTTTGCTGTTTTCCTCCATTTTCATCCCAAATTCTTCCCAAGCCTTCCTTTTAGTTTCTTTTACCAATTCTTTGATTTTTATATTCTGCTCTTTGTATCTTGTGTAATTTTCTATTGCTCGCTTTGCAATATATTGTTTCCATATTTCGTTTGTCTTTTTTTTCCACACACTTCCCTCGCTGTGCTCACTAATATTTCCTTAAATTTCATCCATACTAGTTCTATATCATCTTCATTCTTATGCTATTTATTATTTCAAATTTTTTCTCCACGAGCTCTTTGTACTTGTTTAGGGTTCATTTTCATTAAGGGGATTTACTCAGCAAAAATGTGGCTACATTATATACATTTTTGTTACAAATTACAGGAAGTGGAAGTCGTGAAATTTGTTTTCAAAAGCGGTACATTTTCATATTGTGACGATAAAGTTTTTATTGAGAATTTGCCTCGACCTTATACGAATATTTTACGTCTTCAAAATATGAGGGGAGAAGCACACTTTAAACATACACTGTACCGAAGACAAAATTCTTATATCTTTCTCAGTACTATGGACTAAAAATGGATTATGCGCTATTTTATAAATATGTACTTTAGCGGTTATAGAAATCTGAGTCTAATTTTATCACTAATTACTGTTTCAGAACCAAGTATTATTTAGTTAGACATCAGCTTGCAATTACTTGTAAAAATCATGAATCATAACCTAATAACGACTGTTTATTGTATTCAAATTCTATTGCTGTTTTGGATTTCATGTGTGTTATCTTTAATCAGACCGGATCAATATGTGTGATGTAAAAGAGGAGATGAAATAATATTTAAATTTCGTTAATTGTCATTAGCTTCATCATTACCTTCAGAGACAGCAGCTCTCATTATTTTGATTCGTATTCTGATAATAGCATCACATAACACGCATATCGCTATCTAAAAAAACTTCCAAGGATAGCAACAAAAAAATGCCCGCCTTTATATCCACCAATTTCGTCCTAATTTATCTCGCGTCAGACGTATATTCCGCAGCCGTGGTGGCGCTTTCAGAATCTGCATCCAATCAGTCCATGAATTGACGACAAATTTCAATACCTAATCACGTCACAGGGCGATATTTGAGCAGACATTCCGCATAGCTGTGTGGAATAGGCAGTTATTATCAAGAGGAGCGGCTCCTCTCCGGGGTCTCATAACCAAAGATGAATAGCGACTTACACTGCGTACATGTCCCGGTATATTAAGTACGTTCAAGTACTTTCTGTGGGAATTAGTGTGGCTGCTTCGGCTACAAAGCATCAAAATGTTTGTCGGGAGGCCTTGCGTGAAAGGAATTACCGTCACGCCGTAAGCAATTTGTATGAGAACATGATACACGTGGCAGGAGGTTTACAAACATTAGATTAGTTGTTAGCAATTAATAATGATAGTAATAGTAACGTATCAAATGATACGATATATACAATTGATTTTGAAAGTGATAAAGTATAAAACCCCAAAATTACTGACCACATTTGACAGTTTACCGAATATAACTGGATAATAAACTAGTGCACTGACCTATATTATAAAATACATTTATTAATCCAAGATTTAAATTTAAAGCGTAATCAAGAAAATGATTACTTACTGTAAAAGACAATAATTTCACATATTCATCCAGAGGAATGCGTCTTTTGTGCTTGTGAGGACACCTTTAATATCGTCATTGCCCTTATCGCAGCTACGCTCATAAAAGTGATCGCTTAATCCCCACGCTATCACCTCGCCCACCACCATGAATTGTCCAACAATTTAAATCAGCCATAATCCGCCTAGTTATTGGACATTAAAGTGCTCGGACGGTGTGATTAACATGGATTTGCAGGATAACGCTTTTTACAGGCGCATTATGTGTATGCATAGGGGCGGTTTGTGTCAATGTTTTGTTTGGCACACATTTATTGCAACATCATTTGCTTTACAGTCGTTTGTGTTTTTTCATTTACAGACCATGTTTGTTTTGCTTTATTGGCCGTGTGAACTGTTTAATTTCCGATTTTGGATGTAATTTCCATTAAATCAATTTATTTTCGAGCCGCGATTTAATCTGATGTACTTGCAAATATCCCAAGCCGTTTTTTTTGATAGCTTTGCTCATAGAACTTCTATCGATTCCCATGAAAGCTTCTTCAATGGCTTCTGTAAGCTCTTCAACTTTTACATAACTTTTGCTGTAACCTTTTTTTAATGCTCCTCTAATATCTAGTTCTTCCATTTTTAGACTTACTTATTACTATTTTCACCTTTGATATAGATACAAAGCCTACACATACTAATAATTACTGCCACTACCCTTCCTATACTTTTTTTTTAAATACAAGCACTTAATAATTTTTCCTCGCCTAAATAATGTACCTTTATCTGAAGAGGATGAATTATATCTATTCTATAACTAGAATGAACGGATTTAATAACCAGGGTGTACTTAATATCCATAAAAAATTCAAAAGCAAACATTGTTGAAGTATCAAAATAAACTGTTTTTAGTTCATGTTTGTCAACACTGTACAGATCGTTTCCTAGCAGTGTTACTGTAATGTCCTCAATCCCGTCAAAATTTTGCAATTTAAGTTCAATAAAATCATTTAATACTTTACACTACGGTTATTACTGTGCTTTTGGCTGGTGTTTTTCACAGAATCAGAACGATCGTGAAATCATAAAATTAACATTTTACACAAAAAGTTTAATCTTTAGAGAATTTATTGATTAAAAAATTATTAATGAGTGCATGCTTTTTTGATAATATATACCGCTTATTCAATGACACTCTCGACATTTTCAAACTCACTTTCTGACATTAAAAAATAATCTTTTGTAAGATTGAGATGAATCTTATTGATCTGTCCACCCCAAATGACTTTATTACATCAAGGTGCATCGGCTCAATCAATCTATATGCTGAGTAAATAGGGAAACAGGAAAAAAACAGCCAATTCATACATCACAGTAGAGGGACACTCTTGTAACTTTCCTTAGAAGAAGTTCAAAGCAAATTTTTTCCATCATGTAAGAACCCCGAGTCCGAATTGGGTGAAACTGTTTGGTCCCTTGTCAGCCAATTTGTTTCAAATGTATGCAGTGATGTGGGTAAGGTGTGACAGCTAGTTTACGAATGAGAAGTCCTTTTAGCAGAATGAAGTATTGCAATGCGAATTCGGCGCAAAAGAGTCGACCTGTACATACATACCAAATTAATAAAGTCAGTTCCTTCAATTCCTTTCAAACAAGTTAAATGTTGCCTGCGTGATTTGTAAGTATACGGCAGTCGCATTGTTTCATATACGAGCATGGGCGTACCGAAGGGGAAGCAAGGGGGGGGCAACTGCCCCCCCCCCCCGGACCTGGGTTGCCAACTCTGGGCCCTTCCAATTTCCCATACATTTAGCTGATTAATTACCTTCCTTGTGTTTGCGCTTATAGATTTGCATCTTCAACGAGGTTTTTTTGGCATAAATCCCTCAAATGCTAATTGAAAAATCCAACCGCATTCAACCTCTCCTACCACAATAACCCACAGCTATCCTCACAAAGCACGGCAAACATTCCGCGGCATGCCAGCATGACGCCTTTTAAAGTTGAAGTCGTTCTGAATTTTCCGCGTCGCAAGTGGGACGTGTTGGCAACATTTTCATATCGCGAGCGGAAGGATACGTGTTTTCAGGTGCGGGCTTTTTGTGCGGTAAACATTATGCTAATGGAGTTAAATAAGCAGGCGCTTCAAGAGGAAGTGCCCCAGGGGCGGCTCGCCAAGGTGAAAATGATATGCAGCGAGTGGGCCGTTCCATTTGATTTGGATTACGTCCGTTTTATTAGAATTGAGCGAGCTTTCAGGTGCGTTTGCGGGTAGGAGAATGGCAAGACGGTATGAGATTGTAAACGGACGAATGAGAAATTCTGGACGGTGCAGTGCGACTGCAGGATCTTGACCAATTTCAATTAGAAGGCCCCCTAAGCTATTTTTAAAGATGCTGATTTACTTCCATAACGGACTTCTTGAAATGTATTACACTACATTAACATGAACTCAGTTTATCAAATAATTCAAATTATTGGAGTCTGAAAAATGACAATTGTGTTGACACATTTTGAATTGCTAATATGAAATTTTTGCATGAACAACTTCTAGTAATCCTCACCCTTAATTTTTAAATGCATAGGAAAAGGAGTCAACTAGTACCTCAGCTTAAAGGTATTTCAAAGCTTTTTTGGAAATGACTAAGCGCAAACGCTCTTCTAAAAATTAAATTTTTGCCAGGAAATGGTTAAATTAATATCTCTTTAAAAGTTCAAAATTGCTCAATGATGATTTTATGCAATTGAAAACACATTACGGAATACTGAGTGCATTAGAAACTAAAACAACTTAATCAGTCTTGAGTTTTTTATCGTGGTTTTACCTGTTTGACTTATCTCCCACCCCATAAATTGAACTATCTTCCCGAATCAATATGCACTGCATCCTCCAGTTTGCTTTTTGTAATTGGAATGACCAGCAAGTTTTCCAGACATTACGCTTTTACACTTGAAGCCGAAGAATTTTAAAGCGCAATTAGCAGTCTTGAGAAAATTACGTCAATCATATTTGAGTATCAGCAGTCGACCACAGAAACCTTTGTAAACGTCAGCCAATCATTTCAATCGCGACTCAATCTTTGCAGAGAGGCTGGCGAGAGTCACTTTCTAACTTTTATCAGTTTAAACCCTATGTAATTTTATAAACAGTTTAACAGTCAAAAAAGATCTTCCTTTTCTTCTTATTTTCAAAAAGGGCTATTTATAATGCGACTACCACATCTCGCTAAATACAACAAATTTCATCTTTTTCTCCAATAGATGTAAACCGTCATACTACATGCGCCAAAGTGTGAGAGTTATCTAACCGACCAGAGCCTATAATAATTATAATAGATCAATATATGCAGCGTTCATAAATCATGCAGTAAACCAAGACCCTAAGCGTCTGCATTTCTTTATCAGCGCTGTGCAAACTTGCAGGGGTTCCACCAACCTGATCCCACCAGCTCTAGGTGTCTAATGCTTCCCGTAGGAAATACGGAATTTGCGCATGAAAGGGCATTTTTCATTTTTGGCCTGACATGTCAGCAAGCTAGCTTCTTGTTTGTGACGCGCTTAGGCTCGTAGAAATCAAATAGGCATCCGAAACTGACAGAAATATAAGCTTGCAGTTCCATACGACTGAAATATACAGGGTACCTAGGACTCCTTAAACTATAGCTTCTTTAATATAAAACATATACATGGCAGGGCAGTCAAATTGCACTTTTTATAAGTATTTAATAAACATACAGAAACATGTTTTCTTGTTAAATACGAAATATAAGTATTGTTTATAAAGAAGGAGCGTATATTTTAGACACTTCAACTTACGTTGCTTATATTTTTATACATACTAGCGCAAATTGTAATCGCAATAACTCTCTTCCTAAAAAACTCTTCGAACTAGACAAGTGTCTAATTTATTTGGCACTGGCGTAGCATTCGCTAGAGAAACTATCATTGTTGCGTAGTTTCCCCTTAAAAGCACAAGTAAGTTAATTCGGTTTTTTATCTTGCTATTAAAATAATAATGAATCAAAGAACTTAACCTTAATTTTTAAAAACAGAATTCAATATAATATTAAATATAATTTCATGAAATAAAATTATTGTAGTTCAAATCTACTAGTATATTTTAGATATGTGAATACTTCAATGTTTCTATAAATTTACAGATAGTAACACAAATTATATATCCTACATTTAAAATAACTTTAAGTTAAATTAAATAATTATCATTACTTTACCTCTACACTCCGGCGTTGTGGTGGCAGCCCAACTAGCAACTTACAGCTTTATAATAATCAGGCAAACGTTTATAAAACAATTTTTATAAAACAGGTGTACTCTTGTAAACATTGTTATAACGTTTATAGAATACTTAAAGATGCAAAAAGGCGCATCTTTATAAAACATTTTACTTATATACAGTATCCCATAATGGTTTTAGTACGTACTATAGAACAGTTTTGTAGATAGTTACAGAGGTGGTATAAAAATTACTATAAATCAGTTACAAAAGGGTTTTATAGCAATTTATTATAAAACAGTTTTATAAATGTTACGGCATTTTCTATTATGCTACAATTCTGTTGCATTCAGCATCTTCAAAGGAATATTTCGGTGTTTTAACCGATTTGGCGGAGAATGTTTTATTTCTTAACGAACGGGTAAAGTTGTAACCCATATTCCTCTGTAAAATAAAACATGTCCTCAGACCGAGATATATACCGTACCACATGACATAAAATATGCGTAGTATTGAATTGACGTTTGAATTGAAGTCACAAGAAACTACTACCAAACAAAATTTTCTGTGAAACATATGCATATATGTATACAAAATTTTTAAGTATTTCATCAATTTAAAAGAAATATTGACAAAATACAAAAAATGTTTTTTATCGTGTGGCATCTTAAATCTATCTGCACTGATTATAAACCGCGTTTTATAATCATTTTCGTTAGAAACATAACTTTTGTACATTACTTTTTTGTAAAAAAAATAATTTTTAGTGGGCTTTACGCAATGGCGGCCATATATGTGTTTACAATCATGATAATAATATGGCTTCCTCTTTATAAAGCATGATTATCACAGAAGAAATTGCTGTATAACAAATTGTTTTTTACATGTGTCAAATCAAGACTTAATATAATAGTTTTATAGGTGTTCACAAGATGACGATTTAGTGTTGAATAACACATATTTAAACTCTTTATAAAATAATTTGTCTCCACTGGAAAAATGTTCTATAAAAAGTTGTGCAAACCTTTATACAATGACTATAAAATGGTGCTTAACACTGTTTTATAATTTTGCTGTGAAAACGTTTCTAACACTAAACTTTATAACAGTTTAGTGTACTGAAGCTGAATACTCGTATGGGAATACCTTATAAAATAAAATGGACGTCGAGGAACAATAATAAAACAACAATATAACAAATATGCCTTGCTATTTGGAAATTATAAAATAATTTTGTTTGTTGGGAGCACACATAAAAAGGTAACAACACTTAGGTGCTACACCGCCGTGTATACTGTTAAATAGAGAAAAAAAATGGTATATACAGTTAAATTTTCAGTGTCACTTTCAATGAGAACACAATAAAGAATACTACCGAATATGATTACTCAGACACTTTGAACTCATCTCTCTCATCAATTCTCATTTCAGCCATTCACTTGACCCAATTCTCTTTCAATAAAAACGATTGTCACGGGCACACTTCATAAATCTGGGGCGAGCGGCATTTTTTGCTTGACACCCTAGACAAAGTAAGTACCTATCACTTCCGGCCCTAGAGACGTCCTTAGATTGATTGGCTCGCTTCTTAAAACTAGAAATTCCGGATCGGAACCGCATATCCTTCGGCCTGGTGATTTATAGGCGTAAGCCCCGTGGGGTTGCTTCGTTAGGGATTTTATTACAAGAAAAATCGAGACGATACGGAGAGAACAAGTTTACTATCACCAGGCGTCAGACCTTGAAACCCGAAGCTTCCCAGTCGGCGTTTTTCGATGACCTTCCAGGGGATTCCCCGCCTGAAAGCCCTTGAACGTGACGTGGGAACGCGAGAAGAGTTCTTTGATGTATGATCGCGGCGGTTGCATTGTTTGCACTTTATTTTTAGATGACTGGGGTCAACAGAGAAAAGCAATGAAGAAAGGGTAGTACAAAGTAGGCACCACACAATGAAGTACAAAATCAAACGATAACGAAAAGCATATGCTTAACAAGTAGGAAGAAGCTGCTGTTTTTCTTTAAAAGAGCAGTTCAAACAAAATTTTAACATTATTTCGAAACAAAACGTATGGTCGGGCCAAACTTTGGTAGAACTGTACGTTTCCTTTCTAAGGAAAAAAACATAGACTCTACTTTAGTCGTTTCTAAGAAGGTTCAAAAGGCAAAGTTTATGATTTTTGTATAGGGTGGGGTAGGTACTCTTTGGAAATTACGATGGTTAGTGCGCGAGTTCTTTAGTTTCATATAATATTCTCACTGACTACTTATAAATGATCAATTCTCACATTATATAAAGAAACTATGGACGATTTGGTAACGCTGTATAGTTGCTTTACTGTAGTTTTTTCTCTACCAATATATAGAGAAATTAAAATGTAAGAAATCACGAGTTAGATTATTTGGTAAGCTTTGGCTAGATGATGGTCGGCTACTAATCAGAAGTAACAACATATTTCTATGAAATTCAAGTCAGAAGATGATTTGTTTGGTCAGCTCGCGATGTAATTAAAGCAGTAGGTGTTCAGCAAAGTCGGTAAAAATGTGAAAAAAATGTTGAAAATGTAGATTCGTATATTCGTTTCCATGCTTCCCTATAATTTCGGAAATGCTCTGATTAATAATCTGTCTTGCGTTAATTAAGTTGAAGTCAGTTTGTGACTTGTTAGTGAAGATGTACTACATCATCCTGCTCTTATAGTAACACTAAATTGTGAGATATAATGTTTCAAAACAACTAACCCTCGCTGGTGCTACAAGATGTTTAAATACTATAAAACTCGCGTCAAAGTTCTCACTCATACTTACAAAAACTACTGATCATGGCGGGCAGAACTTTTTTAAGGGTCCCAAACAATTCTGGGCATTAATGCTAAACGGGAGAGGAAGCACTTCGGAAATGTAAATCTATCCATACCGGATGCTGTTGCCAATGCTTTTCGCGATTAGTACTGCGGGTCATGGAACCACACCAAGTTGTACATTAAAATATTGCTCATGCGTTTTTGTTTAAACGTCAACTAAACTAACCCGTCTCAGCCTAAATAGTTATACAAATGCACTTTAGAATCATTTTTATTTCTGCCGAATAATGTACTGGAAATAAAATTGGACCAAGCAAGGTGCCTTGCGGCGCACTTCGAGTTTTGCAAACGTACCGAGTTCTAAAAAGCCAATAAAACGCAGAACCGAACTTTCATTCACTTTTTCTAAACTGCATAAAAATATGCCAACTTTTTTTAAGTAGTACCCCGCTGATTAATCTAGTTTAAACGAAGAAAATGCGGCCTTACCATTTTTTAGCAGTTCTTATCAAAATGTAAAGTAAGAAAATATCGTAGAATTGTAACATACTAGTATTTCGAAATTCCTTTTGGTATACATTGAGATAAAGCTTTAAAGTAGTCAAAACAAAACAAAAAGTTATATCGTAGAAATTTAATATTTTACACTATCTCTGCTGTTCGAATGTACTTTTTAATTATCTAAAAATTGATATATTTATCAGCGACTTCTCAATATAGTAATCTTTGCCTATTATATACAATATTACATTTCAAGATACAAACATTTCCTTCATTACATTGGAAATCGACGTTCTTATTCTGTTTTTCATTGCCTCCTTAAAAAATCTGCGATACTTGAGCTTTAGTCATATATATTATAACCCGCTGCAATTTAATCGCACTTCTAGTCGTTCAGTAGCAGCACATTTTATATTTTATTTTGGTAGTCAATAAATTTAATTCATTTTTGTGCCGTGCAATTCAATTTAGTACATGCAGTGCTTTGTACCTCACGGCTTCCCACAGGCTGTTACAGTTTTGTTCACCGTGATGTAATTTATTGCCTGCACGGCCTTAATCATTATTAAAACGTTGAATAGGAAGTATTCATTTGTTCGTAATTTAAAACCTTTTGTGCGGTACCAGCCGCAAATGCAGTTTATGCATAAATGACCACGCATGTTAAATGGATGCGATGGTATATAAAGTTTCATCGCCAGCGCTCGTGCTTTATTCAGCTATTGAAATAGTGGGAACAACATGCGGCAATATGACTGCGACCCTTACCGGATTTAGAAGAAGTGCAAGCTGGTATAGTTCTTAAAACCGAAAATGAGAAAGTAGCAGTCTTATCACGGATTTTAAACAGACAAATACAGACCGCTTAATCACTCTCATGGGTAGAAGATCAAAAATATAATTAAAGAGTAATACATACCCGGCAGGGGATCTACATTAAGATAAATGAAAGTGAAATTCGTGTGAGGCTCCCATCCATTACCCTGTGGTGCAAATCCCTGCGTTACAGGAAATTAATGTTAGAGCCACCCTTCGACCCACACTCTGTTATACTAGTTAAGCTTGGACTAGATAATGGGTGGCGATTGGTTGTTTTATATGTGTGCGTAAATATAGTTAAAATACAATTTTCGACGTGACTATACAACACGTATGTCTACCGATAAGAAACACACGTGTCGATTATAATGAAACAATCGATAAATATAATAGGTTGGTACGCTTTGTAGGTTTCAAAATACTATCGGGGAACAAATAGTTGAAAGCAATAATTGTGGACACGTGGACACAAGGAAGTCTATTCAATGTGGATGGCATACAGAGGCAAGTAAACGGATATTCCACTATTCCTAAAGTACACTGATACTTTTCATAACGTAACAAATTGCTAGCTCATTAATCTTAAGAAGTGTATTAAACAAAAGCTTTTATCTAAAATGCCAAAACTTTGCTGAAAAGACTAGCAATTTTATTCAAAATGCAGCATTGATTGGCAATTACTTAGTGCTCAAGGTAAGTTTTAATTGCGTAAATTGTAATGTAGCATTTGCGCTGGAGCGGGATCATCAATCATGACAGCATTTACACTTACTTCGCTACATTCAATCTCTTGTAAATCTTAAATACATTAAATGCGGATTGATAGAGGTTTACGCGGCAACAGTTGATACAAATACAGTCACATCTTGTTACATGCTGCCCTCACAATCAACTATAGGACGACTCATTTGTAGCAAGTGAACAAATCACATTAGCTCGAAAGCTTCAATTTAATAAATGCCAGATGTCACAATTTAAAATGCAAATAAAACGCGCCGACAAAGTAACGAAATAATACGAATAAGGTCAGCAGTGCAGATGCAATTTGCCTCTGGCAATACAGACCCTTAAAAAACTAAACAAAGTAGCCGAAATACGTTTAGTACTGAGGGTTTATTATTCAAATATAGAGGAAGCATAGCCGCAAGATGAAATTTATGGGCGGCTCATAAATCTTTTATTACAGTAAGTTCTCAAGTTTGTCTTTATACATTCCGCAGCCAGCTGCTGCTGGCTGCAATAAAATATATATCAGTGTCTTCCGGCTCTGGAGCACGCAGCTAGGAATTTTTAAATCATTATTGTAAGTTTATGAAATACGGCTCAGAACCACTTGGGTCTGTGATTTACAGTTAAGTGATGAACCTGTGTGTTCTGCGCTGGAAATGCGCTAAATGCCTTTAACTTTTATATGTGCGAGGATGAGGAGTTTTCAACTTCAACTCCCTCGAATAAAGAACACTCCTGTAAGGTATTAAACCATCCACTTTACTTCTGTAATAAAATCTTTGGGAAAGAAAAATTATCTCGCTTATTTACCACCAATTCTGTAAGATGTGTATTGAATTCGATAAAATAAGGTCTCATATACTACTGGCTTTAGGCTATTAAAGAAAGTATAATCTTCATACTCAGCATAACTGTAAATTGTATAGCATAATAGTGGTCAAATATAGAGAACCGTGTACATGTACCAGAGCTAAAAAATATGTGAACTGTCACACTGTTATACTTACTGCCTTATTTGTTAGTTATTTCTGTGGAATGGAATTGCCAGTTTTAGTATATGTGTATTGCTTGTTTGTCCATGCGGTCTTATCATTATTTTAATCTTATTATTCAATCTTTGCAAGATGCGTTTTTACGTCGTACTGTTACTAGCATATTGTTTTAGATTCTGCACGGACAAAGTATCCTAACGCATCAACAGACACTACGATTAAGAAGGAAATTGGTCTGTTCGTTGCTTGTAGCAAGTCCACGTTGCCTCCTTCAATAAGGTTAGACGTACATTTTTTATTTACCGCTACGTATACTATAATCCAGTATCCCACAATCTTTCAGAACCTCATTATACTACACGAAATACGCTTGAGACTACCGTTTTCTTGTTGATGTGATGCACTGAAGTGCCAGCTTCTTTAATTGTTTGTTGTTGGATGTAGGTGAAATTTCTTTACGAAGACACGTAGTATTTTTAATTATTTATTAAACTTCTACACACAAACTTTACAAATACTTAACATTGTACGCCGGCAAAGGGCAGCGGAATCGTACAAGAGCCGTGTTATTCGAATTCAATACAGCAACTGTCCAAATATTTTAACATTACACCTATTTATAACCTTTCAGGTATTATTTAAAATGAGAGTTGGGACTTTCCAAGCCCTTTACTACTGTTATCGTCCAAATACCATCAAAGTAAACTTGCCGGTTAAGCCGGACGACCGCTATAAAAGACAGGTAGGCAGCATTACGGGAAATTCCCAAATTCTGTCATCTATTGCTAAAGTGTAATACAAATACCCATACTACACTACACACTGAATAAAAAGATATATTATAACATATAACGATAAAATAAACAACTACTTCACAACGAACGCAAAAAAAATCGCTCCAACATTTACGACCAAGACCGATGATGCGATTCCAATTTAAACTTTGAAATATGCCCACCGATAGCGATATTCAAAGGATGCCTACAGCCTAAGTTGTTCCAAGAATCATTTAACCGTAACTTTCGATTTCAACAGATTCGGGTACCCTTTGGCAGTGATTCCTGAATTTCACACCCCCGGAGCCGCGGGCAACGATTTCCCAGGCACACCAATTAAACTTTTAAATTACTCGACTGGTGTCAGATACAACGCTTTTAGGACAACCTGTAATGTACAATCAACGCAGCTAAATTAAAACGAGTTAAATAAGGAATGTTATTAATAGAGTGGTCGCTGTCAGTGATTGGCAGCACAGAAAGAACTAGATGAGAAAATTTGCGAAGCAATTTTATATTAATAACTAGGTAATTTCAATTCTCAAYTATTCGTCTCTTTTTAACTCAAGTTAAGAAGCCTTCGCAGAGAAACTCACGCTTTGAAAGAAGCGTGCACTGTTTTGTACTTTAATTATCATTATCGCTGAAACGCCTATAGGTAGCAGACAAAAGCGTATATAGTAGAAACGGAAGGAATTGCAATCATCATGTAATTGTTTACGGAAATAGAACATCCTATTAATTATGGCAACTGTGATTTTATCTTGTCGGAATTTTTACAATTAAACAATGTATTATGCATAAGAACGGCAGCCATTTTACTACTTATGTGCTTATTTTCTTAGAAGTACATACTTGGTCTGCCTGTCTTCAAATTTATATCTAGCACTTCTTTATATGTGTTATATGTGTTACAAGTTTAATATTCTTTACTGTAGCGATAACTGTGAAATGTTACTTGCTTATTTTGGTATGACAGCTCTTAGTATTAGAAGATGTTACTTTGCAATTTTATTAAATTATCACTGGTCTGGTAGATTTTCTGCAAATACTTGGTATGAGGCGAGGCATCCACCTATGAGCTTGCTTCAAGTATTTGATATTAATTTGTATTCTTTTAAAGCATTGTAGGTAACTATTTTTGTAAATGGATTTCCATAAGTTAAAGTTTATTATCGTTATTGTACACTTCGTGTTTCAAGTCGAACATATTTTCCAGCCTGTACAATTACGGATTAAGTATTTAAATGCCTTTTTATGTTCCGCAAGAATTTTCAATGCCACGATCCCAGCCTGCGTTGTACATACTACGTTTTACCTTTATAATTTTAATTCTCCCACGCAAAATGCTTTCTCCTCCGGCGCTTAGTCAATTAAAGAAGAAGTAATTGTTAGTCCCGAACAATAACAAACTCAGTTCGTAATTCCCTGGGGACAATGGGTGTGGCGGAATAAAAAACGAAGAAAACAATTCAAAACGCACTGAAATCTCGCTGCCTCCATCGGAAATTTAAATTCGTCCTTTTCCGCCTCTTTTAATTCAAGACGTCGAACCGGTGCCTCTGGAGTGATTCAATTAAAGCGCTGCATAAACAAAGCCCAGGAAAGCAATCAAATAGATCTTGCTTTATTTTGCCAGTTCTCATTTCCGGTGGAGCTTGGGTCTAGCTAGCTCCGGCACGCAGCTTCCACGAACGTGAAAAGGGCTCAACTGGAGACAGGCGATAAGACTTGAACCGGCTTAGTTGCAAAACTAATAAAGATCTGTTTAAAAAAGAAATGAAAAGGCGATATCTCTCGCATAATATTTCTGTGGCAATTATATAAAAGTTAGGAGTACTTAAGAAAATGCAAATAAGCAATAGATATATACTAAAAGAGAAATGTATTGGTCTACTTTGTAGAAAATTTAAATGCATGATTCCAAAAGTGTAGACAAGAACATGAACGACAGCGGAGTAATCCTCTTGCACTTGACCGCATAAAGCAGTGTCAGTCAAAGGAGTTTGCGAGAAGAACTGCTGTGAAATTCTCCCACATCCACAATTCGTTCTATTCCTCCAGTGGAAAGGGGAATTTCGTGAAGTCCGATTTATTGACTTGGAATGATAAAAGCCCTGCAACAGCATATGCGTCCCCACAGTTAATTTGTTCCTATTTATCGAAACGAGAACAGAAAGTTCGCTTCCACAAGATTAGCTGTAAACGTGACTAAAAGTGCAAAGCGGCCATTTAAATTTAAAGCCTTTTAAGTGAAAGCTAAAGCTTAATCTCGAATACGTTTTCAGTAATATTTATCCTAAAATTTTAGACACCTGCACCAATGCAAGTCCATCCTTAAATTGCAGCCTATAATAAGCTGCTGACCTTTAACCCCGGATATCCCTCTAACACCTAATTAGCTGTGGTTCGTCATCTGGAAATTTTTGGAACCTACCCCATCACGACATTTACGCGGATTCCAAGTCGCCCTCGCATCCGTTATGCAAACGTGGGGGTCACATCCACAATTTAAATGCTAATTTGGCATTGACAGATCGCATCAGCGTATACCCGTTCCTTTGCCGGTGTCGTTATTGTTGCGCGGGCGGGCAAGGAAATTGAAATTTTCAGAGACAAAAAGCCCCGGACGATTTTTGAGGCCATCGTTTGGAACGTATCCAAACAAAGCGACATTTAACGTCGTTACGCCATTCAAGACGAAGTGGCAGCGTAAATGAATACGAATGTGTTTCGAGTGAAATATTAGACGCGTTTATCCTGATTATGTTTTGGGGAGGGGATAGCTCTCAGTGCAAGAAATTGCCCAGATCTACAGGTTGCAGGAAGTAGAAAAAATTCTACAGGGGACACGTCTTACTGGTTGTAAACGTTTACCTGAATTTTAGAATTTGCATTAATGTATTTCATTCAATTTTATAGTTTTTTTTTCAAAAATTCAGAAGAATTCAAATATTAAGAATTTGAACTAGTTCTAACATCAAACAAAGTTATTAGTTTATTTTTATTTATTTGAAATACACAACCCAACAGATGATCCAGTTGGAACATTAGAAAACAAATAAAAAAAATTGTGCCGGCAAAAGCTGCACATCCGAGAATTGACATATTATCTGCTTAATTGTGATAGAGTTTATGCCAATATCTTCTTTCAAATTAAATTGAGACACATTGATAAGTACAGCGTTATTTACGATGGAAGAGGTTCTTGCTCCAAATCGGGAGGGAGGGCATTCGCCATTTGAAGTGATATTTTAATCTGTTATTATTCTAGAACATTTAATTAATGTTAAATCTGTTATTAATATTATTAGGTACTAAGGACACAGCTAAAAGCGTGAATTGTCCAATTTTGAAAAGTTTGTCTCCAAAATGGCCACATATAATTTGCAATGAAACGCTAATCAATTTAAGGCAAGCTTATGAGTCAGACTAGAACAGTAAAAAAAGTAATAGGGAACTTTAGAAAATTACAAATTTAACTATTCATTCAATGGTCTTCTAGTTCTTGTGTGATTTCTGATCTCTGAACTAATAAGAAAACAAAAACGACCCCAACACTTAACATTAATTTCCTAGTTTTGTATAGATTTATACTACTCGCGATGATAAATTGTATTATTGTCAAACACTAAGGACGGTGCGGTGAATTGGTCGTCCCTTCCGGTTTATAATTGCTTGCTTCATAATGAATCCCTTCATTTCCTCTACACATTAATCTTGCCTGCTCGCAGATTACTATTGGCTAATTTATTGATGTCGTTATTGCGCTGATTAGAAATGTTTCATAATGGTATCTGGATACTCCTGAACCAACTATTTTTGGTAGATAAAGGGTTATGTACCATCATTTATTGAGAATAGAAAGTGACGTTATTACTGGATTTTCAGGAACTGCATATCTTATCTGTTCTATAACTGTAAATATTTATTATAATATGTTTCACATGGCGATGATTTATTATATTGACCTACCGTATCGTGATTTATAAGCAACGGGCGTTCATAAAAAACCGGTCAAGTAAGCAATACGACCACTTTTTTTTTCAAATACGACTAGTGCGCCCTGTTGGGGCTCATCAGGCAGGGGATAAAGCCTTTGTCAATTTGCTCTCTATCCCTACCTGATGAGCCCCAATAGGGCCAAACTAGTCGTAGGGTGAGAGTGCGTTGACCAGGGTGGAAGATTTATTCATATCATCTCGTTTTCGAAGCATCTACCCTCGCATTCTTCCATAAACGTTCTATGTTCTATCAAAGACAAAGCCTGTTAGAAGGTGAAGGTGTTTGCAAAATTAAATTAAAAGCAAGATGAAAGAACAAGTGCTACTAGGCTGCTGCAAGAGATAGATAAATCTTCAGTAACTAAACACATGATTGACTGTGATAGAACAAAAATTATATAAAGTAAGCAATAGTTTCTACAAATACTAATAACTCTAATAGGGACAGTGGAAATTATGAGTATGTTGATATTTGGAAGACTATTTTGTAGTTTCCTTTTGTTAAGTAGTTCGTGTACATCCGGTAGATAAGTTCCTTTCTCGTCGGTATATAGGTTTAAATTTAATCAGATTGGCACGGTTGTTTCTATGACATCTCGCTTCCTTGGTGATTTGTTTATTTACTTTCCAAATTTCGTTTGAACTCGTGTCAGATGCTTTATTGAGGTTCTCTTCTTTGGCAAAGGTTACAGGTGTAACTGAAACGTCAGATTAATAATTCTTTGCCATGTTTTATAGTCACAGGATTTTTTTCCGAAAGCATCATGAGATATTATGGACGCTAAAAGCATACACCCTCGTATAAGAAATAAAATAGTTTTAAATTGAATTTTAACAAGATTATGCAGTCTAAAAGTTGATTACATTCTTAGTGATTCCTTCGTGAACATAAAGAATTTTATAAAATTTATTACCTTTAGCCATTGCGTTTATAGGGTATAGTGTCGTAGCGACAAAAGCACTGTATGCACATCACAAATGATGAGAAGTATACGTAAAATTCATTTGCTGATTGAATTTCAAAAGCTTTACTGAAGTATCTTCTAATTGCTTATGTACGCATTGCTACATTTCATCTCAGCATTTCTAATTGCTTGATTATACTGACTCTATGGTCTATACAAGTAATATAATGCTTATAACCATTATACAAGATCACATTAAAGGTTGTTTTTTTTTCAAAACATATAGTTCATCATTACTGTGCTTTAGTTTTTTTTGTCCGAAAGCTCTTTCTCAAAACTTTTTACCACGATATTCAGAAATTGCTTAAACCTAAATTAAGGATTAAGGTAACAAAGTTGCACTGAATATGTAATCAAACTAGATACTAAAACCATTGCACTTTTTGTTTTCACGATAAGAACCTTGACTTTCAACACCATCGAACTGGATCAAATGGAATGTTTAACGTTCTGTGTTCGCCCGCTAGCATTTGATCTCCATCGCGCAGTTCTGGCGTTGGCCCCATAAAACGAATACTGTATAGGCGAAACATTCCCTTTTATTACCTTCCAGCGTCCTGTCAATTTGCCTTGCAGCATAATACGCGATATGGCGAGATTCATTTTGCGCAAACACAAAAGTCTAAAGCACATTGGGTATCGTAATAAATGAAAAGTATTTCATTTAAATGCAAATTGAAAAGCCCTGCTTTCCCGGTCCATCCTCTCTTCTTTTTGAACCGTCGTTAAAACATTGACGTTAAGTCCGCTGCTATACAGGTATTAGTGGGTCTTACTGTACAAAAACTTGTTTTACGTGGTAAGCTATTCGTATTGTTGAGCCACAAGCTTTAAACAGGACTTAAATTTTTCATTCGTGTTCGCTTCGTTTTACTATCAGTTTTATTACAGGCAGCGTCGGAGATGCAAATTGTAAATGTTTATATTCGCTGAGTCGTTACGTCATCTGCATATGCGAGAATGACGTTTTTTAGTGAGCGAGAATTGGTGTTTTTCTTTCCTTGAACATCACCCACTGAAATAAATCGTTGGCCAAACAAATAACCAAGAAGGTGAGTGCTTGCTAAAAAGCTCCGTGCAATTTACGTTTCCCTTTCTCTTCTTGTATCAAAGATGATAGGATAGTGGTGCCGGTTTTCATTTGTATTGTTCTTCTAGTTGACAGCCGAGTTTCGTTTGTAATATAGATCCCCCGTAAGTATACGTTTCAGGTTGCAGATATCATTTATATATAAACTAAGGAAAATCGTCGGTCTTTTCTCAAACTATAAAACCCTCTCAGAACAAAACTAAAACAGCCACTTTATGGCCACGTACTTAAATCATAATTTGCATATATGCAGATGAGGTATTAAGATCGCAGATATAAAACCTCCTACACTGCTTGTAATAAAACCGGTACGAAAGCAAAACGACCGCGAAAAGACCTCTTGAAAGGTAAAGGCGCTCAAAAACACATACATCTAGCCAGATCCGGAGCATTCAGCATTATGTATCACAAGACTTCTATAGAAACAGAGCGAGAGAGAGAGACCTAAATGTGTGTTAATTCTTGAGTATACAGATGTTTACATAGTTGTGAACAATTAATTTAATTTCGCGGATATAATGGAAAGTTTATCACAACATATATGGCCAGTAGAGTAGAGAGGATTAAAGAGCAGCATAGCGCTTTTGACCACTAAAATCCTATGTGCAACTTTAAAATAGATGAACAATAAATAAATATGACATAAAAGGTATATTGATGAGGGTTGTAACCGCCACTCATGATATTAAAGTTCATCCGGGTTTTCCATTCATAATGAAATCAATTATTTTATCAATAAAGATAAAAGATAAGCAAGTAGGAAGGTGGGTTCTAAGAAACGTTAGATTCGATATAAATGTGAAGCGTGCTTATGAAGTAGATTTAGTCATAGTTAAATAATGAACCGATCAGCAATGAACGGCACACGTACCGAAAACGGAGCACCACCAGCTCTTCTATCTTGCAAATAATTCTAAGAGAGATCACATCTACCAGTAAAATGTATAAAGTAAATACGTAAGTAAACATTATTGAAAACTGCAACGACATAGATTATATATCTTAGGTAAGTTATTATAGTCGGAAAGAAATTTGTAACTATGGTTTGTCGTTTCACTAAGTCATCAGGGGTAAGAAATATTGTTTGTTAGCTTTAAAGAACTACACATTTACAAAACTATATACAATTTAATTGTTTAAAAAACTAGAAGACTTGAGAGTGCAACAAATGACCTATATTACATCTGATTCTCCTGTGTGTATTTGTTGTTTTCGTTTGCACATATATTTCTTTCCTGACATGATATAGATGAGATAATTTAGATGTACAAAATTTGTTTAATTGGGACTTTATAGCTTGTGCACATACAAGTGTTTAGTCACTTATGAATTTTGGCTTTTTTATAGCTATATTGTAATTTGTACTCTGATGTACAATTACAAGTCTATCTTACAATAATTCATGTTGTTGTATATTACAGCAGAAATTAACGGCAGATGTGACGAAAATATGAATGTTTGCTTAGGTACACAAACAAATATCAGATTGTTTGTTTGTATATGTGCCAAAATACTTAGATATGGTAAAGCACAAAATTCGTTTTGTTTTCAAATCTGTCAACTTTAGGTTGAACAAGTTGTTGATGAAATTTTTGCCCCACTCGATAGACTATTATGTAAAAATGCTAGTACTTATGATATTAATATAAATGGAATATCATTGTTACTCTTTATAATTGATTTGCGAAATAAATTACACTGCCGAGACTGCTAATTGCACGTATATGCGATTATTATTGTTACCACACCAAATATTTATACAAAGGCGTCATTATTTCTGCAACCTCAGCTCGCACAATATTCTAAAACTAACAGTGTATTCTTTTAGCAGAGAGAAAACAAGCAGCGCGCTCTTCAACTCTCAATCAGCATCTGGTTTCGATAAAGCGTTTCCCATGGTGCTTCTATAAAACTTATTGCTCTATGTTTACGTACGTGACCAAAATTGGGGCAAATTCAAAGCCGATTCATACAGCTGGCACGTCGCGTGGATGCCACGTGTATTACACTTTGTGACCTTCAACGGATACAGTGTAATGGMTTTCCTGTTTCATTTTGTGGTGGTCGTTGATAATTAAAATTGTCGCTCTGGATGTACGCTGGTTTATACTGCTAATGAGGTAAAGCTGATGTGCTTAAAATATACCATTTTAGGCATTTTGAACACTCAAGGGCTGTGCGTGAACTTTGGGGGTCATAAGCAACCTAATTTCAAACAGCTGTGCATGTTTTTTTTATGGAAAAGAGTACACGTATAACAGAATGCAAATTGAATAATCTTCTATTATAGTATACAAGGTTTGATGAATTAAGGGTACCTCTCTTAAACATAAACAACATGGTGGTACATTGTCATGTTAATAATAACATTTGTGCTAGCATTATTATCGAAGAACACATTTAAAATGCAGAACAAATTTACTGTAGGTGTTGATGAAATTCAGAGTTTTCTGATCAGGGAGTGTGCAGTGATGTTTGTTAAACTGTTAAAATTATTTTCAATTTGATTTTGGAAACTTGTAGCTATCCAAATATATGGAGGGTATTTTATCCTATAATACTTGAAAGTCCGGAAATGCCTCTATTGTTTCTATACGCTAATTGCCATTTTGTGTAATTGTGTCTTTTTGCTTCTCGTGAATGATTTTACATACTGTATTAGGTCAAGCAAGCTTCTTTATGCAGACGATCTCAAGATGTTTAGTGCTGTTGAATCTGAGAGAGAAAGAGTGTCACGTTCTGCAAGAAAATCTTTTGGGAATTCAGACCTGGTGCTGTAACAACCGTGCGGGGTTATGTCTTATTGTAGAGGGAGATTGACCCTATTCTATGATCATCGGCTCAACGGCACATTGCTTTGGGTGAATGTTAAGGATTAGCAATAGAAAAAAGTATCGTTGTAGACTAATAAGACTAGATAAGACGCTATTATCAAACAAAGAATAAAACTGACAGGAAAACGCTTGAGCAATAGCTGCTTACATGTTGGATGTAAAAAATTGCAGTTTAATAGCTCCCAGGAAGTCAGCATCCAGATACCATAATTGCAACAAGAATTCAAACCTCCGAATCAGCAAACTACGCAGAATAAAGTAAGGCTACAAATTCATTTGCTTATATATAATGTCAGATAGTTAGAACTCCGTTACAGGCAAATAATCCGCACAAAATTAGCCAGTCGGTTCAAACCGATTGACAGTAGTGCCTCAGCACGCAGTCCACGAGTACATAAATATTTAGGCATGTCAGCGTAATCAACGGAAATAACTAGCCGCTTTATTGACGTTTGGGACTTCACACGAAAAGCTGGATAAACAGAATGATTAGCGCCAATAACAAACGGTGTAACGGCATGCTGAAATATTCGCTTTTCAGCGTTAATTAACTTGGTAACCTTTTGCCTGTATATATATTAATAACGGGCGATGTAAATACGTCAAGGAGAGCTCTTTTATTTGCACAAAGTTGGCTTGCGAAAGCGGTAAAAGTTGTTGGGCTTCCATATCGGTCATACTTCAGTATGGTGGGTTTATTAAGTTCTACGAAGCGGACATTAACAACTTTTCCAATCAATGAAACGTTAAAAAGTTCTGGTGGCTGTTTTATTACGTTCAGGGAGGTGCGCTAAAACTTGTAATTACATATACAAAGGCACGAAATTTTAAAGGCAGAGAATAAGCTTTACAGAAAAGTATGTTGGCGTAGTAATGTTTGTAGTACCTTATATTCAGTAGAAAAACAAGGACTCATTACCAGTTGGTACAGTTACAGCTTAGCCCAAGTTGAAGGCTTGACACCACTAAAGATTTTAACCGCCAAGTATTCTGACTGGCACTTGTGGTGTCTTGTTCTACAAACAGTGGGTGACTTCATTTTGCTCACAGCAGTCCGGTACAGTACAGGGTGCATTCCGAAAGTAGGTAATGKAGTTATTTTTTTCGAAGTAATTTATTGAAAAGATTTGTGCAAACACTTAAAAATTTTCAAGCGACTCTGCTATAACAGTAAAGCGTTCGTCACGGTTGAATGGATTCCCTTCAGCGGTACTTTGAAGGACCACCGCGTCTGCCATAAAATGGACGCAACACTCGCAAAGTTTTCACTAATGAACACTCGCTTTGATAATAAAGTTTTATCATTTGGACATGTTGCTCAATCGTGTAACTTGACATGATGATTTTTCTAATTATACGGAGGTTTCTCAGGTTCATAATTTACACAATTATTTCTATTACTTGTTTCTTATATAATGCTTACAACATTGAAACGAATGTTTGAAAACCGTACGTTACGGATATCCACTAAAGAATTAGATCACATTTTGAAGTGTAGTAATTTCCGCCGATAAGATTAAACTTCGATTTTACAACGGAAATTGAACGCTAGAAACAAGAAATTGAAATCCTCCGCGGTTTCCACCCGGACAAGTTTTAAAACTAACAACCTTTCCTTCTCCGTGTATCGCGCTTAACTTTAAATCCTGCCTATTTATTTTAAAGACTCGGTATCTGAACGCGAGGGTTTCTAAAATGCTGAAATTACGCAAAGTTTCTTCCACCTGTTCGTGTCAGATCCGCTTGTTGCATGAAACAATACCCACGCTCTTAGTCTACATTGTTAGCGGTGAGTAGATTCGAGGTATGTTTGCGGAAATAATAACGCTTCAGCCACCTGGCCTCCCCTTTCGAGTTGATGCAAATGGCAGGAGTAGGCGATATTCTTGACAACGAAGTAGCAAATGATGCAGCAGAGGTACTTTTGAAACTAATGAATAACATTCCTTAATCATTACAATGTGTATCCTTAATTAATTAATTTCAGGGCTACTAGGCTCATAAATTGATTTTTTTATCATTTAACCATTCTTCTAGGATACTAGTTTCTGAAATCTCTAAGCTAAACATCAAACAATAGCATAGTATACTTAGTACAGCAGTAGCATTCCATAAGAACGATGGAAAACCTTTAAGCCTGTTAGCACAACGTATTGCTTTATAAAAAAAGTCCTTTTAAGAAGAGAAGCAATGCATATCAGGATGCTCCTGTTCGTGCTCCCGGAAGCGCAAATTCATTAATTCGGCCTAATTTTGCGTGCGTGCGATAGTATTTTACGGCCTTATCACCGAAACGACCGTGCTTTACGGCTTTCTGGCGCATCTCCCGAAACAGGCACATAAAATTTATGATGCGCAGTTCAAGGACAACAGCTGGTCTTTATTTCTGTTACAAGTTAGCCTTACTGCAACATGTCGCATCAAATCGCGTTTTAACCCCGTTGATGTCACACGTGCAGTCAAAAAGCCCGTAGATGACAGATGTGCTTCCGCTGCAGCTGCAGATTTATTTTGTTTTCGTTCATTACAGCCCTACCGCGGTATAGTTTGCAGTTGTTTGTTTGCGCGGAGTAAAAACAGTCTGGGATATTATCGTTATTCGTTTGCTATATTTTGGTGTAACTAAACAGAATTGTTAATCGAAGCAGGCGTGCAAAACTTAAATGTCATGGTTATACTAAGTAGAAACAGGAGATATAAACCCTTTTTAAAACAGTGCACCATCACTAAGCTCATTGCTGTGCAGGGCAGAAAGAGATATTTCGTAAACATGCAAGTAAATCAAGCATAGTAAGTTTGTCATTATTATGGTCATAATGTCTTTTTGTAATTGCTTTGGCGGAAGTAATTTGTGATACTATATATGGGGACTAAGGCTATTTTTTTATAAACTTTTAGATATCAAAATAAGTAATTTTTCAAATAGCGAATAATTATAATTTTCCTATCCGTCTTATTGAGAAAACACAATAAACTTCTTATCCAATTTAGACTTCAATTCTCCACTTTTATACTCTGTCCCTTACCGTCATCAGACTAACCATCTTAGATATTGACACAATTTGGC
Organism: Rhyzopertha dominica; assembly: GCA_025024175.1. Lineage (NCBI taxonomy): Eukaryota > Metazoa > Arthropoda > Insecta > Coleoptera > Bostrichidae > Rhyzopertha > Rhyzopertha dominica. The sequence goes on along the minus strand of QCXZ01000003.1, from coordinate 549,654 downwards.
TCTATCTCCTTTTTTGCTGAGGTTTACTCCATTAGTTGCACTACTGTCTATGTGTTATAAAAAATAAAGTTATAAAGTGGTAGGCCGTAGTGTATCCATATAATTATATGGATAAGTAAATTATATGTACGAGGATTCTCGAGAATCAGAATAAAGAATGAACTTTTGTAGTAATATTAAGGAAAAATTGGTTTTCTTCTACTCTATATTTTAATGTTTATATTTAATACGTCTGATGACCACTACTTTTAGTGTAGGCAACAGAATTTTCAAACCATGTAGAAATTTGTAACAAAATTCCGTGCTTTCAGGATATCCTACAATAAATTTCATGCCACTGCAACTGCGTAAAACCGTACGTCACAATTTATTGACTCGTATTTATTTGAAAGCTTTTTCTTTATCATGTATCTAAAAATTATGATCGACGACCTTATTCAGTATTTTTTAAATACGTTATACGCACAGATATTCAGATGGTGATTGCTTTTCAATCGTCTTCTATAGAAAAATTAAGCTGGAAACTTTAATGGAAACGCATTTACAGCAATATTTTTACTGTGGCTTTAAAACCCTCTGTACGATCTTGTATCAAAAACGAAATAACATCCGTACAAGTCAGCTGTTAGCGACCGAAGCCATTAACTTCCCTCCAGGATCGAAAAAGAAAACCGCTAAAGACTAACGTGTGCCTTTATAGCGCACTTAAAGTCTCCTAAGTGTCCCTACCACCTTAATTAAAAACATTTAAGTAGAGCAATAAATTTTCCCTTAAATTGCCTCGTATTTTAGGTGGAAAAGCAGTTATCGGCGGATGCACTTACACAAGAGCTGCAACAAACACTGAAGTGCAATAAAACAGTCCTCTCTCATGTCGTTTAGATATAGCAACCTATTTTGCTAGTTTTCGTTTATGAAGTCCCCATACTTTGTATTTTTTTGATCGAATTTAGTGAATAAGTCGAATAGTGACGGTAATAGTAGCGCTACTTCAATTTCAAATACAACTTTACCAGGGTATTTGAGCATTATTCATATTTCTGTCAGCGTAAACAATTGGTGTCTATTTATTAGCATTTATTTGCGAAAGATAGCTTTCAAACTGATACCTAATTATCACTTAATGCAAAAGCATGCTTCGTAACAAGGTTGTATAGTCTGGAAATAAATTGTTGCAATTGACAACTGCGCAGAGCAAATGTTTTTAGGAACGTCTTTCCTCAATGAAGGTCAAAATTCGTCTTTGGCACATTTAAAGCGGCATGAGGAATTGTTAGGAATCGCAGATGCATTAAGCAAAATCTTGCCCCTATATAATAATACTATATAAATATAAGTGCAATGCATACCTTATCAAAAGCACTATCGAACCTCTCTAGCAATCCAATTTAAACCGATGCCACCTTCTCATTGTAAGCGAATAGTTCTTATTATTCACTTCAGTTCCCAACTTCTTTCATTTGTTCACAAGAGAACGGAATGCGGCGTTTTTAACTCGGTACTTTCGCGGATAATTGCACCAATGGGAACTTCCGGCATCTTAATGCCGCGAATTTGCCAGTTGCTCGAAATTCAATTGAAGAGCGCATCAATTTAAGTTTTACTCCACAATGCGCCCGAATAGTAATGTGGTCAACCGAATAAGGGCGAATTCGAGAGTTGCATACATTTGAGGTTACTGAAGCTCCGATGAAAATCGAAGTGAACTTCTTTTGTGGTTCAGGCCAAAGAAATGAGTTTCTTTCAGCTCTTGATTTCTTGAGGAAGCTTCAATACGATTGCATAAATTACATTAATACATCTAAAGTTATTGAGATACTTAGTTAAAATGCGCACATTTCGGCTATAAAAGTACCCCTTTATCAATACGATAATGATGTTTACATAGAGAATACTCTTGTTAAGATTTTTACTGCTGCGCCAAAGATTACGTTAAATGCTAACTAATAAAATGAAATTCAAAATTTAGATGCTAAAACTGCAGCTGAAGTACCAGAATATATATATATATATATATATATATATATATATATATAAAGGTTTTTTTATATTAATTTACTGATGAATGTTAGTATTTAGTAAGCAACAGTCCTAATTGTAACCCAAAAAAAAGTTCTTGGGAGTAAGCTTAGTTGTCAATTCAAGAATCGGTTTGATACTGCTGAACGATACATTTCTTTATAAACCTGAAACCATGTGTTATACTTAGTTGTGGGAAAATGTTAAGTACTAATTTATTCTAGAGATTTCCACATTTTGTAAAATATATATGAATACATTTTAAATAAAATAACTGATGTCTAAATCTCTGATTACAAAAATGTCTGCAAAAAGTTGAATTTATCAAAATATGCCTGCTTATTTCTTCCATTAGACTGAGTTTACAAATTCCGGTATTTATTCTTCTGTGCAACCGATGCATCTGAAAATGTATCTAAATATGTGATGAAAATTATTTTTTGCATAATTAATAGATATTTATTTAAAAACAAAGTCTGGTTTTGCATTTAATTCAGTCTTGTCAGATACATGCGATGACCTTATGTAGAAATGCCTTCACTTATAGTCGAGTATGAGATCATTTATATGAAGAACACAGTTTAAAATAAATGTTTGAAGCATCCGTTTAAATCAATGTTTTATACGAAAACATAATTTTAAACAAGCTTAATACTCTGTGTTTTAAACATTTTGTTTTGATCGTTCCAACTCTGTTTGATTGACTACGTGGAGGATCTCTAGGTTCCTAATCCAATTACTGTGAGATATGAGCATGAAACAAGAAATACTACGAATGTGGCGTTAACTGCACCAATCAATACCGCGACTTCACTATAATCAGCTCATTCGGGCAAAGTACTCCTTGTTATGAGGATGCCTGGAAATTACAAGGGGTGGATGAGAATCCGCAAACCGCAAACAGCTAGTCGTCGTTATGGGCAGATCCGGAGTTCAGATTTCGAGTACTGAGTTCAGTTAATTGAAGGTTGCATTAATTTGGCTACAGGCCGTAGCGCTAAGCTACAATGTTCCAGTGCCAGCTGCTGGAACGGCATCACGTACATGACGCCCTAGCACCGGCAGTAAATTTTATGTTAAGGGGATCGTGCACCATCTGAAACTCCTGATGTAGAACGAATGCATGTCGTAAGAGTGTGAAGTGGCACTAAATCTAAATACATATGTTGGTATGTTTTTTATCAGATAATTTGTTTTAACGATTGTTTGGTCAATATGCAAGAGTACTAATTTCTCTATTATATTATGATAAGAGTCCAATGTACTGAAGCTTCAGCTTATTGATTCCCTATTATATTCGAAGAGGTATATTAAAAAATTGGTCGCTTTTTACCTGCGCATTTAAACAAAATGGCTTTGAAAGATCTCTTTCCTTTTCAAAATTAATAGGTGAGAACTGTCAGGGTACGCGGTTGTTCTAACAAGTTCGAAAATTAGTTACAACATTATTCGCCCCGCTCTGAAATAAATCGATACTTTTTCTATATTTTGCTGGAATTATTGAGGGGGACTCGTTTTCAATGAAAGACCCCGGCCCGCCATTTAAAAAAAAATCCAAGTTCCAATTATTTATGTCATACTGCGAAAATAGCAGCAATAACTGTCGCACATAAAATATCTAAAAGACAGAATACGCTATCAGAATCAAATTATGTGACCCATTGGAAGGAGAATAAGAAAGAGAAAGCAATGATGTATACGCTGTATTACTTTCTCAAGGTGATCTCATCCCACAGATTTTCATCCGTTACGCTGAGAAATCTCTCTGCCAACGGGTGTTTTTAATTTTACGGTTTATGAACACCTTAATGGGATATCAAGTAACATTGCCTTTAATTTGTAAGAATAATTAGAGCCCAAGAAGCTTCAGTGATTAAAAACCCCTCCTAAATTAAAGGCTCGTTATAAATTGTCAAATTGCAACAGGTAAATTAAACGCTTCTCTGTCGTTCCGCAGATTATTTGAAATGTAGTTAGCAGTCAGGTGGGAGCTCTCACCACAAGCGGTGTTTGATTCTTCAAAAAAATAAGTAAGGATGGTCTTTATGCGGATTAAGGCCTTACTTGATTGTACACAGTTCATGGCATTAATGATGTAACAAAAACGAAGTGACCGAAATGGAAAGATATAAGTATGTCTTAGATGTAATTAGACTATAATTTCCATTTTATCCTCCACAACGTTACTATAAACAAATTGATAACTATTAATGTTAATGTTTTTCAATGTAGTTGACACCAAACTCTCGTGGAATGTTTCAAAGGCAAGGTTTTAATTAATCCAAACAATATGGTGGAAGAATATGGAAGAACACAATAAAGTGCTTGTAGTGTTAAATAACTTTTTATAAAAAATATTTTGCAGCGAAGTCAACAACTCGTTATTAAAATAATTATAATAATTATTATTATTACATTTGGTATAGGTTTTATTATTTCTATTTTATCTTGAAAGTTCGCTTCAGATCAGACTTTTTAACACACATCGATTTTATGGTCCTACCGAACCAAGATAGCTAAAATATACTCGTTCTGCATGGTTTATTTGCATGCCTTCATCGTAAATCATTTAGTAGGCGCTAAAATCGGCATCCGTGGTATTTTTATAGAAAAGAAAATAAAACATAAATTACGACCTCGTCGTAGGTATCACAAATTTCATATAGGTTTACAGCCGACGAAAATATATTTCCTCCATAAAAGCGCGTCGGCGTAATCTTTCGGAGCACACTTTTATCGGTTAATTGTCATTTTCTGCGTTATTAAAGAATGGCGCACCGCCCCACAGGGCTGTTGTTTCGTTTCTGTGTCGTAGAACATTTACTGTTAATTAGAGGTGCCTTAAAGTATTGTTAAGGGACATCGGTATGATTTAACAAATTAACTAATGTGTACTGCTTCTTAATACTAATACTTCAATAACTATTTCTTGGCCAAGCCAGGCAGAAACTGTGAATTCAATATAAGTTCTGCAACTACATTGTAACACAATATCAACTGTACTGATCGCTGCCTTTCTTAAGAACTACTCTGAAGTCTAGTGTTACTGCAACAAGCAATACATTAAATATTTTTTATCGGTTAAACACGAATAAAACAAATCGTGCAATTTTTTGCTGTTGAAGTTTTCTCCAACTCAAAACCTAATATTAGTTTCCTGCAATGATTGTCTATTAAATACCTAGTCGCGTGCTTTGCCAATTAACGTTACAAATACATATGACATCACATCTGCTATATAATTTTTCTTTTATAAAGACACTTAAACAAGTCCTTTTTCATGTCATCTTTTAACATAACAAATTCTTGATCATCTGTTTTCGAACTATGCTGGCATCAACCCCATTCTTTTATTAAACTAACTAAACTAAAACATCAATGTATTGATTTACAAAAAATTACATGACATAAAGTAATCGAATTCCAAATCTGTTGATTTTAAGTTACCGATACATTTTAATTGAAGAAGTGTATCCTAAAATTAAACTGTTTTCGAACATTGTTTCAACATTTCTTTTCCCCAAATTTATTCTTATTTTTAATCGTTTCTCCACGAAGCAAAATATTTATATTTTTCTAGAAAAATGTTATACAAGCTATCACCTCTATATTATTGTGGAAAGAATTGAAAATTCTATCTAAAAAAATCAAGAAGTGATAATTTGAAAATAAAAAATGATTCCTAGAAGTATGAAATTTTGTTACCAGCCGTAGTATTGCCAAGCGATACAAATCAGCCGTAGCGTCCTGAATCTAGCTAGCTAGTAAAAATAAGGGACATTAACTTTCTTTGCTGGACGCTGTCAGTTATATACGTAAATATCACTCCGTATTTCATAAAATTAGGTAGAGTAATTACAGCATTACAGGATATCTCTCCCGGCATATAAGTAGACACACGTACCGAAGACAGAGCTAGCCACTTAAATATTGTTTAATAATAATATCAATAGAGTAACCTTGCTATTGTGTTACTAATATCGAAAGACCGCGATCATCTTCAGAAATGTGTACACAACCTTACAAACCTAGAATTATAATATATGATAGGTTTTAACCTATTTTGTGTGCTCTCAAAGTTACTTGCTTATCCCAAATAGCGTTTGCAGATTCCGCCTGTTTATGTTGTAAATAATAGGAAGATAAGCGTGGTAGATGTAGTTTTTCTACCTCCAAAAATTCATATTGTTATTGTAGCATAATATTGACGATATATCGCTTCTTTTCGTTTAGACCTATAATATCCTCAATAGATTCTCCAACAGAAGGTTTATCTATTCTTATTACAGAAGTTTTATCATCAGCTTATAATTATGATAACCCTCATTACGTAAAAGATTCTTTTGTGTTTTCAAATAAATTTAATAACTATTGCCTTCTTGTCAACTATTGTTTAGTAAGTTTAGATGTTGTATCCCTTTTTACTAATATTCCTTTAAATTTCTGTAAAGATGTTATTTCTAAAAATTGGGATAGTATTAAACAACATTGTAATTTTAATTTAAATACCTTTTTAGATATACTTACATTTGTATTTAAACATATAATTTTTAGTTTTAATGGATTTTTTTATAAACAAATATTTGGCACACCAATGGGTGGAAAAGTTTCACCTATTTTGGCACAATATGTAATGGATGATGTAGTTTTAAATTGCTTAAATGCTCTAAATTTTGATGTGCCATTTCTAGTTAAATTTGTTGATGATATTGTATTAGCAATTCCTTTTAATAAACATGATGAATTATTAACAGTTTTCAATTCATACAATAAAGATATTCAATTTACAATTMAAAAAGAAAATAATAAAACTTTACCTTTTTTAGACTGTTTATTAATAAGAAATGATCAAAATTCTATAATTGTAGATTGGTACATAAAACCTATTTCTTCTTGTAGATATCTAAATTTTCATTCTTATCATAAATTCAACACTAAAATAAATTTAATTTTGGCATTAAAAAACAGAGTTAAAAAAATTCACATCCTACACTATTAAACAAAAATTTAAATATATTAAAAAGAATTTTAATTTCTAATTCATATCCAGTTCCTTTAGTAAAAAAACTTCTTTTTAAAACTGATAGAACTGATGTAGGATCAAGTGAAGTTTTAAATAATGTTTTTTCTACAACAAAATATTGTGTAATTCCCTACATAGAAGGTCTTAGTGACAAAATTAAAAAATTAATGTTAGAAATAGATAATGTTCATGTTTGTTATTACCCACTTGTAAAAATTCAAAATTATTTTTCAAAATTAAAATGTAAAACTCCTATTGAAAATTTAACAAATGTAGTATATTTATTAAATTGTAGTAACTGCGAATCAGTATATATCGGTCAAACTGCGAGACATTTAATTGACAGAGTTAGAGAACACAAAAGAGATATAAAAAATAATAAAACAACCTCTCTAATATTTAACCATTGTTATAAACTTGACCATAAATTTAATTTTAATGATCTAATAGTTTTGGATAAAGAAATAAATTTAAAGAAACGTCTTTTTTTAGAAATGGCCCATATCAATAGACAAATTCATAGTATTAATAAAAGAAGCGATATTCATAATCTTTCTAAAATTTACACCTATCTTCTCCATTTTAAACCATTTTCGTCATCATAATTTCCTGCTTGCACTCTCCAAATTTCTCGTCCTATCTAGATTTCATATTATTGGTTGTCGGTTTTTTTAATTTTGAAAGATATATTAATATTTGTCAAGATTGTTTGTGATTATTAATAGTTAGCAAAATTTAAAACTACCTATAAGTTTAGAGTTATTTATTTGAAGTTAAGACTGCTATTCAACTTAGACTAATTCCGTTTCTATTGTAAGTATTTTCATGTGGTTTGTTGTACTCTATTTGTAGTTATTTAATAAAATATTACAGGCCCAGAAGAAGGAGACAAATGATCTCCGAAAGCTTGGCATAGATAAAAGGAGTTTTATTTAGAAGACCGAAACCCAATATATTTAATTAACATCAAAGATCGACGGTCAATAACGGTTTAATTCTTAAAAATAAGAATTGACGATATGTACTGTTACGGTGCTTCCAAATTAAAAAGCTGATGAGTTGAATTCACTTTATTTGCCATACGATTTTATATATAGCCTGGGATAACGGGGCTTTTTGCTTATCAAATTTAGTAAGGGTTAATGCTCTGAATCTGCTAGATCAACTGACTTCCAACTGAGCAAATTCATATTTTGTCTAACCACACACATTCATGTAATTAGAAGGTTTGGAATTCAGAACCTTTGTAGTTCGATAGCAGTCTTTGATTCTTGTATAGGCATACAATAKTGAGTTTTGAGAAATGCATCGGTACATTTATAAAATTTTCATTATATTTTAATAAACAATCATGCCAAAAAAAGTGCAAAATTGCACTAAGGAAACAATTTAGGTTTTTTCAAGTTCCCAAAGGTGGAAAAGTGCGTGAACAGTGGAAAAAAGTTTTTTCTATAATGCATCAGCCGTACCCACGCTAAAATTACGGTTGTATCGAAAGGCACCCACAATTTTTTAAGATTCTAAATCAAATAAAACACACGTATCCCATTTATCCACACGCATTGTAGTACATCCGACATTGGCGAACAGCGTTCTATCACAGCGCTTTTTATTTTATGAAAGCCTTGTATAATTCATCTTGWACTTCCACTTCTGAACCGATGTGAAAGCGGTATTTTAAGGATAMCCGAKCTTTCATCTTCCTCCACCRCTCGCATTACGGGGCACCTCGATTGCGTTAACTTACCCCCTCTGTATCGGGCCATCGGCTTTTAGCGAGCGGTTGGAGCACGGCGCCGTTAACAAGCTGACAACACGTCAATATCAAATGATGCATGGCGAAGTTCAGTATGAAAGCTTAGGGGAGGTCAGGCAGGTTAAGGGTGTGAAAAGGAGAGTGGTTTACCTGGAGTAGGATCCAAGGGCGTGGCGAAGTTAAATATACTGGGCATACGAACTTGAAAAGTATATTTAGCTTTAGGTACTTGTGATATAAGAATTTTTCTACAAGGTTAACATCTAACACGGTCTATTTCCAATAACCAGTTATATAGGAACCCTAATGCTTTCAGCGTTCATAAGAAATATAAAATTTATATGCTACATGAAAAAATATTTCAAATGTAATTAGTTATTAGTTTCACAAACCAACTAATCAAACACAATAAAAAGATCTGTCGATATAAGCTGTTTCCATTTTGCAAAAGTAGAAGTTGGGAAAGTACGATATACTTTGCTTTATCGAATAGCCAAGACAATATTTTAGTAGGTACTAAAAGAATGACATAATCTGTAACGCAGACAAAAAATAGACTAAAAAAATCACGCTTATTATGTAGAACTAATTAGGTCCTAACTGTTCGAATTCGTGAAGATTGTATCCAAACGGTTCACGAGTAAAATCAGGTCTAAACATCAAATTAAACTTTATTTTTCTGCCGTACGAAAATGTTAAGTGGAAATATAGCACTTACTTTAACGGATTCATACTGAGAAATAAACAACCAGTGAGTTTAAACTGAAAAACAAGATGCACCCCAATTTCCTAAAGTGTAGTTTATTCCATCAACTGGTTTAAAAGTATCAAAATTCGGTTTTTTAAATATTGAAAGTATTACAATAGGCAACTAACAAAAGAGTTAAAAATATAATTTCCGACTTACATTTTGAATCCTTCCGTCAAGTGGAGGTTAATCCAAAACTTCCACACGTCTTTGGGTAAATCCAAAATGCACAAACACCCATGTTATAATCAAAATTAACACTATCACACCGTACCGACACTTTTACTTCATTTTATTTACCGGTTAACCACGAGGGTTTTAAAAATCTCCCTTCGTTTGCTGCAGTTTGCGTGATACTGAACAATAATACCCGTCATCATAGGCAAAAAAAAACTTGTTTTTATCGTACGGGCACCGGACTCATTCGTAGTTGATGTAATAGCGCGGACATATACGAGGCGTGWTCAATAGATGCGATGTAGCGACGGTGATATTGATGATTCTACATTTCAGATCGGTGTGACAATGATACTGATACTGATAATTCGACAGACTTTTTACCAATGTCAAAACATATAAAATAATACAGACAGCAAATTTCATTTCATATAATTTATACCCTATAAAAGATATACCGTGTATACCTTTTACAGTTTTGATTCTTTAATAAGTTTAGTGTTTCTAATATTTGTAACACATTGTTTGACTCTAATAGGTAATAACAAGCCCCCTGTACAGTCTTACACAACTGAATCGTTTAAAAACGTCTAATAAATCTTTTACAATTTCTATTGCTGTACCCTTTATTTGTGCCTACGTTTCGGAAAAAAAATAGTTGTCTTGGACATTAGTCCTGAAAATGACTGTTAAATACATTATACAGGGTGTTTCCTAAACGTGCGTCAAAAATTCAAGGTTTGATTCCTGTGGTATTTTACGTACATATTTGTAGAAAGATGCATTCGAAGGAGGATACGTCCTGTCAAAATGGGCACCCCATAGACGGTTTTTCTTTAATTATTTTCGAAACCGTTCACCCTGAAATTATGAAGTTTATAATTTCAATTTTTTAATCACAAGCGCACCATATTGGAAGGATTAAGAACAAAAAAAAACATGTTTAAATGATAATTTTTTCAGACACTTTGATTTTTGAATTGACACTAAGTATTTTTACGTAAAAAAGGTTTCATATCAATAGGGCTAACGGTTTTTGAGAAAATTGCACATTCTATATTCTACAGGGTGGGCCATCTAACGTTTGCATTTTGGAATAGTMATTATTTTGAGTTTGGCAACACTTCTTTCATTCGTGCTATGACAGAAATTTAATTTAATATTTGACATTTACGAAATGGGTCGCTTTACGCTTGAACAAAATTGGGAAATATTGAAAACTTATTTCCAAAGTGGTGAATCTTCTGTCCAAACTGTAAGAAATTTACGTGGAAAATTCAGTAGAAATGAAATGCCTTCACGACAATTTGTGGATCAATTTGTCAAGCGAGTTCGTGAAACTGGATCGTTATTGAATAAACCAACACATTTACGTTCTTGTCCAGTGCGTACAGCTGAAAACATTGCTGTTGTTGCTCGTAGTGTGCGTGAACAACCATCAACATCAACTCGTCATCGTTCTCAAGAATTGAACATTTCTCGCACTTCTCTCAGGAGAATTTTGCATAAAGATCTCTGTATGAAAGCCTACAAAGTTCAATTAGTCCAAGAAATAAAGCCTCATGACCATCCAATGCGTTTTCGATTCGCAGAATGGGCTGAAGATCGTTTAGCTGAAGATGAGCATTTTTACCGAAAAATCGTGTTTTCAGATGAGGCTCATTTTCACCTTGCAGGCTGTCAATAAGCAAAATTGCCGGGGATTTGGGGATCAGAAAATCCACACGTGATTGTTGAGCAGCCAATGGATTCACAACGAGTGACTGTTTGGTGTGGATTTTGGTCAGGAGGCATCATTGGTCCATTTTTCTTCGAAAATGATGAAGGAGCCACCGTTATTGTCAATGGAGATCGTTACCATGCCATGCTCAACGAATTATTGTTTCCAAAAATTGAAGAGAATGGCATGGATGATGTTTGGTTTCAACAGGATGGTGCCACTTGCCATACAGCCAACATAACCATCGATCTTTTGCGAACTGTTTTTGAAAATCGAGTAATTAGCCGAAATGGTGATGTGAATTGGCCATCTCGCAGCTGTGATTTGACACCGTTGGACTATTATTTGTGGGGTGCCGTTAAAGATAAGTGTTACGTGAACCATCCAGAGACTATTGAGGCTTTCAAACAGGAAATCGAAGCTGCCATTCATGAAATTGAAGCCCAAACAATCGAAAATGTACTGAAAAATTGGGTTGATCGGATGGGGTACTGCAAAACCAGCCGTGGTAGTTATTTGAATGATGTCGTATTTCATTCATAAATGTAAAAGTTCAATCTTTCTAATAAACTTATAACTTTGAAAAAATATTCATTAATTTTTTATTTATAGCCGATCAAAAATGCAAATTTTATATGGCCCACCCGTTATAAAAAGATTTTCTATACTTATAAAATAACATGTCCTAACTGACTGACCCACAATTCATTATGGCTAAGCGTAAACTATTGAAGCTGGGCACATAAAATTTGGCCAGTAGGGTCCCTTCATAACAACGTTTATTCGCAAACATAGTAATCTCATAAAGTGATAGGATATACGAAAAGCGTTATATTCTTTGCGAATGGAATAAAATATGCTATTTACTCTATGTATTTTTTAACTATGCAAGACCCTATAATTTACCGGAAGGTGTCGTTAAACTTACTAACTAATCGCAAGATACAGGGCTGCCTCACCGTAAATATTTCATCGCTGTCGCCGAAGTCCGCGGGGTCATAATAAAATTTACGACCCTGTTCTGTGCTGGCTTAAAGCGAGCCCTGGTAATTAACATATTAATATTAAAGGCGTTTTAAAGCAGCCAAGTGACAACAGCAGGCTTAGGGTATTATGCGATAAATTTTAATAGCCTGATTTAAACGCAAATAGTTTTAGTGGCGCCACTGGAAGTCGCTAGTCGCCTATAATTTTTGCAAGCCTTTAAGTTTTTAGAAAACCAAAAGCATTGTTTAGTATCTCGGAAACAACAACAACTCATTTCTGCATTACTCTTTAAATTCGGACACTAAATGTTATCATTAGAATGTACGGAAACAAAATTAAAATTGCGAATCTTTTACAACCATATTTCTAATAAGATGTAGTTCATAATTCTTGAAAACCTTTGGGCCGAATGCTTTAAAATAGTTGTTATTGGTTTGAAGGCTTCCGTGGTTGTTATCGATGACATGTTGTTTTCCGGGCTGGTTCCCACGTTGGTTATTAGACCTTGACGTTTCGACACTCATGTCGGTGTCTTCTTCAGTAGTAGCTCTGAAACTGTGAAACTGTGAAACAGTTTCAGAGCTACTTCTGAGGAAGACACCGACATGAGTGTCGAAACGTCAAGGTCTAATAACCAACGTGGGAACCAGCCCGGAAAACAACATGTCATGGTTGTTATTGTTCTATAATAACATTGTAGATACATGTACTCTTCCAAAATTATTGCTGAAAACAAAGGTGATTGCTATCTTAAAGCCTGGGAAACCTCCAAATGAAGCAAAAACTTACCGACCCATTGCCCTCCCGAGTGTCTGCTACAAGTTACTAGAGAAACTACTCTACCAGAGTTTGGGACCTATTATTGAAGACTCACTTCCGAAGGAACAAGCAGGTTTTAGGAAGAACAGAAGTTGCTGTGACCAAGTCTTGGCTCTAACAACATATGCTGAAGTTGGTTTCCAAAAACGATTGAAAACTGCAGTAGCGTTCATAGACTTATCGGCGGCTATGATACTGTGAAAAGATGGATTGCTCCTCAAACTATTTAATACTCTGAAGCAGTAMTGTGTAATGCATTGATGATTTTCCTAAGAAAATATTTAGCAACATGCGAGTAATGAACGCCCGGTTTTACCATCAGTTTACTCTCGTCCACACAATCCCATTCCTCTTATTTACAGTTCGGCCAAGTTAACAGCGGTCCGCGACTATCTGCATTCTAATGAGACCGCGGTCGTAAATACCCGTCGTCCATTACCCCGATTGCACCAGTGCACCAGTTAACTAGATGGGGATCCGGAAAAAATAGCCCCCGGAAGCAAAGGTGACTTACAGCTCGCCCCGGATCTTAATTACACCTGAAGCCGACCGTAGCTAACCGGGAGGGTCTGTTAGGGTAACTAGATAACACAGAAGGGACCGTGCTAGCAGTTTTCGTTAACTTAATTCTCGATATTAGGAGAAATTCCTTTCCGGCTCACCTTCGAATTCGGAATAGTGAAAATTAGTGAGAAAGGTATTATAACCGTAAGCTGAAATACATTTGAAATATAATTTTGGTGCATTTTAAAATAGTGCTTTCTTAATCCAAGGTCAAGTCAATGTTGATGCTTTCTGATGTTTTTCCTTAAGCACCAAATCACCTATTGTTATTCTTATTCATATACAGAGGGTTCTATTAGTGCATACTTCTGTATCACCGAAAGTACTAAGGATACGAGAAAAATTTATAAAGCAAGGTGAATTGCTTTCAATTTTTTTTGGACCTGAATTTTTAATGTAAGTAAGTACGCACTTTTGTGATAATACTCTGCATCACTGTCAAAACATTGGCTATGACTATAATGCAATCAAAATTGTAGTTTGTACTATTGTAGAAAAGTTAGAGGTCTGTTAAATCTAACACATAACATAATCAATCGAGCTCAATAAAAATATATGCACATCAAAGTTAAGCATGACAAATCCTGAAGTCGGCTGTTGATCGACTCTATTTTATACTTCAGCTTCAGTTTATTTCTGCAACAAGATAGCTTCCACCAGTGAAGGAAAATGTAGTACACTCTGTTCACTAATTTCAGCTGCATCCGAGTGTAGTTAGCCTTCGAAACAAAACACATCGAACTACTGCCGTGGGAGCCCTGATGGCTAAGAAAACATAAAGAAACGAAGGTAATCTCCTCGTTTTATTGCATTAGACTTTCAGTTCCAGGCGAAGTTTCCCGTCTGGAGTGAGAAGCTTCTGCGTGGTTGATGTTTACCTGACTATTTACGTTTTGATGATAATGTTTGTTTGGGTGTTATTGCGGCTTTCCTTGAAGAATTCTGTATTAAGACTAGATCCTTTCTCGCAAAAAAAACTAATTTTCAATATACAATACTTCTGCATGTTTTCATACAGTGTTTAAGATTTAATTACGGGGCAGTCGTTTAATTATTCACATATATGATAGCTTGTTACATATTATCGTTTGTGCAATTCCAACTCTTCTCGAGACAACATGTCCCTCTTTCAGTCGGTCGCTATTAAATGCAGAAGGAAGCGACTTTCTTGTATAATATTTCCACGGGTATACAGTTTTAAAGCATGCTCTCATGCAGCTAGTACAGAGGCTCTCATAAAGGAGCAAAACTAACAGGCTGTTTACCTAGGACATGTCTTGCCTTTCAACTACGGATTTACGTCTTCCAAGAATATTTCTGTCTGAATGACTTCAGATGTATATCTAGAGAAAAAGGAGCAATACATCCGCACGATTGCAGTTTATACATCAGTGTGCATACTGAGCTAAAATTAAATCCAGCGCCCCTAGAACGACCATATGTGCAAAAGTATTTCTTTGACTATAACTGGTTCAAACAAGAATTAATAGTAGTCTTGGAATGATGTTTATTGTAAGTGTACTAATTGCATAACGACTGTTCTCCAGCACTAAGTAAATAATTATATTAACGAACCAGTTTCTGCGAAACAGCTTTATTCTCACACGAAGAACCCATTTTGATAACACCTTCAAAACACAAATATACAGCTAACAGATGCTTCTCTTTATAATGTAATTATCTGCTATGATTCAGTACTTTGGAGGTGCATTTAACTGTTAAAGATTAGTACAATAGAAGGAAGAAGAAATTTATATTACATACGAGTACCATTTCGAAAAAACATTTTATGGACATGCGAGTCTGTAGTTGTACATTTGTACATGGAAACAGTTTCTAATTGTTATTTTTAAATTCATCAATTAGTATACTATAAGTAGCGGACTTCTGTGTTAAAACTAAACACAAATTTAAAGTGTTTTTTGCCAGCCAAGACAGGCGGTCTTATTTATTTGGCATTATTTGCCATTTTGAAAAATAAAACAATTCATTTTCATACAAATCCTCTAAATATTGTTCAAATTTTTCTCTGCCTATTCTCAAGATAAATTCGTTTCCATACAAAATTTTCATGGCGGTGCAATTATAATAATAATAATAATAATAATAATAATAAAAATTTCATCCAATTATGCCTGTTATTTGTCACATACATCGCCATGAAATACTTGGATAGCATATCCGTTCATCTCCGAATAATGCTTTCAAAATTTTGTCAACAGCTCTGCATTGGCCTTTACAGTCGCCCCAAAAAATCGGAGTGTGCAAACACCATATTGTAAAGAGCGAATATACTCCGTATGTTGAAGGTGGTGCTTATTAACGTAGATACAGTCGATTTTTGGAAATGCCAGCCCTCCGACGCACTATGGCGATTTGTAAAGTTTGTGAATTTAACGTTTGCACAAAAGTACTATAGACCCGCTCACTTACAAATAGGCAGAAAATTCTGATTTAACGACATTGGGACCCAATAACTCGATACCGCTGCGTAAATAAATGTGCMTTATAGAACCGTACATCAAAGTCCAAGCCTCGGAGGGGCTTTTTAATTAACACTTTAAAAAGGGTCAACTTTAAATCAATCTACGAAGGCTATTGCTTTAATTCGGGAAAATTTCACGATTGGAAACGCAAATGGAATCTGTTTKTTAACAGCGTCCCGCTGGGACAGACACGCGATTCAAATTTTTGCTTAATGKWCGACTYGGCTAGGGGGCTTAATGAAATTTTTATCCCTGCCAGATGGAGCCTTGCGCGAGTTAACACGGCAAGCAGGAAAAGTTTTTTGTGCAAATGAAACCAAGCAATTAACAATCAAAATGCTGCAGTATAATTCAAATGGATGCGTAAAGCTGTTTGAAAGTAAGATACGGACAAATTATTAATGCAATACATCATCCAAATAAAAAATATTTTTTGAAACATCCAAAAAAACTATTTTTTTACAATTAAATTTCAACAGCCAAAATGTAAATAATATGGAGAGGTGAAAGGAAATGAGAAAACAATATACACTTAGTTGATGACTATTCCCAGTGTATTTATTCGTAGGTAGTTGATAGCAGTGGTAAGGATTAGTTGACTTGGGTATTACTATAACTGTATCCTTTCATTTATTTTTTTTTGTCGTGCATTTAGTTTTATACTAATTTATTAATATCGTTTGTGGCTTTCGTCTATCGCTTTATAACGGTTTTTGTATCTAAGGAAGTGTTATTCAAAGAACAGGTACAGTAAACTACTTTTATATTAACGCGTGACTGTTGTATTATATTCTGGTCGTATTTTCTCCGATTTTTTTATTCTACTAAGCCAGCTTTTTGGAGTGTTTTCATAATGCTGTATGTATTTTTGATTAGAGTAGGTGTATGTGTCTATCAACTATCTGTCTGCACCTTTGTGTTCGGACGACTTTAAATGGGTCCTTAGACATGAAGGTCGTGCTCTTAATCTGCTTTATTTTGGGCCATTAATCATGATGCAGATTCCTACCCCACATTGGKAAATGATAAGCAAAAGGTATTATAAAAATGCAGCTTAATTAAATTCTTTACGTTTGTTTTATCCATTTAATGCCTCACAATTGCTGACTATTTCATTTTCATGATTCGTATTAGTAAATATTATGGGCCAATAAACAGTGTTACTATTTATTGCTGTCGTTTCTGGTACACTCATCTGCATTACACAGTTAAATTTAACTTTACCGGATAAGCTAAACCAACAAAAGCATATCGATTGCACATATTTAATTAAAACGTCTGCAGCGGCAACAAAAGAACGTCTAATGAAAGAATGTAATTTTCCGAGTGTTTGGACTAGATTCAATCTAGCGACCGTTCTCTCTAGACGGCTTGCCACCCCGAACTGCTGTACGTCACCGAAGATAAAAAAGTGGTCGTCCGGTACGGAATTAAAAACAAACGCTCCACGGAATCGAACAAATCCCGTGCTCATTTACATAAGCTCGGAACAAAAACGGAAAAACGTTTGGAATTAACGTTTAATTGCGGGCCATTTCGATTTTGTTGAAGGGAGCTTCCGTGTTTTTGTGGGGGAATCATAAAATAATTTCCCCGGTCTTTTTCTGTAATTAGATTCGGTAAATACAGGCATTTTTAAAGAGAAGTGGAGCTTTACTTATAGTTGGAAAATATGACTTGCACTGTCAGAATATTGACACTATTACAACGGACATTTCGTTCTTTATGCGAATAGGATCAGTATCGTCCTCGAATAGAGGGGATTTTATTTTGACCACTTGTGAGAGTAGAATTATATTTATTAGAAGTAAACCATTTACACACTTGTATTTTCACCAGCTGCTGAAAGCGCTTCAGCAAATTTTGCAGACTTCATACGAGCTCTACCAGATTGCTTGATCTATTATTTACTTTTGACTTTAGCTTGTGGATCACACTTGAAAACAGTACGGCAAGTATGTAATGTAACAGTAATAAATGCACGAAAGAACTCGAGGGCTCCTTGCTGGAACCGAATGCATAAAGGAAATTCATCATTCAATTCCTGTAGTAAACTGAATGTAGTTTTAGAATTAATAGGCGGTTTTTCAAAACACCAATGCACAAATGTTACTTTGTTGTTTTAATAATACAAAGTCTTCATGCGAACTCGACCTTTATAAATACTCAACTAAGTACGACTCTGATTCTGATACACAACCAACATTTTACGTCTAGCATTTTTAGCAATGGCGATGATGATAATAACAATGATAGTAATGTAGTATTGCCGCACTGCCCAATGTTGCCACTTGTCACTTACTTTCGCAACTTCTTCTTTTTTTACAAACCTAAAAATCGTTTACACAGTTGCAAGTAATTACTGCACATACTATACAAAGCACACAAAATATAATAGTTTTAACAATAGTATAATCTTTAAATCTGACAGGTTTTATAATTGCCCTATCTGACCTTGACCTACAAATTTCTGATTCTGACATGTTTACAATATCTTCTTTTTCTTGTCTCTCTGTGTTATTTGCATGTGCAGTATAATCTTTTTCTTGAGCAGTATTACTGTTCTAGTCTGATTGCGCAATTAGCTGGTCTAACATTTCTTTAAACTCACTATCGGTTACAGATCAATTGCCAAGTCTTTAATAAACTTTCGTATGCGTACATATGTTTTACCATTGTGGTTCAACTGTACAAAATAAGATCTTGGTCTATTGTCAATTTATAGTATTTTACGTGAATACCACCGATTTGTTCTGACGTCCTGTAGCATAACATGATCATCAATCAATAAATCTGGTAAGTTTTTTGTTTTGTCTGATTTTGTTCTAAATTTGTCATTTGTGACTCAAGGGTATGGGTACTAAACTTTTTACCCTTCTACCAAGTAATAATTCTGCTGGTGATGGAGTAAAGTAAAACCATCTTCAAAAGCTCATAACTTCTTAAGGAAGCAAAATTGTACTAAGATAAATTGAGGTAAAGCGCTTCATTTGGTCCATATCTCGCAGAGTTAGAGTGTTGTGCTAACTGCAGCGAGTTGATAAATTTTTGTTACCTTTTCTTGTTCAACGAAAACATTTTCCCTCCAGAGTGTTTCATTGCTTTTGAACTCCAGTACAAGAAAAACAGAATCTAATCCACAGCTCAAAACCTACACCATAGTTATTATGGCAATATCGACATCGATCAATCTTGTGCTATCGAAGGCCATTACCCTGAATACTCTTACAACTTGTCAGGCAACCCTACAAACCGTCTGGTATGTAGGCGGGATAAAAAAGCTTGCAGCTCGTCCGCTAATGAGCTGAGCACAATGGAAAGCCGGACAGGATGGGGATGGATTGATGTTGCTGATGCAGGATTTTTTTTAATCGCATGCTTCATTGTAAATCACTCGTCATTTTGATTTTATGCGCCCGTGTGCAACACGCAAATGAACAACAAACTATTCACCTAAAGTTACAGGAAGCCTAAAATAAACGAAGAATATGACTAGCATCCTAATTTTAAGAGGATAAAAAAATAGTTAAATAATGTTAAAGGCCAAAAGCTCCATAAAGTTAGTTATTGTACCGAAATTAAAATTTATTAATTGATTCAAGAAGGAATTGTGGAAGATACAATTATCTCATTACCTGATCACTTTGTGACCCAACCTCAGTATAGATTTGAATTCCCTTTCACTCATATCATGACAATCAATGTGGCACACGTTTGCACACACCCCTACATAAAAGAGAGCCTTTGGTTTGGTTTGATTCACAGTAAACACCACTTCGAATATTCACTTCCGTCTTTACAAATGAGCGACACAGTATAATCTGGGGTTCCACTGGTTTTGTATACTACTGTGATGGTGGTACTTATTAAATCTATAGGAACTAATATGTAATTTAATATGGCCATCATCCGCAGTTACCATTAGTTTATAGTTTGCTGAAGGTATTGCTGAGAGTAAAATTCCCAAATATTCTTTATTCTTTGGCTTAGTTTACAGTGAGTAAATGTAAAACAAACAAACAATGTTGACGTACATATTCAACTGCCTTTAATCGTAGTTGATGATGAAAATTCTTTGTTTTCCGCTGTTTTTATTCTTCTGAACAATTTAAAAGCGCTGTAACACGCTTTTAATAACTTACTGGTGTAGTTGGAAAATGAACCACCCCTTATTGAAGCTGCATAGCCAAACTGTGTGTTTATTTACAACATACAGCAAGTTTCTCACCGTTCAGGAAGCTCGAGACTAGCGAGAGTATATACATCTGCACAATAGATCTCTGTTTCGGACAGCTGCTTAAATTGCATGGAACCTCTCCAGTTCAGGTTTCAAGTTGAGCTACAGGGAGTCCTCTTCGAAGTTGCAGTTGTATTAACACCCGAATTAATAAGGTATACTATAGCAGTTATGCTAATTGCAATATTATTCCCTTTGAGTAGCTACAAGAAATGCATTTAGAACTAAGTACAGTGTCTACCTACTTGAAAATTAGAAAATAAAGCCCCACTTAGCTCTCATTTTATTTCCACACTCTCTGTATAATCGGTAGATTGGTAGAAGCGGAACATTTAGGTGTCCATCCAGGTCTCCACAAGAATTCTTTTAGACTACTTTTAAGAAGGAAGTTGAAAAGAAAAAGCGTCAGTTATTGAGACTTGAATGGACGAATAAAAGGTTAGTTTTACCTGAAATAATCAAAACTGTTCAAAACAAGTTTCAGTTGCTTTTAAAGTATTACCAAATAATGTAGTAAGACTATTAAGACGAATTGTTTTATTTCTACATTTCAAATAAAATAATTCTTTTTAAAACCTTCCAATGACAAGAAGCAAAGATTTGAAATTTGGCAAAATAAAAATAGTACGAGGCATGTTTTTTAAGTAAGTACCGTTTTGGAATTAAAAAAAGACGTGCAAAGATATCGCAATAATTTTATCTTTTCTACATAATTTCCGTGAATATTGAGGCACTTGTCATAACGTGGCACCAGTTTTTGAATACCCTCCTCATAAAATTCTGCCGCCTGACTTGTTAACCACTGTATCACAAATGTTTCGACTTCGTAATCGTCTTGAAGACGCTGACCACCCAGGTGTTTCTTCAAGTGCAGGAACAAATGGTAGTCGCTGGGTGCCAGATCAGGGCTGTATGGAGGATGATCTAGAGTTTCCCATTTAAAAGATTTGATGAGATCTTTGGTCTGATTAGCCACATGTGGACGGGCATTGTCATGCAGCAAAACGATACCCTTACTCAACTTGCCACGTCTTTTGTTCTGGATTGCACGACGCAGATTGTTCAATGTCTTACAATAAGACGCTGCATTGATTGTCTCATTACGAGGCAGAAACTCCACTAGCAATACTCCTTTTCTGTCCCAAAAAACTGTGCACATGATTTTCCGGCAGAAATTGTTTGCTTAAACTTCACTTTTTTGGGTGATGATGAATGTCGCCATTCCATGGATTGTTGTTTCGATTCTGGTGTGACGTAGGCCACCCATGTTTCGTCACCAGTAACAATTTGGTCTAAAAAATCTTCACCTTCATTGTGGTACCGCTCAAGGAAAGTCAATGCACTGCCTAAACGTTGGGTTTTGTGCAAATCCGTCAACATTTTCGGAACCCAACGTGAACACAATTTCCGGTAATTCAAGTTCTCGGTCGCAATGCGATACAAAGCACTGCGAGAATGTTGAGGAAAGCAGTCGCACAATGATGAAATTGTAAAGCGTCTGTTTTCTCTCACCTTTTCGTTCACTTTCTGCACCAAATCTTCATTAACGACCGAAGGACGCCCACTCCGTTCTTCATCATGCACATTTGTGCGGCCATCTTTAAATGCTCTCACCCATTTCCTTACCATTCCATCACTCATAATGTTTTGTCCGTAAACTTCACAGATCTCACGATGAATATCGATCGGTTTTACGCCTTTAGCACTAAGAAATCGTATAACAGC
This sequence comes from Rhyzopertha dominica, assembly GCA_025024175.1. Classification (NCBI taxonomy): domain Eukaryota; kingdom Metazoa; phylum Arthropoda; class Insecta; order Coleoptera; family Bostrichidae; genus Rhyzopertha; species Rhyzopertha dominica. Next base: position 527,393 of record QCXZ01000003.1, on the reverse strand, counting down.
CCGTACTTCACAATCGGCGGGACTCACGATTGTCGGAGGCATCTTAAACACTCAGTAAACAACGTATACAATGAAGAATCAAACTGTAATGGCGTCAGTGCGTAGACAAGAGATGTAGGTAACCAGCGCGCATGCACGGAACGCCGACCGTAGCGCTGCGGCGGCGGAATCGCAAAACGGTACTTACTTAAAAAACATGCCTCGTATCTCTACCCTCAAGTTCAGCTCGTGCCATATCGAGTTTCTTCAATGTTTACCGCATAAGATCCCTTTACCAATTTCCCGCCTACACTTAATTAATCTCATCGACATAGGATTCGTTGCCTCTCGTAAAGGCTCAGCGTAAATCTAATAACGGCCCATTAATTCAGGAAGCCCACCTAGACATCAAATGCCGATGCTTCCTATATTGTAATACATCAAAATATCTTGCAGATTTTCGCATGACCTCATACTCCGGATGATGGATCGTGCCGGTGTCCAATTTTCTCGGAGAAAAAGTGCACTATTCCAAGAGGAACAAAAAGGGGGCGCACTTTTGCTAGATTCACCGTTATGAATTTCGCGTTACGTAATATCGCGATCGAACGGGGCTAAATCCATTTAAGCTTCGAAATGACTTTTTATAGGCCCCTGTCGTCGATCGAGTTCCTGAATATTGAAATATAGGTATATACATATATACGGTGTAGCAGATTAGGGGAAATTTTTAGGAGCGAAACTATTACATAGAAATTGAAAATCGAGAGGGTTATATCACATAAGGCGCTCGATGCCTTCCCTCATCCAGGCATCAGATGCTTTAAGGCAGTGATGTTAAAAATACTTCACAATGAGTACAAGTACTTTGAGTAAACTGTAATTAGGTACAATTGAAATTACAAAATATGTATTGTAATTAATTACAATTACACTGTTTGTTCACTCTATGCTTTTGCAGAAGCTGAAGCTTATGTCTTTTCTTCTGACTATTTTAAATGATAAGTCAAGATCCAATTAAAATGTCACTGTAGCAACGACAAGTGACACAGTTGTATTACTTATCATGGCCAATTTGATAAAAACAAGTGATTTAGTTAAGCAGTGAAAATGTGAACCTTAGCATTCAACTACAATTTAAAAAAATGTGTGCTTCCACTTCAAATAATAATAATCAAAATTTGATGAAATTATATCAACCTGTCTAAGAGATATTTTTGAAAAACTGTTTCTTTTCCCCCATGTTTAAGAGTGAATATCTCAGTAAGCGGGCGTTATTTCAAAAAAAGTTATGCTGTATATTATTGTTATTTTTCCACTAGTTTTCAGATTCTGAGAGGATGCTCGCATAATGCAGTTCGAATTAATTATGTTTTGAAGTACAAAATTAATTGTATAATTTTTAAGTGGGGAAGTGTTGGAATGTAAAAATGATCCAAAGTACTTATATATCTAATACCTTGTTTATATGACTGGAAATGTCTGAAGCTTGTTCCTGTGTTCTGGTTTTGTTATTACATAGCACGAGGAACACATTACAAAGTTTGTTCTATAAGAAGAGCGACTGTATAAAAATAATTAAAGTCATTCATTCCTTTACTAGTGTATTATTTCACCCGCTATGCTAACTTTTATCACCTTGTATATTCGATATCCAGTAGTTTTGTAAAAGGTACAGACTAACTTATGATAATGAGACCACATGAAATGGACCTATCCATCTTACGTGAACTTTCTTATATGGGGCAACCCCTATATAAGTAAACCTGCAACAGTTGGCAATTTCCAACTTTGAAGCAATTCCTTCGGCACATCGATCTAAGTACCGAACTCCAGCATGTATCATAAACAGATTGATGTTTCTCTCCACACCATGCCGACGCGCGGCCTCGGAAACATTTCGTTCCAGATACCCTAAACGTATTTGCAGTTCGCCTTCGATATAAAGCAATCATCAGATCTGAATAAGTTCTTTTAGGAGTTATATAACGTCGGCAAAGTTGTAGAAGATATTAAAGCGAGACGAAGGTCGTCCGCTTTTGCCAGAGATACGGTCTGCGTAACGAAGTTTCGAAAATGGAAAAGGTACTCACCGAAGGAAGCGGGTGACCCCGGCCCCTCTCCTGGCAGAACTGCACTGCTCCTCACCTGTAATTAAAGAGAGGATTTCATCGGATTTTGCAAGTGAGATCCCTGAAAATGAGCTGAAATTGATTAAAATGTAAATATGCATAGCAGCGTAAAAACTAGGAGAAGTTAAGTTAGCGAAAGAGGTTCTCTCATTCAGGTGGCCTCTATGTTTTTTATCTAACGAAATCAACTCAAATACAAGACTAAGTAGGGCAGCAGTAATAAGAAAGTAGTATCAACAAGTAAGAATTTAGATAGCAATGCCATGCCAATACAATAAACGCATTGTACGTGATCATTTTTAGGAGATAGAATGGGTATAGTAATCTATCCTTAAAAGATACATTCATATATATGCAATTCCAAACTTTTTTGTAGATCTACAAAAGAGGAATATCCCACTATGTATTGTTTTGTTATATTTCAACCAATTTACACAAAACCTTGACAAATTATATAGCTAAACCTTCCTCATGAATCACTATACTTGCTGAGTTTCCTAATAAATACACCACTCATCCGCTAGGTACTTTTTTATGTCTCTCTGCATAACCTACCTCCAACAATCTCTGCTTAGCATGAAGGCTTCCATTATGCTTTTCAGGTTCTACCTCGCGTGCAATCTCGCTTTGAAATAGCGGGTTTTACGGGGGGAGGTAGTTTTTTTTTTTATTTCATGTTGTCAGAACAATGCTGGTTGCCAAACAATACAGGCTCATTTGCTATCTGTGTACCACAGGAACGCAGCAAATATCTCACGATCTTCTTTCATTAAGGCACGGGAAAGTAAAAGATTGAGTGAGCGATGTGACGTCAGTAGCAGCTGCTAAATACTTGCATAGTTCCTTGTCTGGATACGTATCAAAGGCTAAACTAAGGAGGCCATAGAAAGTGTTATACTGGATGATATACATTAATGATTTTCTGTCAGCAATACGATGTTACAAGAGACAGAACGGAAATTGACAATACCTACTGGTATAAGAGAAATGGGTGAAAACCCGAAAATTCTGTCTCTTTCAGCTTAGACATAGCCAAGAGTATTATAAATAAATAATAAATAAATCACAACTGAACCAAAAAATCAATCCCCATACTGAATAGTAATGTAAAATAAACTGACCTCCAGGTAAACAACATTAATGTACAAAAATCTGTAAAGCAGGTAGCAAGAATGTTTTGAAATCAAGGGGAGAATACAAAAACATATTTACAAATCATAGCATAATCTGCTAAATACATTTACATACTACTAAGAACGTAAATGATTAATTTAACAAACAGATAACACGGCAACTAAAAATTTCTTATTTGCTAGAAAACTGCTGCCTAGTCTAACAAACTACTCAATAATAAATAGTATTGTGTTGCATTGCTCAAAGTGTGAGCCACCATATTCAATTGACCTTATATTCATCTCACAAAGGGCAGCTTTAATTTCGTCTTAGGAATTGTCCCTAATCACTTCGTTGAATCATGTTATCCCACATGGCTAGTTGTACTGCATACCTCGACTTATCCATCTGTTCGAAAAAAATTATTTCTGATACTCACTAGTTGCTCGTTCTTTTGGATACATCTTTTTGACGGTAACCAACAATTCAATCATATTTAAGATTTTCTTTTAGAAGATTGCAATCTTTTATTCCCCAAAGCTTCAGATTGTAACAACTGTTAGTCTCATATTTATGCACATTTTAGAGTTAAAGTGTGCTACTGTATTATGGGCCTTGGAATATTACGCTGTTTTGTTACACTGCACTAATTGTACATGGTAATGTCTGTTTAAATTTAGTTATAATTAGGCAAACGAATAATAGAAAAAAGTTGGCACTCCGAGTATTCCTAAAGCCCTCCCAATATAAGTAGATGAGAGCATAATTGGATTACCTGTAGAAGCCAATCAGAATGCAACGGACCAATATGGTGCGAGTTCCATAAAGCACGAAAGCTCCTAGGGCATCGAGACTCGCAGAGAGGTAATTCCATTAAACAAACGCAATTCAATCCGTTACACGCGCTTGTCGTGACGAGGGGCCATTCAGAACTCAGCAAAATTTACTTTGAGCCTTCGGCTTTGATTGTTTGGTGTATAAAGAAATATCCATCAATAGTGTGTATTTTGTAGGCACACATCTGCTGTAACACTTTCTAATTTCTACGCTGATTCAACAAACGTCAACTAAGAAAACATCTTTAAAATAAAAAAACAATTAGCAAGAAAATTATCTATTTAACTAATTCCTCACCTATATTCGCGTAGAATTATACACAATTTGCTTTAAATGTCCCAACAAATGTTGATTCGGGACCACCAGCAGGGCACGATATTGGACTATGCCAGCCACAATTGTGTATTCACATTCGGTAAATGCGAAAAGTCAACTAGCATAGCATTTTATGTTATTATTAATGATCTAGTAGACTGCTCAAGGTTTTAATATTTTGTCGCAGCAAAAATTTTTCTTCTGGACAAGACAAATCATTTTATAAGAAGTCTACAATTATGCATGTTCGATGCTTTTTACAAAGTAAAAAATCGCAGACTGCGTTTAACTCAGACAATTAATTATTATTGACTGACGAACGTTTATTTAAATTTTGGCGTATTAAGTATTAAATTTCTATATAAATAGTTCTATATCAATGGAAATAATTATATCTTCAGCTTAAGGCGACAACAAAAAAACCTACTTACCAAAATATTAATAATTGTTTAAAATCCTCCGAAATGGTAGAGAAATATCGTCAAGTATTTATACCTTCTGTAAGTTAGAATTGATTAAGTTCTCCGACTATATACAGAACCAACACACACAACATACATAATGCATTGAATTTATAAATATATATAAACTGTTTCCGACGATGTTTGGTTTACAAAGGCAACAAACAACTTAAAATTAGCAAGAAGTTTATATACATTTAGACTAGGCTCAATCTATCAGTTCAAAAAATTTGTACTCGTAGACAGCTTACATTAATTTTCTTCTCCGTTGCAGGAGTTCTGCGCGACAGCATGCTAATACTTAAACCCCAGCTACTCCATGAAAAAACGCTATACCACCGTTGGTCATCAAAAGCATTCGCAGTTCTGAACAAAGTTATTTGCTTATTCACTGGCAATGTAAAATGCTTAAAACGGAATATTAAAAAATGCGGAATTTCATATTTTGTTTAAGAGGCGGTGAAATTTTTGCCGAACAAAGGGTTGAGTAGTGCTGTTAGTTGGCAATTAACAGCTTTGGGGTAATCGGACTATAAATGTTTGACCAAAACTTTGAGTGGAAACCGTCCTGGCGCATAGAGCTATACAAAGCGCTTAAACTTTGATAATTCACGTGCTACGTTTCTCAATATGTCAAGCAGTAATTAAATTAAAGTTTATTCAACTGACCTAAGAAAAAATCTTACGATGAAGTAAATTACGCTACAACTTGAATTGTTAAAAGCCAGAAAAAACTTTACAATTCATTTTGTACCTTTGAAAACAGACTTGTTATCGCCACATTTTGCGGAAACGTTAGAATTATAAATGCATTTGCTGTTGTTATTTACTAAAAAAAGATCAATTGTCCATAGGCAGGTACCACAAGGAAATTAATAGCTTTCTCAACGAGGAGACTGTGCGCAAGAGTGTCTATCGTAGAAAGTTATTCTGGGTTTGATGCCGATTATACCATCGGCTTCTTCAGAAGGAATCTGACTGGTGGATTCATTCATTGTCGTGACTTATATAGTACCTGTAACATTATCTATTTCAGTTTTGTTTCCGATAATGAAAATTGTTTAGCGGGTAAAGGTGCAGTTGCATATCAGCTGATATGAAAAAAACTTTAGTGGGTCAGCAAATTTACCCTACTGATAAAGCACAGGAACATTATCGCCTTATGGACTAACAAAAATTTTACGTCCCTCATTAAAAGTGCTTTAAGGGGATGCAGTTCGCTGGATAAATTACGAATGAAGGTAAGTTAACGCGGTTTTTATGCACAAAGCGTATTATTACATAGGCCGTTAACCAATAGAAGGGCGCACTTACGTTTTATGATTCCACAATGGCACTCTAAAAGCTTATGTGTACGCTAGTTGCGTTTGTGCTATATTCAACAAAAGCAGTAAAAATACTGTTAAGAGGAAGAAAAACCAAATAGCTTATGTTTAATTCTTTGTTGGAAATCAGAATATTGGTGGTTTCAATGAGCTACCCTCAAACCAATTCAAATTCGAGTAAAATCTTGAAACATATCGAGTTTCGATATTAGAAATTTTTGTAACAACCCTCTACCCCTGGCAACCAGCTCTTTATTTTTGCATCGAATAATACCTAACTTAAAAGTGCGGTATAAAAAAGTGATGATATTTTTTCCAAGTACTATTTTTATTATTATAAATATATATTATTATAACTTTGATTATGAATAACGGTCGCAACTTGTTGAATGTTCAAGCTTCAGAAAAAGGGGGTATTCGACCTTTTGGTTTAATAAAATTTAGCGAACTCTTTTTTCATTGCCAAGCTTTCGTTTTTATTTAAGACATCATCAGGGCTTCTACAATAAATTTACAATGGAGTAAGCATATCATAACAATACTAGGTTTTACGTAAATTTAAAGAAGTTTTATGTTGTAAGTTATTTTTCCAATATACCATATAATTTCTTCGTCTTCCTGCGTCTAGTATTATAGTTCGAATTAACAAGAAATATATAATTGATCGTAGAATATTGAAATACAGCTTAAAATTGTACGTTTAAATTCAACACAACAGGAAATAACGGAAATATAGGCAGTGTCAATATGTCGGCGTCAAAAATCACAGCCTTCCATCACAGCAACATTTTCTAGTTTTTATATAGTTAATTATTCAAAATCCCTTCCGAAAGTAAGTATGTATAAATATTACTAAGTTTTTGTGTGTCTGACTTTTTATTAATAGTATTTGTATGTTTATTAATTTGATATATTTCTAAAATTAATCTCTTTCTTGTATTTTTTTCTTTTTCCAAAATTTTAATTTCTTGCCAATTAATCGAATTTTGATTTTGAATTGCATGTTCTGCTAGAGAACAACGATCTCTTTTATTAGTTTTGATGTCACTTTTGTGTAGATTTACCCTACTTGATAGCCACTGTGATGTTTGTCCAACATATACATTATTACAATTTTGACGCTCTACACAGTAAACCACATTTGACTGGTAGTTTACTAGAATTTTGTCTTTAAGTTTGCTAAATATGTTTGAACCTTTATTAATGTTTTTTATGGATTTGAAAGTTCTGATTACTTTAGTTACTAAACCTGTTATATTTGGAAGAGATCCGAAACGGGAAATTCCTTCTATGTTATGTATTGCAGAATCTGTGTTCTCTTGCTGCCCAACATTTTCTTGGTTATTTATTACAGAGAAAATAATTTTATTTAATAGAATCTTTGAATATGAGTTTTCCAATAATATAATTTAGAGTTTTTTTTAATTTTTATTTACTAAACTTGGATGTGAACGTTTTAGAATTCTACGTTTCATTTGTTTAACAAAATTTGTTTTTATTCTAAATGAATGATTTGATAGAAAATTTAGATACCTGCCGGAAGGGGTTGGTTTTTGATACCAGTCTAGAATTAAAATGTTATTTTGTCTTATGACCCTAGTTGGTCATATTACATAGATGTACCCCAGAATAATACTGGTTGTAGGAAGACTGCTGTCGTTCAACTGTTGTACCATCCCAAGCCAAGATTTGAAGCAAAGTGTGTAAATGTAGGAATTTTCATCCCCTGCCAATTTAATTTTTTGCTTCCGGATCTCCCGCTGATATATTCATCCCACGACAACTCATTTAGGTATTATCTCTCGCACCCAAGGTTTCCTGGATGAAAAATTTTAATACAGGAAGAAAATCTGTCGCACCGGAGCGATTCACGTAGCAGGCTGTTTGCAATTCAAAAGCACCCGGGAGAATTTCGTAACGTAATGTGCTTGGCCTCCCGGGCACTTTATAATCTCATATTTTTGCGTTCGGCGCTGGCATTTCGGGGGCTCCTTTACATTCGTCTTTCCGGTGGTGCAGGATGAGCATTATTCCGAGACGTGTTGATCAGTGCAAATCTCAGGCCGAAGGACGACAAACAAGATAAAAATAGAGTCAGATTTAGGTTTCGTTTGAACAGTTGGTGCAGTGGGGGCGGGGAGAGCGGAAATTGATTTGAATCTGCCTGGGCGAATTTAATTTCACTAGCAAATAAAGTCGGGTAAACTGGAAGGCGTGCAATCAAACTCGTTACGGGCTCTTCAACCTAAGACAGCTGAGCGCGAATAAATCTTTGTAAATGTAAATATCCCGAGAGCAAGCTTTCACAGTAGTTGATTTATTTACTCAAAACTGAACTTCAGTACTGTAAACTGCTGAACAATAATGGCAGCTATTACGAGAGACAAGTATAAAGTCATATCTACAAGTGTTATGCGCTGAAGAGGACTACACCAGAAATTTGAAACGCAAAAATTGATTATATCGAAAAGATTATTGAAGAATCAAAAGCACGTGAAAATTTCCTAGAGATATTTTACTAAAATATTCGCGATTTGTGTGTGAAAACTATCATGCCTGAGTGAAACTTGACTTGAAACTTTCAGTAATATAGATATAGCAGTATAGCTATCTGACCACGATGTTTGATAACGATACTACGGCAGGAACTATCCGAGCTGTTGTTAATTTGTTCGCCAAATTATGTTAGTCTATTTATTACACTGAGTAACATGCGAGACTTCATCTTCTGTTAAGAACAACGTTTTTATTTGTAGGATCTCTGAAAACGAAGATAAATTACGACTGTTGAAGTCAAAACGTTATTATATCAGCAATTTTTTTAAAGGAATGTGCTAGTAGTACTATACCTAATAAGGTATCTACAGAAAGTCCTTGCAACAGATATGTACATATTGGGGATTTTTTTGCTACGTGCAACCAATATGCTTTATGGTTAACACTTAAGGGTAATACATAAAAGAATTTATAATTATTTTTTTATTTGTCGTAACTTTTTAACAAATAAACTTAAGTAGTGCACAATGTACTCAATACATATACATGTGAAAGGTAACATTTTTTTGAAACTCTCTCGAGATACAATTTTTTTACGAAAGCCCCGTTCTCTCTTAATCTACGTCACCCCACCATACCTACTCCGAAAATAAATATTGACTCAAAGTCTTTAAGGTAGCATTCACCCCCTTATCCTGCTATGTATGCTCTTTGCTGAAGTTCTAGTGTACATCATAATCAAAGCAATGATATAAGTTAAATAATACGTTTTATTGCATATTCCTTACAAATTCTTGATCTCATTGTGCATTTAAAAAAATACTCAAGCAGAACAAAACCCTGCAAGAATATCATTTCAGATATTAAGCCGAGAGCTACTGAAATGCTATCAACAATTCAATAACGGAAATATTTCCTCTCCGCGGTTAAGCAGTATTACATTCCAAGCGCGATTGTAAGTCAAGTCGTAATTCTACCTTTTCAAATGGAATGTTATCATAAGGCTAATTAAATTCCTTGTAATTAAGGTAAGAAGATGCCGACGACGAAAACCTTATTTCGCACAGTTTTGTGTGTCTATCACTGATGTTTATTTGAAAGTGAGGTAATGCATACACTGGAACTTCAAAATGGAATAACCTGAATATCATACCTCGTGTAGTGCAGTGAAGTCCTTCCACCACAAAAGTTCTGCGATCTCATAAAAAACCCAGTCAGTTAATTTAGTTAGTATCTAAAAAAGTWCCTATTCAACAATTTGTATAAATTGTTTCCTTATTAGTTATCTACCAACATTTATAATGATCGTATCAATATTAGACACATAGTAGACTATTCTCATGTGATTATGCGGTTACCCAGTCATTATATTTATTATAAAAATAAAGGTATCTGAGGATAGATAATAGACAACCGAAGTCCACACACTTTCATACAGTATTTGACGCGTGCGGGAACTACTTTGAATAAAAAAATTAACAGCTAATAACTAACAGCTTAGAGTATAATATCACTATTTTTTCATATGTGGTGGTACTCAAAAAGTTGTTGGGCAAATGTGGACAACAGAATTTCTTACAGTTATTAATTTGGCTACCTATTTTTGTCCCGATTGTGTAAGGTGGTGTCCGTTTTTCAACAAGATGGTGCGCTAAAAATTGATATAATTTCTTATAGTGTTAATAACAAATGTATGGTACACTAGAATTTTTATATTATTTCAACTCTCCGATACTAATTACTGAATAGCTTAGAAACAGAAATTTTATTAATGGAATGTAGCTGAATCACTGTAATGTAAGGTCACAAACTAGGTTTGCTATTTTGACCAGGGTCGATTTATTACCAACAGGAACCTTCCATTCCTGTCAAAATGGTTTCATCGGCCCTCATTAGTCGAATCTCATGATTAATGAGTTTCGCTTTTATTCAAGCTCCTCAGACATGAAGACCGACTACATAATAACAAGAACAGTTACCAAACTACCAAAATAGTTCCAAACGTACGGCTTCGCGATAGTGACAGAGAGCATACAGATGCAATTTGGCGGTATTCAAGATTACATAATAACCAAGACAGATACTATTTATTTGACGTCTACCCAATGTCTGTATTGTATATTCATATATTCATCGTGGAAGAAACTTCTCCCTACTCATGGGGTAGTAAATATTACCCTCATGTATCAAATGGTTACTCTAAAAACAATCCATCATAAAAGGTTGGAAAGCTGCAAGAAAATAAAGTCTTCTCAACTTTAATTCACACTGCTGGGGAATGGGATTGTATAGTAATTTATAAGGCTACGTAAACGCTTCCCACACCTCAAGCGCAATATTCTTTTGAAGGGTCTAGGAGCAAAAAAAGCCTAATAAATTTTACGGCATCGCGCTCGGTTTCCAATTCGCGATTTCGTTGCGAGCGGCCATTAGCAGGCTACAGCATAATTAATCTGTCAAACGCACAACTGAAGGTATAACATGCAACGCTTTGGGTGTAATGCTGATATGGCAAGGCATTTTCTTATTAAGAAAAATAAGAAGTTGGATATTTTTTCAACTTACATTGATGTGTCTGCATATCAGTTTTCAGTAAAAGTATACACGGCTATTTGTCTTCCAATAAAATAATTTTTGATTTGTGGCTACCGAGTTTCTTTGCTTCCAAAAGGCGGCCTCTCTAAGGATTTTCTAAATTATCTGCCCTTTCAAATTATGTTTTAGTGTTTTTATGAATTTTTTGTTGATCTTAGCTAAATAAAAGGTACATGCTTTCTTTAATATATAATATTTATATTATATTATATATTATATTTTCTAGACCTACAGGTGTTGTCATGTACGAAATTAATAGTTCTAGCAGGATAAATGAACTACTTCATAGGCTGCCAAATTTTTGCTTGCCGCGTAAATAGTGAACTTGAGAACAAACACTCAGCTGAAATAATGTTAGATGATGTGTCTATACACCTGAGAAATATATCTAATTACCTTATTAACAGGATCGCTAAGATACCTCGTTGGTGTGATAGACTGCATACCAAGGTAGAAATCAGCAGTTTGGTGTTCGATTCCCGGTCGAGGTCTATAACTTTTGCTATTTGCAAAAATTTACCTACTTTTTCACAAATAATTATGATTAGTTTGTAATAAAAAAAGCGAAAAAAATTCTTCTTAATAGCCATATTGATTTACAGTTAGCAATGTCGGTCCATAACGTAACTGGACCTGAAAGACTGATTTAATTAACGTTGCTCTCATCTGAATGCTCAATTGCAGTCTTGAAAGCATTCCGCAGTGGTGTAAACATCAATTCTGTGATAACCTGTTTCATAGAATTACTGTTAAAACCTCAACGACGTGTAACGCTGTTTATACAACAGCGCGTGGATGAAGTTCGAGTTGAAATTGCTCCTCGGAATGGTTATTCAGTTGAAAGTTTACTAAATTACCACTGTCATTAGTTACAGTGCCGGTGCTGGTGGATAATAAACTTTCAAAACAACTCAGCCGGAAGCTTGCACGTAATAACAACAGACGTTAGCCTCGGACTGCATAATTGGGCTTGCACTTCTTCGATCTCAACTTGCGTCAGAAACGGAATCGCCCGTGCTATCTGTGCACTCGGCACGTTTCTAACATTTAATGGAAATGATGCAGTTTGAGATAAAACAGTAGTACATTTCATATACAGTATTCGACCATGCACCCGCCCTTTCAGTTTTGCAAGTCTGCCCGTTTATTTTTTAATAACTAATTCGTCTCTAATATGTAGAATTACCTTCTAGCAAACATCCCGTCTGTTTCAATGAAAATGAGCCACACTCAATGATGGACAAGGGAAACCAATTCGAGTAAAATCTTGTATAATAGAACCGAATTTGCAGGAAAAAGCTTCCAAAAACTTATTCAAAAAAGTTGATTTTGTGTGATTAAGGTAACATGCACAGCTAGAAATTTGCCATCAGTGGAATTTTTGTAAATTTATTTCAACCAGTTACAGAAATAATTGAAATAAAGTACCTCTTGGCCGCAAATTTTATGGGGTTCTAGTTCTATTAGGGCAGCCTAAATATCAGAATAAATACCTATACTTATTCTGGCAAATTGAATCATGGTTGATATTAGACAAAAGAAAACTACCCTTACCCCATCTTTTTCTATTCTAAAAATGCGACTTTAACTCAACGATGCAAGTTATAATTTTTGCTTAATCATTTGTCTACACAAACTGCGTTTAACTATCTAAAATCTTTATAGACCTTAACTTGATGTTTACTACTAACTTTTCCTACAGCATCCGGAACTTGATATTCACATAATAGTTCTACAAAAGGTGACTGATTTACATAGAAATATGTTATCTAAAACACAAAATGTAGCCTGAATTCGAATACTACATATCTACCGATAAGCAGTCTAACCCTTCGAGAGACCAGGGTACTCTGTTAAATGAACGGTGAGTCCTTTTATTTATTTTCGACCCATTCTCGATTATACGGATCAGTGACTTCTAGAAGGAAATATTTGCTTGTGTTTTAACAGCCCCATTAGTTTAGGCGCTTGATTAATTGATGTACTTTGGGGAGTCTTCGAAAGGTCCTACCGAAATGTGGAAAAAACATCTTTTATTATGTAAGACAAAGCTCACCTGATATTTACGGGCGGTTTAACAAACAAAAGGAGATTTATTTTAACCTTTAAAGGAAACGGCCATCTCTAAGCCTATGTTTGTGCCATGGAAGTGTAGTACTTATTTACAAATTTCTTTGAAGTTCCTTTCATTTGTATACTGTAGGCATAAAACCTAAAAAACGTGTAATAGCAAACTTTACTGGAGAATAGTCTTCTAGTCAATAATTATTAGTGTTCTATTCTGCTGTATAATTTTGCAATAACGCAAGCATGGGACGTACTGGTTAGTTAATAATTTTGAGATGTAGCGGTTGTGTTCGCTGAACTTCCCATTGTGGTTAAGTTAGACCAAATTTACGACTTGCTGATTTTGAAGATTTCAGTCTGCCCATGTAGTTTGCTAGTGGCGTAGACCGAACCCGAAATTTGTATAGAGTTAGACTTCTCAAAGATTTGCTTTGACCGCACTTTTACCCGGCTTGTCACTGTGATTGAAGGATATACATCCTGTGTAAACCACATCTGATTTAAAATGCTACAGAATATTAAATTTTGCCATAGTTAGAGACACATATCCGTACCGTATATCATCGCCAACAATGCACGTTATTCCGGGCTGTCAAGCAAATTTAAGTTCAAAGGCGAATGCAAGCGGGGTTTCTTGCTTCGGTAATTTACTCGACTGATGTGCGAGCTATCACCTTGTTAAAAGTTACGTCTTGCTTAACAATGCTGGATAGTTTCAACAGAAGCCAGCGATATAGTGCTTAGAATGTTAAGTTTTAATTGCAATTCAAAACGATTCAGAATTTAGACACACGGATACAATCGAGGCAAACTGTGACTGGAAGAGCGGTACAGCAACTGTTATTTGTTGTCTGTACATGGCTTTGCTCTTCAAAACGTAACAAAATTAAAAAATCCAGGCCTTTTAAAGCTAGTATAGAACAAAGGGCATTTCACATCAGCTTTATCACGAAACAATTCTAATATTGCATACCTTCTAGTTCGCAACTGGATTAAACCTACTATCCAGCTAAACGAAAAAATTTAATCAGGGAGCATTCAAGGAAAACTATATGTGCCACTGTAAGGTTTATTTTGTACCTTAGCTGTAATCAATAAATACCTAKTCGATTTATACACAGAGCCGGAGAAAAACCTAACGTTTTCCTTTCCGACTTATGCGCTAATGTTTTCAATACACAAAGTGTTTTTCCAAGTTTAGAAAGGGAATCTCTTTTGGACAKACGTTGCAAATACAATAAGTATAGAAAACGATCAATTGAGACAGACAGGATAAAAAGTATTGAAAATCTACTAAAGAGTCGTTGCGGAACTGTACCATTTTATCCGGCTTTTTAGAAACAGTAATCAGATAGTGAATGACGGAKTTGAAGAAGAAAAGATGAAGGTGATATCGACGATAATATTAMTATTTGTATAACTATTTGTTATTTCGTGAAACTCTGTTGGTGTTTTGGTGTTATTACTATTTTACACAAGTTATTATTTTGACATATGTCACTCAGTAATTTGCAAKACTTTGTTATATATCGGCAAATCATTTACATCTATGATGGTCACTCCACTCATAGTAATGTGCAGGAATGCCTAAGAAAATTAACCAAAAACAAGAACCATTTACTTAAACAATCTTGATATCTACCGAATTTTCTTCTAAATTACCTACAAAGGCAGAGAATTTCTTTTCAGTAACCACCGTATGAATATACGAATGAGCCTTCAGGACATTTTTATGAAAATAAAAATTATTTACTCTTATTATCGTACAGAGTTTACTTAACAGAATATATGCAGAAACTGCTGCCTCGTATTCGTTAAACTAATGAATTAGCTAGGTCATGTTTAACTTTCATTAAAGTGTTGAGTAACTTCCGGGGAAGTTGTTTTAAAGTCACGATACTCACGACCAATGTAATATCTACACTTGAAATGCCGAGTTCGTTCTCGAACATCACTGAACGTCAAAATCACATGATCTACATACATTAAACTGACCATTCTGAGCTGCGTGTTCAACTATTTTATCCTGCTCTTTCTCTGCACCTACGAATATTAAAGAACTGTATCACCACCTTTGCAACCGTAAAACCAACGTATATTCTAGGCTACATTTTCATCTCGAAGGAAAATCCGGTTCATTTTCCAACGGCGCTTTCTCCACATAGATAATCGTCACGACAGAGATTTCCACAAATGCCTAACTCCTTGGCATTAAGGCTAACTTCGACGAAGCAAAACGCCTCGCTTTCAGCAAGATTCTGCTTTAATGACACACGGCAGCTGGATATATACCTACATGGTGTACTACACTTGTGTCTCGCTAATGGACTCTAGAGAACGGACCATATTATGATGTTCCCTTTACTAAAATTACTAACTGTGCGGGTAGAATTTAGCCTCAGGCAAAATAAAGTAAACAAGAAATTATTGCCCTCAGTGCATTTGAATAAACCAACTCCAATTCTATAGAAAAAAGTACAAAAGATAGTATTTCAGGAATCTTTAATAAGGTTAAAAGAACATTTGTAAAAGTAATTGTAAACTTAGTAACTGTGCTTTTTTTTCTGGAAGACTGAACAAAATGCCAGACACGTAAAAGAAGGATTCTTCATATTGTGAAAATCTAAGGCTAAGCCGTTTCTGACCCATTAATTTATCAAAGACGGAAAACTGCTTTAAAGTGTAGAAGATAACGAAAGACACAATGATGATGGTTTTAGATTTAATTTACTTAATCAATAATCATTTATGAAGGCTTTGCTGAGGCAGTGGACAGCAGAACTACGTTTATGCTTGTACCTTATCGTGTAAGTTGAGAAGGCATTCCTTAAAAGCCTTGAAAAAGCAATATCAGATCATCCTCCTGAACGATCGTGACAATATTTCGACTTATAAATTTTCCGCCAGGGAGCCAGCGGCAGCGATTGCATTAATCTATCTTTGACGCGCATTAAATTTAAAAATTGTGCAGCACGCGGCGATAAAAGAAGTATTTATTGCACCTACGTAAACGAGACTAATGCAGTCCGCTCGAACCTAACGTGCAGTAAAAATAATTTTATGGACCGTAACTGAACTTTTACGACATGATTAAAATGGTTTTAATATTAAAACTGATCGCTGATGGTGACGGTGGTCATACGCCATTTGCAGTGAGCGAACGATAAGAAAGCGTAATTCGATGAAATAAACTGCCGCAAATTATCACGTAGAGCCACCAAACAAATGATTGCAGTAGGTATTGTCTTCAGTTAAAATAATTTTGACCCACAACGGCTGAAAGCATCAAATAATAATAATAATAATAAAGTGTTTTTATTGGTCAAAATAACCAACAGGCAGAACTCGGAAAACTTATATTCTTGTACAAATCACATCTATCGCTCCTACTTATAGCAGGCCAATAGACGATATATGAATAGTCAAGCACTGACAGTGCAAGAGAACTCACAAGCTTACGCCTGAAATTAACAGATAAATAATCGTAATACCTATAGAGTAACTTTAAAGGACTGCAGCAGAAAGCAACTTAGCAACATGGGAAGAAAAATTGAGCTGATCATTGATTAACAAGTTCAAGATGTTTTGCTGAACTAACGACAGGCAGAACATTATTATTTACAGTCCGCAAATCTTGAATCGTAGTGCTGATGTTACGTTTGCAAGGCACCACATTATCATGTCATGATTTAGTAAAGTTTTTACCTAACGTGAGCTAGGATTTCAACCTACACTATCCACAAAAGCTTAAAGAAACTGTCAAATACTAAGACTACTTGCCAAATCTGAAATTTATATAGGTCAATAGATTCTCGAGGTATAATATCTTTGAAAATGTGATTTTTCTGTCAACCTTTTGAAAGGCTAGCGTCTAAAGGGATGTGTTTGTATACAGTAGTAGTTCAGTAGTGTTCCAGGGTAATTAATTTGAAATTTATTATGTATCTTAAATTTGTACGGTACCTGAGCATTTCTTGCATCCTTTTCTGTTCTTCCCAAGATTATTTACTATAACATCTCAGCAAACTTCGTCTATGAAATTCAAGGATTAGATAAGCGTCTTAATTGTTCTCATCAGAAGTTTCTCTCGCTTAAAGCACAAAAAGTCGCTAATTTATATTGCTCGCATCACCAGAAACAGGGGCACTTGGCAATAATGTCGGTAATTGAGTCATTTCGAGGAAACGTTCCGTTTTCCTCCGTAATTTTAACGAGCTGCACCGCGCGAGATCTGCACGCTCAACCATCTCGCAAGGGGTCAATCGGGGCTTAAGATTACGTAATTTAAAGCGAAATGGTCAGTCTTGGATAAACCGTCACTAACAAAGTACGAAAATGTTACCAGTGAATTCTGTTTGTTCCACCGTTTTGTATCACGAAACCGCAGCGTAATTTAACATGTGGAACAGGCTTCTATGAGTTCTTTTGATCTATGCTTAGATTAATCTTTTATTAGCAGTTTTAGTTTGCTACAAACGTATCTCATTGTTTTCACATAATCGCCGTTTACTTCTCAACACTTTTAACCGCCGTCATTGACGAAAGTGACATTAAAAAGGAATTTGAGGATTACTTTTTTGGCCATTTACCGTGAGAAATGATAAATGTATTCAAATATGGCTACAAATATTGTTAGTTTTTACGAGGGTGAAATGAAAAGGCCCTAAAGTGATAGCGTGCGCCGACTGACCTGTTGAAATCATTCGCCTCGCCTTTATGATTACTGTGGCAATATATCTAGCGGAATCTACTAATACCATGCATTCAGTGTTCTCAACTACTGGTACTATTTAGCCCTGTTTACAAACTGCCTAAAATATCTTTCCAAAGCTTGTCTTATGGTTTGCAAATGCAGGGATCTATTAAAGTGGAAAAATTTAATTTAATATTTGAAACTATTCCTTATTGCTCAAAATGAGTTTCGCTGTACTTTCAGCTCATCAGACGGGGGATATTGACTTGCCATAGTTATTAATGCACAAAGCTGCACACCGTTATCTATTTGATCCTCTGCAAATTACAACCACTGCCTTTATTAGGCATTATTTGCAATTTTGATTCATATATTGGGAGGTTTCTTATTTTGAAGTCATATAAATGTCTAATTTACAGTGGATTAAATAGATGACGTTGTACACCTTAGTGTATTAGTAGTAATTATTTCTTAAGGTATTTACAAACCAAGAAATTCCAGGGAAGTGAAAAAAATGGTAGTGTACTAACATAACATTATCATCTACCGGTGACAACGCTGTCACGTATTCATGACATGATTTCATCATCATTTCGAGCGAGTTCTACAGGTTTAAATTTTTGCGGTAAATTAGTAGCTGTTACTTAAATTCAAATCTCTATCTCTATCTCTACATATTTCCGCAGTTTCTTTTGGTTTTTTCTCTGTATGAACCCTATTCAATAAACCATAAATGTGCAATTAAAGAATGAACGAAAACATTCCGAAACAAAGCTACCCGCTTATACTCAATACCGTTATATTATGGTCATAATACGCGACGATAAATTATCAAAATAGCTCTTCAAAACTAAAACGCTATATTAATATTTACACCATTGCTGCTCATTCTAATAGCTCCAAGGGTGGAGTATAAATCTAATAAAGCCAAAGAGACCGCGCTATAAACAGGAAACAAATAAATAATACGGAAAAGCACAATAAAATGTGCCTCGCGGCATTCACATTTCCGTTACAATATAAACCTGGAAATCGCTCTCTAACATGTCCGTTGTAAAACAAAAGAAAATAGGAACACAATGCACGCCAGACAGTAGGAAGTGATAAGAACGGTGTCCCCAGACGGCAAGAACGAAGATGTGAGATTAATTACGGATTACTCAAACGGCCAAGTCCTTGTATAAACAGCTAGATAACATGATTTATGATGTTCGATAAGCAAATTCAACCTAGAATTCGAAATTAAGTTATTTGTGACCAGAATCCCTGTCCTCACGATCCTGTAAGGCAGTGAGCACCAGAATGCGTAGCCTTGCACATAAAACGACATGTTTTAAAATAAATTGTCACTTATTAAGCTCTAATCTTGTTTGAGATTTAAAATTTATCCGGATATCTCTGAAATAGTTCTAAGTACATCAAGTTTACTACACTGCAGATAAGCTTCATTATTCGTGCAAAAGTTTTAACTTTAGAAAGTTTAAGATAAATTTTGTTTTTTCAAGAGGATTTCTCTCCTCCTTCTGTTACGCTAAGAAGTATAATTAAATGTAATAATTAAGAACTGTCAGAAGACAATACACTTTATGGGACGAAACACCTACTCGAAACCATGTAACTAGTAGGATACATGGTAAACCTATTACCAGAGATTATGGAAAACTCATTACGGTGCTCAAGCGACAACAAAGTATGTCTGAAACTTCCTACGCCTCACATATAAGAGGATTGCTTTTGCTAGTTTTAGTCCCTAATTAATAAGAAACAAGTTAAATACCTAGCAAAATATTCAATTTATTTTATGCACCAGCTGTAAACAAAAACATGGCAAAATAAAATATAACACAATTTAGTCTTCGTTCTCCCATTGATCGTTTTGTTAGCTGTTATAGCTCATTAATGTAGCAAGATAAATTTGAAAAGCGGAAGTCGATAACTTCTTTGGTTATAGTAAAAAAAACTGCGAACCCGACCTTTGGTTCTGCAATTTTTTTTCCTTGAGATTAAATTTGATTATTCAAAAAATCACACACAATCATACACAGTGGGTTGTAGAAATTCTAGGCTGTGAAAAAACCAAATTACTTCCAGCTGTGCCAGTTTTTCATGAAGGCTACATTATTTACCTGAAGCTAAACCTGGGTTCATTGAAAACATCTGAATCACCTGTACAAAAAAGCGAACGTGAGAGGAGATAATCCGTACCTTCTAAAGACGTCTAATTATAACCGCTGCGTCTCTCGGATGAAAGCAACAACGTTATTGCGTTTGAGGGGGTAGGGCGATAACAAGTCTGAATAAAATGTTCTCTTAAGTGAAAGCAATCCTTAGGAATAATGCGGGTAAGCCGAGCTGAAATAAACTTGAATTATGTTTCAAGAAATCTTCTTGGACGATAATCTTACTTGGCTCTAAAGAAACACCTCCTTATTTGAAGATTAACATGTTTACATTTTAGTCAGACTCCGAAATACAACGGAGGCCTGCAAATGAATAACTGATGTACCCGTGCTTGTTATATTACTTATTTTACATAATGAAGACAATTTTTTGCTTAATGAAATTTATAGATGAGTGAAGTGTTTGATTCATTAGCCAACTGGGATGTTGTTGCAAATGACTGATGAGGGTCGATTTTTAGTAGAAATGAACTAGGATAGATGGTATCTTTATTGACTCGAATCAGCAATTATTATCGGTTTTTATCAAGTACTTTTTCATTTACTTTCGCAACATGATGCCTATTAGAGATGTAAAATAACGGTCGTTTAAAACTTTTTTTATTTATTTTTTATGTGCGTAGGAATATAAACACGTTAGAAATCTAAAATAGCATTCGCAATAACATTTGAAATAAATAAGTACATTATTAGTAATCAAATGAAAACAAAAGAGATTTGTTGATATAAGTATATATATATATATATTAGTGCCTCACAATAACAATCCGACTGCAGGACTGTCATTATTAATAATTATGATTGTATTTTCCACTTATACGTAAAAAATAAATAAAATTTTGTTTTGTCAAATCTGATAAACTTTTATAAACAAAAGGTACTATTCTTCTTCAGTATATTCCAATCTGTTCTATAATCTGTAAAACCTTTATAAATACTTCCAATAGTAAAAAATCTTCATTCAGTTCACGGCACTATATTTTGCAAAGCGAAAAACTTTTTTCCGCGAAATATGCATTACTTGTGCTACGATACGTTCCAAATTTATCGCCTTATATGACACCTATTAATTATTTAGGGAAAGGGCGCTCTCAAAAACACCAATAGGCAAGTTTTATACTGATGCCTTTATGGATGCGAGAAACGTGGGGTCGAAGTATTCCAGTTTATTCTTATCGATAATCGATGTGACAAAACAGATAGCTTTTGTCACATCCTCGATTTACAGCTTAATAAAGTCGGAGATAACACTTCCAGAGTTTGTTTAGGACATTTCGTTGGCGTACAGGAATAATATTCTTTGCACGAATTTGTTTACTTAGCTAATTTTGTGGGGAACGAAATTGGATGTGGTAAATACAGAAATTGTTTCGGTAAACATGAGTTTTATTACATTATATAATAAAAACGAACTATTCACGTGCAACGAAGGTTCGAATATATTAAGAAAAGCGATAAAAATATGACACTAATATACATTTATATTATAATAAACGTAATTAATTTATGTAATTTTCCACATTTACAGATAATAGGCAACCTGCAATAAAAAAATTCGAAAAGTTTTAGGTAAAAAGTACAGACTATATGTACTAACAGGTCTTTGGTTTTACTTTGAGAAAATAGCTTACGTGAAGATGTCGAATTTTCAACATAAGGGTGCAGCAATTATTAAATCAACGATGGATCTTTTCATCCGTTTCTCCACGGCTCCAGTCATAAAAGTATTAAATCTTTCAAATCGCATATAAAATTAGTCTTGCTTATCACTAGGTATCGCAGCTAACTGAAACAGCCGCCTATATCTACATTGCGGACAACAGGAACTATCGGAAATGTCGCAAGTTATCTGCAAAATTAAATGCAACGCAGCATTGCTCTAGGGTGACATTTCGTAGACCGATTGCAACACAAACAGAACTGCAATCAGCATGAAACCGAACTGTCGAGATATCTCCACACAGAGCAAATTGCAAACTATGCTATACAAATACCGGTTATATTGAAAGTAGAGGCAGCAATTAGACTGCAAGTATAATTCGTCACACGAGTGACAATATGTACAGCGTGCCAAAATGCTCCTAAAACTGTCATATCAAGTCCAATACAATATAGCTCAGAGCGACTTTGTCTAAGGTGCGAGAATCGAGAGAATGTACAACATTTGGTAATCTGAAAGCATTCTTGCAAGTGTTTTCGAAGCTGAAGTCGTAGCAATTGCAGCATGCTTTTCAGCAATGACAGTAAAGGCCTACAGGCAAGCGGCAGTATATATATATTCTTATGAAAATCATTAATACATTCCACAGTACTATTAATTTCACGCGACTGCGGTCGACTTTTATAAAAGCGTTGAAAGAAAAAAAATCATTCAACGATAAGAGATCTCGCATTTGCGCTTTATCCATAATAGATACATGCATGTATGTATTTATTCTGGATAGAGTATTGAAGAAAACCGCAGAAAGCACCATTCAGATCTATATTGTCTTAAGCCAGTCTTTAACACCTTCATCAACACGATGGATAGACGCAAAACAACCAGGCCATGCTGTACGGGGGCATCTGTTGACCATATGTCCAATTATTTGGAGGGGATCTCCACATTCACAAAAAAAGTTGATAGATGAATCCTATTTATTAAGAAAAAACTTCCATTTCCCATCACCAATGCGAAGGCGATTCAGAGTGACCCAAGACCTTCTTGGGAGGTCAGTTCCTGCTATCTCTTCCGTAGGATCGTCTGTAAGCTGCTGATTGAATATATCGTGTTTCTTAAGTTGCCAAACAGAACACCATCGATCTTCAATGGTATAAGGAGCACGAATGAAATCTTCTGTCCGCAGAGGTTTTCTAGAAGTTAGCCGAGTTGTAGGTAGCTCTTGCAGATCTCGGGAAATCAGAAACTCATTAGGAGCTGATTGATACTTTTGCCAAGCTTTATATGTAGCAAACTGTCTGCGAGTCTCCGGAGGAGCAATGTTTGAAAGAATGGGAAGCCAAGGTAATGGAGTTGACTTAATTGTTCCAGTGATTAGTCGCATTGCAGTATTTAACTGAGTGTCAATTTTTCCTATGTGATGACTTTTTTCCAAACAGGACTGCAGTACTCAGCAGTGCTATAAAGCAAGGCAGTTGCAGAAGTACGGAGTACATTTGCACTTGCACCCCAACTTGTACCAGCAAGCTTATGCAGAATGTTATTTCTAGTCTGTAATTTTTTACTGACGTTTTCTAGATGTTTCTTGTACGTTAGAGACGTATCTAGAGTCACTCCAAGGTATTTTGGCGAGAAGTTATGTTTAAGAATTATGTTATTTGACATAACTTAAAGCTGTTTCCTCTTTTGGTGATTGTTGAGATGAAAGCAAGTTACTTCTGTCTTCAATAGATTAGGGCACAGTGAAGGTCTTGGAAAACCCAACAATACATTCTATAGTGCTAAAATTAATTGGTAATAAAGGATTTTGGAGTAATATGCCTCTTAGGAGGTACCATCTTATACAGTAATAATAATAGTAATATTGATACATAATACCAATCATGTCGAAGAATGGTCAATGGTCATGTATTTGTTGTTGTGTTAGGATTTTGAATACACATATATAAAATATTAAGGAACGTTATATGGGTCTGATTTTAACAAATCAAGAACAATAACATTAATTTAGCTGTAGGTCAAAAACGTTTAGAACGCGATTCAAATAAAGGCCATCCCACGTCCTCGTTTTGCCTTTGTCGGCGCATCCTCCCTCTAGGCTTCCTAGCCTAAATCACAAAACCTCAACATGCGTGCTCGCGTTGTATTTTAATAACGAGCTCATAATGCGGCTGTTATAATCCAAATTTATACAACGGCGCCGAGGCGCAGTAAAAAAATCCGCAAGCTCCAAAGGTCGTTGTACAAAGGAAAGCATATATGAGACGTTGTTACCTCATAATGGTGTTTACCCATGTGGAATAACATGAAACAAAAATTCCTACTGTGTTTGCGAAGACGGGAGCCCCCTTAGGGAGTCTAATAAGCGCGACTGCGAACGGGAGACACGTTTCATAACACGTTCGCTAGAATCCTGTATGCTCGGAAAAGTAATATATTGTTTGTACACACTGGGGTGTAGGTACAATGCGCATTGCATACTGTATGGTTGGATAACCTTGATGATGAGTTTGCCGCGAATATAACTAGACTCTACGCTTAGAATATTCTGATGTAATTTCTGGTAAACATGGAAATGTTTATGAATCAAATCCGCCGTACGGCGGAAAACACATTCTTACACGATAAATTCCGCCGGTGAGTGATATTAGTCCATAAAGAATAGAAAGAAGGAATGCAAACAAAGTGGTAGTACCTATTGAGCATAGAATCAGAACATTAGTGCAACTGGGGCATATACCAAGAACAAAGAGAAGAAAAATTACAACAGAAGTTCTTTTAGGGGTGTACATAAAACTTCTACGAAATAGAGAGGTAGCGTGCCGAGGTACCTGTAGGAAACAACTATGTCTAGATGCCCGTTCCGAGGCTGAGTTGTGTAGGCAACAAGTATTGTCGAGAATATTTGACGGAACCTTGTATAATATAATTTATAAATTGCCCACAGATGATATATAAACGCAACCTGCTAGCACAGCAGCCGCAATGTCCCTTTCGTATTTCCTTATATCTAACATCATTTCTTTTGCTTATGGACACGTTCCTTCAAATGCAATAAAGCAACCAGCAATCCAAAACTTCCCACTAAACGTTCACATTTAATAGACATTACGATAAACACTTCCTATTGTATTATTATTTGAAGTGGATAGATATATTACTCCAATAAACTGACGTATTATATAGCCATTTACAGTGTCATGACCGAGCTAATAAAGCCATGTGTAAACAATTTGTTGTGATATTCCGTAAACGATAGATAAATTCTGATGTTGACCGTCGACGATCAATTAACCTACATAAAAGCAGATAAAAAAAAGATCGGCTAGATTTTGAACCTACTAATCGCAGGTTCCTATTAATACAAACTTGGGAACAGAAATTGCCATCAAAATTAATTAACGAATGGTTTATAAAAACCTGTATTCTATTGAGCTGGAAAAGTATATTACAACCAATAATGCGACTGCACCCTATTACCTATTTACCAAAACCATAATTTATCAATATAGTTTAGAAATGATCTATAACGCTATAGTTTATTTAAGTTATTGGGAAACGGGAAACCTTTTGCCTTCAATGTTCGAACCCTTTGAATTTAATTTTTGCTGTTTCAAAGCGTTTGGTATTCACTAGATGTTATCGCTAGAACGCAATCCATATTCCAACTTTTTTTGCGGTCATTAGTCAAACATGATTTCAGACCTCACGTTACTTGAAATCATGTTCGAAAATTGGTCATCAAGAGACGTAGAACTTCGATCGAACAGCAAATACGCCGAGTTATGGTTTATGGGTCACATTTTGCGTGATGTAGGAGTACAAGTTCTACTCCAAAGGCTTTCCAGACGATGCCTTTATTAGGCATATTTGGCACAATTTGCCTGACGTGTCGTGAAGGAAAAAATGCTTTCAATCTTTACGGATTCGTAGATAGAGGGGTAGAGAGGTCGGAAGGGAGGCAAAAATCATTTAAATTTTCATCGTATTCAACATTTACTTGCTGTATAATATGTACTAACTATTGTTACGCACGTCTAGTTTTTAATAAATCTTGCCAACCCCCTCTGCAATCTCATCCGAATATACCACAGCTTTAGCACTTTAACAGCTAGGTAATATTAAAAATATTATTTTAATAGAATCGTAGAAAATTTATTATCCGTTAAAGTCTAATTTGAAAAATAAATTACTTCTTCATGAAAACTAGTTTCTGAACTAATCTCTTGACCGTCTACCGGTAAATCTACATTTTCCTCAAGAAAATGAATACGCGAGATATCATCAGTTGAGTACGCCTGCATCACATTGCAACAGCAAACTAATTCCGATTTCATGCGTCGTAATTTGTATCACCGAACGAACTGGCGCTGCACCAAAACAGGTAGATTGTTATTTAACTTGTAATTAAGTACAGCAGCACGTATCACTGGTAATTAGAGCTGGTTCTCCACAACTCGCTCAGATTGGAAAAGGCGATGTTCTTAATTGGATTATAAACAATCAAAAGAAACACCAGAACGGAACAATTAGCTGAAGACCTTGAGGGTAGGCGACGGCGACGTTTAGACAGGGCCGGTCTGGTCATTAGTGGAAAACATATAAGCGATCTGCTGTCATGTGCTTGCAGCACATTATGTGACAGCTGAGGGACCAATAAAGATTCGTTGCTGATAGCGATAGGTTTTCACGTGGTTTGGCGTACTTATCGATTTTTTTAGTTTAGATCTTTTCAGCTCTCCTAAAGTCAAAGTGGCCCCTTAGTAACCTGCATTGTGTGACGCTAATTCCCTTGTGAAAGAGATTTAGCCATAGATTTGACGCTCGTTTATCCACTTGAGCCTGTTCCATTTCATGAGGATGAGTTCCATGGAGGGCTTTCCACTCGTCAATGCTGACTTCGATATCTATAAGTGCCTATATCTATTACTTGTATATGTATATAATGCCCAACCCTCCCTGGTGGTGTAGTAAAGTATTACGATTGCTTAGTTGTGTGCAGACTTCAGAAGATGTTTTTTAGTCTAGTACGAAACTTCATGCTAAGTGATTCCCTGATTTTATTCTGCTTTATTCCATGAATCCCAAATATTTGTAGTGCGTACTTTCTGATGACGCACTGGGGTTTCCCATATATTTGCCCAGAATCTTGTGATTTGACGTATCTGTGGCATTTCATGTAGGTTCTTGGTGCCATTCTCATCAAGTTTCCTGTAGAAGGCTTTCTGATTTCTCTCGCTGCATTTAGTACCTATATCTTTTCAGTCTCTCGGAGTACACAGCCAGTGTTTGTCTAATCTAATCTAATCGGTAAGTTTACGAGGGTGAATGCTTTCAGCGTCCATAAATATAAGATAATATTTTGTCGGATAGATCGCTGTCTCTTGAAAACACTGACAAAAAGTTAATAGTTTGACGTTTCGATTACACCTGTAATCTTTGTCAAAGACGAAGAACCTCAAAATTTGCCTGACACAAGTTCAAGCAAATTTTAAAGTAAATAAACAAATCACCAAGGATGCGAGACGTCATAGAAACAACGTGCCAACCCGATAAAAAAGGAACCTAACGATGAAAAAGGAACTACCTACCTACTAGATATACACGAACTACTTGATAAAAGATAACTACAAAATAGCCTTCCAAATGTCACCTAACTCATAATTTCCACAATCCCTATTAAAATTATTAGTATTCCTACAAATTTCTATAGATTCTTTTATTAGACGTTTATGATAATATTTTTCTCCATGTAAAATTTTTGTTTTATCAAAATCAATCATGTATTTAGTCAAATATGAGTGTTCAGCTACGGAAGATTTATCTATCTGTTGCAGCCGAGTAGCACGTATGTGTTCTTTCAAACGCGTACCTACTTTTCTTTTAGTTTGACCTATGTAACACTTTCCGCAATAACAAGTAATTTTGTAAACACCTTACCTTTCTAAATGTACTTTATCTTTAGTAGAACTTAAAATTTTATCTAAATTATTATGTGTACTATCAACAACTAAAATATCGTGTTTTCTAAGCATCCTCTTTAATTTTTCCGAAAGGCCTTGTACATAAGGCAAACTCAACTTCAATTTGCTTTGTCGTGGCTGAGAATTTACTTGATTTGGATGAGCACTTTTATTAAAAACTGATCAAATATTTTTACTGCTATAACCATTTCTCACTAGCGCTGATTTAAGATGATATATTTCTTTTTGTACAGAACTTTCATCTGATATCCTTTGTGCTCTAACAAATAACGTCCTAATAAGACTATTCTTTTGAGAAGGAGGGTGGTGAGATGTGGCATGTAAATATCTGTCTGTGTGTGTTGGTTTTCTGTAAACCTTGTGTCCTAACTGTCCAGTTATATATATAAATAAAATATATATATAAAGCTTAATTTGGTTAAAATATTAAGCAGTCGGTTAATTTTTGAGAGCAATGCACTGGCGATCTAAGAAGGTTGGCTTGACGCATAATGCTGAGGCATTTGTCATTCTGCGTATTAATAATGTTAGTTATCCATCGAGTCTATTTCCCTGGGGAGTAAAAATTACTACAATTGTATCTTTAGCACCTATAGATATGAACTCCCAGCTTAAATTTCTCAAGCTTCTGGTGTGAGAAGTTGCAACTGTGCTAAAAGCGCATCGGTTAATGCATTAGTTTTTGATATGTGTTAATTCTGAATCAGAAATCGTGCTCCTATTAGTAGAACTTTTGAGGTGAAATTTATGTTCCTTTTGTACTTCGTATGATATTATACATTATGAATATATTTATTATACATTATGTGGATCACGGATCTTTATTCTCCCAAATAAAATGTATCAACTCATTTTTTGTTAAACGCGAGAGCGATGCAACTGAATGCGCCTCACCTAACTGAGTTCATCAATAACGGAATTAGTAATAAAGGGGCTTTGTTTGATCAGTGAACATAGAAACCATACAAATAATTTGGATCTTTATTCCACAGGAGATGTTTTAAGTCACCTTGCATATTATCCATTAATTACTTAAGTAGCTATATCTTATAAACATTTATTATTTCTATTTATGTTGAATTATACTCTACAGAACATTCCTGCTTTGCCTCCCCCCCCTAGACCAAAAGCTGGGTACGCCCATGATACTCTGTATATGTTGTTTCACAACATCAGCCTTTATACTATCAACACGTGCGGATATACTACGCACAAAATGAAAGTTTTTCCTCATCCGTCGCCTTCCACGTCGTCACATAAACTTTCTCGATCTAGAAAATAAGCGAAACTTTATTCGTTACATACGCCTAATCTTTCACGATTGATTCCTGTCTTGGGCCGACCCTGGGTTGTTTACCCACGCACCAGGATACACAACTCCGAATTTCCCGTTAACGAAGCACGTGCCGCACAAGCGAAACTCTGTATGAACTCGTTACGAGTTTTAACCTAAACGAATGATTTGATAAGGCGTGTACAGCTGAGTAGCTTACCTTGATCCGCTGCCGAGATGAGCTCCAACGACTGGAAAGTCGCTGAAACAATAAGAAAACAGAAATTAGCTTGGAATGTCTGGTTGGATTCATAGAACAACATTAGCAGTATATACTAGTACTGTGGATTCGTATCGAATATATTCCTTATTCGTTCCCTTAAATAATAATTGATTTCCATTCTTGTCTTGCCGCGCGTTCCCTTCTCTAACTAGGCCCAAGGGCGGATCCAGGGGGGGGTCATGGAGGTCATGACCCCTTCCAGAACCTGGGCTGGGTGTAGTACTTTCTACGATGGCGAGTGCCTACATCCACCAACAACAAGCACTATTATCCGTTTTAATAAAAAAAAATTACAACGTCGCAATTTATTCCCATAGTAACGAGTGGCAATATAATTTTGGGGGAAAATTGTATGACAGCATTGGATTTTTTACAGTTTAGCTGTTTAGAACACGTGACTTTCGAAATGTCGATGGAAGGGTATACATAAAAATAATGCTACTTCTAACGGTCTGTCATAGAAATCCCATTACTTAATACTAATGTTAATCACTAGAGCTGAGACTTTTGATTCGAATCAAATCATTCCTTCAATCGCGTAGATTCGAATCATTCAAATCGTTCAAGAGTCATTACCAAAAATGAGTTACCGAGCTGTATTTACGCGTAATATCTATTTTTCTAGATAAAGCACTTTGGCATAGATTTTTGAGTAGAAAATATAGATGAGTATATTATGGTTAAAGTCTATTAGCTACATGCTAGAACTAAAATGGTAATTAATTTGTTTCTAATTTCTCCGTTTTGTTGACTTTTCCATTACTCGAATACATTGATTTTTTTTAAATTTCATAAAAAAAATTTTTGATGTCTGGATCACATACTTGTTTAACATATATTAGTAAGTAATCGGGGTAACCAAACAATTTTCCTACTTCTTTGGGAGGCAAAAGATTAACCATATGTTTCGACGTCTTTCCGTCCATGACAACATGATATCAATCGCCGTTTACATTAGTTGAAAGTACAGTTGCAAACCGCACTATTCTCGTAGAAAACAGGTAAACAAGTCTTACATTCCGCATTTCTCAAACGGCGCAACTAGGCTGTTCTTAATTGATTTAGGTTTTTTTTTGTGCAGCATGCATCAACTTTCATTCAAGTTTTAATGATTGATTCATTAGCTATGAGTCGAATTAAACGAATCAAGGCATGAATCGTTAAAATCGAACGACTAGCTCAAGAACGACCCAACTTTAGCAGTACATTTTAAGTTCCTACGGTTTCCTATGCGCGCATTGCCTGCCCGTCGAAAGCCATATTGAATGGTGTAATCCTAAAGGGTCTAAAGGAGGTTATATTTTAATCTATCGTGTGTCACGTGGTGCTTTGATATCGTGTTCTTTGTATAAAAGATGGCTTGTTTTTGTAAATTTGCTAATAAAAACCATAGCACAGCTAATAATTAATGAATGTCAACCCTTAGTGCCTTACCTGTGACGATTTTGTTTTTTTACCGTTGATTGTTTTCACCATTACTAAAATCCGAATTCATTTCTTTAATGAGATAAAAACAACACGTGATTGTCAGTTTCATTTGTGCACTCAATGAATTTCTGATTTTTTGAACTGCACTCCGCCTTTAGAGAAACATACCAACTGAAGTGGATTAAAGTCACAATTCGTTTTTCGAGAAGAAAAAAACGAAAAATTAATTTTGCTATTTGATTAAGATTATTTCGACTTATAACAATAAAATACTATTTCTTTTTCAATTAGATTATTTTAATAAAATTGTAGCCTCTCCTGACTAGGTGACCCCCCCCCCCTAATTTGAAAGCTGGATCCGCCCTTGACTAGGCCATTTTAATAGTTATTTAATCTTGGATATAACTGTGTAGAGTAGAGGAATTTAAATTATAATCATCATATCGCCGAGCTTCTTGGAAAGTCATTGTATAACTTCTTAGATTCACACTTAATTTCTAAATCAATAAGTAATTTCGTAAACCGTAAAGGATACCTATTTATCATTTTTCTTAGATCGTCATGTCAGGTTCCACTAGCATCATACCAATGGTTTGGTACATAGACAAAACCAGTTCTATGCCATGCTGCCTGCACTAAATATAAACTATAACAATAAGGAAATAGAGCTTTCTATAGTTGGATGGGGTACAGACAGCATTTGCAACGAACTGCATTTAACATTATCCAGTCATCACCACATCGTCAATAAAAATAACAAAATAGAGTATCTTCCCAAGAAAGGGAGAAAACACACTTCATACAATACTTTCCAGAGCCTGTCCCATTCAACAGAATTAAAACTCCTACGTATTCCTAATAATTTGATAGCAGAAATATCATCTACCCTTATTATTTTATATGCTATCACAACTCCCCAACCCTTACATCTGCCAGCAGCTTAGCGTACCCAATTTTTAAAACAGCCACTCCACCGCCGTTCTTGGTGCGAAAACAGGATTTGCTCGGGAAATGAACTTCGAATACCAATACATCATTGTCTGCCGCTAATGCCATAATTATGCTGTGTGCCAGACAGCCTGTTAGTTCAAAGCATCGGTAATTGATAATAATAGCTCTGAACGCGCACCATGCTGCGGATCAGGAGAAAATTCGTTAAGTGGGAGAATTCAATTCAGAGGTAGATAGATGTGCAAATTAATTAACAATAGCGCACTAAATTTAGGCAGATCTTGTGCCTAATTGATATAAGCATGTGCTCACTTAACATTACAAGTAAGAACCAGAAGTTAGCAAAAATTGGGTTATAATACGTTGAGAATATACAAGGTAAAACACTAAGCCGACACATATATATAAAGAAAGTATATGGTTGAAGTTACAGCGTTTCTAAAGTGACCGTCTTTATTTGATGAAACGCAATTTAAGTCAACTGCTAAACACGAATCTCATGCGCTTTAATAACCCACTTAAATCAACAGTAAAGTCAAAAAATGTAATATAAACAAATAATTCTTTCCCACGCCACGCAACACTGTATCTATATTTACTTAATATTTGAATGTTACTGTTTTAATTTAGTTATACTTGTTATGCTGACATTTGGCTTGGCCAGAAATAAAAGTAGTAGGAAGTAGGATCACAGACAACTATTTTATTTATTAGAATTTAAAAACTTCCAAAACTTTACCATACTTATATCAATAGTTAATAGTTCTTCGTTACAGAAATAAGATTGAATCAGGACATCAATAGTTTTGAATTGTCTTGTTTTGCAAAATTTAAGACCAACCTATCTAATTTCTCCATGGCTAAATAGATTAAAATCAGAATAAAACAGAAAATAACTCTCTTTAAATTAATTATTTTTTTAAATAATCATATTTAGTTTTGCATGATTGATAAACTTAAAAGTAGCTATTTTTAAGCCAAAGCCAAATATTGAAATGTCAAGCTGAAATTTCTTAGGCGTTTAGTTATTCTTATCCAATAATCGGTTTCCAAAGTAGGCATATTACACATCGTTGAATTCAGAAAAAAATACAGTCCGAATGTAGCATAAAATTTCATTTAAAATAAGAAAGTAGACTATCGTTAGACATCAATAAAAAGAACCGAAATAATAAAATATTTCCATTTTGCATATTTTTGATGCTATTTAATTTACTTTCGATTTCAATAAAATCGGACAATAAATAACGTAGTTACGGTATTTTGCTTTTTTGCGGGACATCTGGTATAGACCACGATCATCAAGAAAATGAATGAACTGGGTGCACAGGCGTTTTACTTGTAACAGCATATAGTGTTCTTTCAAATGCACATGTACATTCATTAAATAAAAAACTGCTATCACATTCTTTTGATTTTTTATTATTGTCCTTATTGTCCGATTCTCGTCTGTTCCTTAATGGTGTGCTTACTTTGCCTCAATAAACCATTCACAATTTACAAATAAATTAAGCAGCTCCTTATTTTAACTTTTGTACACGAATCTGCTGAAGGATACTAATCGCAATTCATAACGCATACTCAACATTCTTGAGTCTTCTTGAGCCGCGTATATACAGTTCACGAGACCGTAATAATGCCGACTTAATCCAAATCCGAATGATCCGGTCCGGTGCCTCTAAATGGACTAATTAACTCCCAAAAGTTTTGCCGAAGTAGCTGCGCCCCTGCTACAAATTAAAAATACATTTTAATGAATGCCTCCTGAGGGGCGTTTAAAAAGTTATACCTTCACGCGGCGCATTTTAAATCCAGAACTTTTACGTGTAGGCTGAGCTCGAACAATGGACCAGGGCTTTCAGACGCGACGACAAAAGAACAACAAATGGAAATGGCTGCCGCCAAAATACGTCTCAACGAGATTGCAGTACATTGCAATAAAACCTACCTGCAGCCCTAGAAAATAAATACTGATAATCGTAGTAGAAAAATAGGTGCAATGCCATCTGTCAGCAGTGAACTGACCACATGACAAAGCCACCTAGCTGCTTTAACGAGTACTACTTCCTAAAGGAAGTGACCTGTAATCTGACAGGTTGGCTTGCACCTGCATACATCAACAGGCAAGAACCAACATACATACGTAATAAATCTGTATTTTATATAAGAAATACTGTTTGATAAGTACGTAATTAAACACGCGGGTGAGTAAGTCATTTTGCAACACGACATACTGCGCTCCGTCGGCTTGTTATCGTGGTTCCACAGCTTTCAAAAGTACTCGACAAATGGGTTTGCAACTTTCAAAACAAGCTCGTTAGCATTATGGCATAGTTCGGTATTAATATCGGAGGGGGCCGCTGACATAATTAATAGGCGTGCTTTGTTTATCCCATTATCCTACGAATCGTGCATAATTCACCCCGTATCTCCCTTTGTAAGCCCTCGACGCGGTTCGGTGTCGAGGCTCCTGTGTTTACTGTGTTTCTGGGGATTTGGCACATTTGGGATTTCATTTCCATTCTTAAGTAGCAACCTGAACTTGAGATCTCAGTAGTGCGAACGCTTTTAGTCTCCATTTTGGCCCGAAACGTTCTTAAGCAGCGATTTAAATAACAAAGCGCCTTAAATTGAGGACGTTCGAGAATATGTGCGAGATATTACTGCGAGAAGATATAGTCTTCTATTTGGGTTATTTAATAAAATCTTGAGTAACTCGTCAAACACACAATTCGATGTTGATGGTGGTAGAGCACCACCCCAAAAATGGCATATAACACATTCTCTAGGTAGAGACGTAGGGAAATCTATTGTGGATATTAAAATTGATGGTACTGCAATACTTGTTAGAACGGCAGCAAAGAACTTAGAGCTTCCTCAGGAGCTTCTCGTCATGTTCGTAATCTCTATCAGTCTTGGTATATTGTTTTAGAAAGTCTTTTTCACTTGGCATAAGAAAACTAAACAAATTGTGTCAGATTGGGGCAATTTCGTAAGTACCACTTGCTTTGCGAAATACATAAGGCGATTGTAAACAAATCTTCTGGTTATACTAACCAAAAACTTCTTTGTCCTTACGCTCTTCGCGACACCTTTGCTGCGGTTTGCTACGGATACTCCACCACAAGATTGATTTCTTTAAAAGATCGTTCGCATATCGGGCCCCACTCCTGTATAATAAAATTCCAGTGTGTATTAAGGATAAATCACTAATAAAAATTAAAAAGCGGTTGAAAGAATACTTACTTCGGATGTAAAACGGTTGGTTTTGCTAATCAACAGCTTCCTTTCTTGGTAGGCGTACATTTACACATCTCTCTATATGTAATTTTAGTTTCGTTAAGACTGTAATCTCTGTAAGGTGGTAATATTCTTCGGTTAGGTTGAAAAACAGCGTCTAGCTAACATCTCGCCAATTTGTAACTAATACTGTAATTACTATTTTTGCAGTGAGTAATATGATGTCGTATGATTGGTTTTTTAATTTTAAATCGTTATGAAAAGTGACTGCTACGATTGAAATATGAACTATGTAAACAGAACTAGATAAAAAACTTTGTTTTTTCATACCTAAAATTCAAATTAATATAAAACTACACAACTCTTCCATTTAGCCGGATTCTCTATATATATCTTACCCTATTAGCAAGTCAAACTACAAGCACCCACAATTACCTAAATTTTATGCCGATGCATCGTAAATGTTCCAACGCAGTCCACAGCGTCTCCCTGCATGAGCCGAAAAAGAACAAAAATTGGTTTTTACTTGTGAATGTGGCGGTGCCGCGAATCGAAAAACATCTCATTTCGAAAGCGTTGCCGTTTGACGCTCGCTTGATCGATTGGTCTTGAATAAAGCATCACAATGTAATAAGGACTTGCCTCTGAACGCCAGTCGCGAAGACTTGTTTGTTGCTTTCCGGCGACAAAATGACAAGGGCGAAATCGTGTGGTCGCATATGACCAGAATGTCAAGTACCCTCTTCCCGAGGAAGCGAGATTTTTTACTGGTGCTGAATTAGGCTGGTGAGGTTACAGTAATGAAGTAAAAAAATTATGCAGATGCATGTCAGTGAGCCTTGGTTACTTTATGGTAGGTACCTGTCATTAGCCTAAACAATTTACGGTTATTTCGTATGTTTTTGTTATGTTTGCATGACAAGGGCGACCGATAATGTGCATAATTCTACCCATGGGCGCAGCTAAAAGTTTTCTTGATCTAAAAATATTAGGTAGTTCCAATTATTGTAATTGCGGGTGTCTACAGAGGTAAACGTATGTTAAGGAAACTGAGGAAAAGAATCAATTTTGATAGTTACAATTCCTGATTTAAAAGCAAGAAGAGGAAAGAAGTTTTATTGTCACAAATAACATTCGAGATAATTCTAGCAACTTTTTGTCTTCTATAAGAAGTATATAGCTTCGAGACCTAAAAATGAAAACACCAGCTCGATTATTAATAAAATTTAGTGCCAAGTGTTTTATTCAATTGACAAGAATTAATAATATTGCTAAAATACCAAACGATATGGCTAATTGAGGACAGGACATCAATAATGGTCTAAGTACTACAACATTAATTTTCGATTTTGTTTTGTTTTGTTAAATAAATTTTTATTAAGAACCTTTTTGATTTATTATTTAAGGTATTATTGAGAATACTATTCCAAAGTTATGAGGGGTACAAATATATTACTGTGCGATTTCAGAAGACAAATCTAATTGATTATATGTTATTGCTCTGAGCAGTAATTGTTCTTAAACCGTTATGAACCATTACGTTCCAATCCTTAATTAAAATATCAATAAAATAATCGTAAAAGGTACATAAACCACGCAATTTGGTTCAGTTAAATTTGAAATTGAGGACAAAGCACAAACACGTACAAATCTGTCAAAATAAATTAGGTGTCTATTTTACTACTCAAACAATATAAACTCTATTTAACTATTTGGCATATACGTTGTAAATTGCTACTTCTATAACTATGGACGAAAGAAACTAAGTAAGATATGCCTTCGAATGATAAAGCATGGCATTATATAAATAAGAAGCCAATCATATTTACGGACGATTTTTATAAAAAAAAATATAATTAAAAGCAAATTAACGAGAAAATAAAAAGATGTGCAGAATTTTTGATAGAAAAGCTCCCTTACAAACATGGGTGGGTGCGGTAGTAGAAAGAACCAAGCAATTTTTTTTGTTTTTTATGTTGTATACACATTTATTAAATTTATGAAAAAATAAAGTTGTTCCAAGATATGGTGTAACTGATCTAATGTATAATAGCTAAATGGTTAAATTTTGCCCATATTTGATGTCTTCATAGCTTCGTAATGTTCGTGCTCCGTGTTTCATTGCCACAAACAGAATTAGCGTTTCTGAGAAGGCCAAGCAGACATGATTAAAGAAACAAGAGAGTAGTGATACCTACCATATATCATGTATTTATTTTACAAAATAGTTGGAAATTTGATTTGTGTGCAGTCTTTTACAACTTATCCGTACATAGAAATACAGTACAAAAGCAATGAACGTTTGTTAACAAACAAAAACATATGTCAAGATTACATAAAAAAGTATCCCTTTACTCTAACAAGTAGAATTCGTCTACGCGGCTATAGTAAAAACATTAGCACCCTCTTTTTGCATGAATGGGTATAGCAAACTGTGCCCTAAAGTTTGCGTAATATCCCTGAGGCAAGTCTTCCCAACTTTGGACTAAAACCCCATTCCTGACACAATGATCTACCAAACTCCGTCGAATGACAGCTTCCTCGTTGCAGGTGACGTATTGTTCACAGAACTGTAAGACCTTCTTAGCCTTGGATACCGAATTGAGGCCGATATCGAAAGCCGCTTCGGTTATATAGACCTGACTCGAACTTTTTTATTTCAAAAACGCACGCTATTTCTGGAAGGGTATGTGGAGTAAACAATAGTCATGAAAAAAAGCCACATAAAAAGTGAAAACAAAACAGCCAATTTAGTAGAAATTTTCTAGTTGCAGCTTCAATTATTGTAATGTGTAAAGAAGTTTATGTATTTTAGACGTCTTGCATAGGTGTAAAGTTTATTTACCAAGAACTTTTATTGTAACTCAGAGAATTATTGCTTGCTTTATTGGAGACATTGGTCTTCTACCTCATAAATTACTGAAAAATAGTAAAACTAGTTGCATGACAAGACTTGTGAAATGTGATGTTTCATAAGAGGTATCGCTCCATTTAAACTTTTGAAGAGGTAACCACCTACGTTCTATGTGCACACATAAATACACATATATACAAGAGTGGCACCAACAAAAGATGAGACATCAGTAATAGATATTACGTATGGGTAGAAAAGGAAAACAGGAAAAATGTTAGAGACGCGAGAGTAAGAAGGGGTGAAATGTGATGTTTCATAAGAGGTATCGCTCCATTTAAACTTTTGAAGAGGTAACCACCCCTTCTTACTCTCGCGTCTCTAACATTTTTCCTGTTTTCCTTTTCTACCCATACGTAATATCTATTACTGATGTCTCATCTTTTGTTGGTGCCACTCTTGTATATATGTGTATTTATGTGTGCACATAGAACGTAGGTGGTTGCAACCACAAGATTATTTAGCAAACATAATAATAATCTCCGCGCATTGTTATTTCTAATCTTTTATCCGGTTACCTACGTCTTCATGAGGCCCGTACACTAACAGTATGCTAATTTTCTCCCAATTTTTCATCTCCATTTGTATTTTCAGTAGTCTTTCTGATACTGCTTCCCACCTTTGTACTGACTAAGAAATAATGGACAAAAATAACAATCTAAACGTAAAATGGAAGATCTTTCTAAGTCGGTTTTGTTCTAATAGGAGCGAGTCCGAAAAGATTGTTGTAGATTTTACATTTCCCCTTTTATGAAATCTCCAGGCTGAATATGCATAAGAATCGGCGACTTTAAACACCGTCATAAAATCGTAGCTAACTGCGCTTTTATTGAAAAATTTCGACTTTTGACCTACGTTCAGGTACGTATATCAGTTCACTTTAACAGGCATCGAATTACTTCGGCGAATAAAACGCTTTATTTCGTTCGGGTTATAAAAGCGTCCTATCGTAAATTTGACCAGTTTATGGTGTTATATATTGAGGAAGTATCGCATATTTATTCGATAGTGCAGTATTGGGTATTGCAATGTTGCCCCAATAAATTGCAAGTCACATTTATTTATTAAAATTTTCTCATTATTTTCCTGATGTCCTTTAGTAAACAGTTTGTTTTTTATTGGGATAATCCTTACCTACACAACTGGAAGAGTATAAAAATAAAGATCAGGCACATAGATATCTGTTTTGTACAAAATTTGCAAACCTATTTGTTGACACTTCCATGCTTCTAACAAAAGAACAATATAAGTAACATCAAGGCTAATATAAAAGACAAAATATGTGAAGGGATATCTTACAACCCGGGCTTTCTACAGATTGAGACTGCTAAAGGTTTTGGAATCTCAAAAAATTGGTATGCAAGCTAATCCATAATGAATAGTGGAGTTTTTTGGAAGTTATTAAATAATAATAAAACACTTGTTTAATCCTACTTCCAAACTTTTATTTTTGGCAAAGCCAAATGCCAGCATTTCAACCGCCAAGCGGCCTTCTTCGGTGGCTTAACAAGTTAACTAACAGTTATACTAAGCTATATATAAGTTATATTAAGCTAATGCATGTTGTTATCATATATACAAAATTGTTCAAACTGGAAAATTTTTAGTATTTTTAAAGTTTACCATTATAGAATTCGTACAAACATATCCATTATACTGGAAGTCCCTTTCTTTTTCTGCTAATGCTTCAAATTTAAAACCAACAACAAATTATGAATTTTGTTATAGTCAAAAATAATGTCTATATTATAGTTAGGGCGAAACGATACCATTAGACAGGTATCGATATTCGATATCGGTGCACTATCGATACTACCTAAAAGTACAGAAATATCGAATGTGTCAAAAGTATCAAGGTTGCTTCACTATATATATTATGATTCGGTGCTTAAATTATTGAATACTGCAATAATTTCGATTCGTATAGTTTAAATTCAGATATTTCGATACCTTCAATATCTTTATGCTGACCATCTTTTGATGAGTACTTTTCTAGCTTTGTGTTGTTTCAATTTTTAATATTTTAATTACTTTTGACACCGTCAATACATTTTTTTGATTCTTTAGATTCTTTTTAGTATGACTAATTTAATGGCATTAATATAAGCGCTGAACACTGTCAACTTCACACTTCAAAACTTGGATGAATTATACTATTTCACGGGACAATATACATTACAAGAGGAAGATTTTAACTAACGAGTGGAAATTAATTAAGAAAAACGCTGACACACGAGGGAAGTTAATATCAACAAATCTAAAAATGTTAACGAACATATACTTTTAATACAGGTATGTTTCGGAACTTGGGCCAGTCAAATTTCGCACAGATCTCGTTTTATATTATGTTATGGCAATATAAAGCCGCTATATTATTTTGCAACTAGTTTGGTACCTACTAGGAGATGATAACGATAATAATAACAAAGAAATATTTTTCTGATACTGCAAACTTTATATTATATTATATATTATATATATTTTAAGTAGTTCACTTGTTAAATGTAAATTGCGCCAATTCTATACATATTGTACCAACTTTTTGTTGTCGTAGGCTTACGTAATTAATGTATTTGCAGGAAATTAAAAAGAAACGTATATTTTGTTTCGATTTTCATTTTAGCTTTATGCATATGATTCCTTGAGTCAATGTAAGTATCGCTAAGTACATGAATCATTTCGAGGTATTAAAAATAAAGACACTGAATATACACCAACATGCAACTTACATAAATCAAAAAACTTCGTCGCTACAAACTCGAAAACAGATATATTTACACGAATTTTAAAATTTTACTCAAATGGGGTGCTTGGACAGAAACGAAAAGACGCGAAGTGTGATTGCAATTCAGGGTTGTCGCATGTACAGACGCGACTTCAGCACACGATCTTCCTGAAGGTGGTACGCAGACAGACTGAAAGTGCGCTCGCCGTTGCAGAACTTCACAGACGGACGCTGAAACTTGCGCGCATAATCGTACCTTCAGTGGGACGGTCGGACACACCGTCTATCTTTTCCGCTGGGAACGCATGTGCAATCCTTCACGTTCGAAACAAATGGATATTGGCGAAACAGGTGTCCTGCATGGATGGTGATTTAGGTTCAATTTTCAAGGGCGATCCATTAGTAACATACGTTCTGTTTACAGTTTCGTTGGTCTAATGGTGATCCATTTGCTTTTTTAATAAAAGCAGTTGCCTAGCAACGCTGTCATTCCTTGTTTTGACTAAACGCAGTGCAGTGCGAACCTTGGAACCGATATAAAATGTTTTATCAAAACTTTATTGTAAATTAGTATTAAATGAATTTTTGCTATACATCTGAGTCAAAAATTATGATTCTGTCCTGATATTATTGGTGAAAGTCCATCACATCTTGTTGAAAACATTCTCCTTGCTCTTCCGAGTAGGCACCCATATTATCTTCAAATTCGTTTAAGTAAGCTTGTAGCATACCCAGTTTATGTGTCGTTAAATCAGGCTAGAACTGAATTTACCTAAATAGCACATATTGCGTCATAAACTGATTGTTTTCCTGAAAAACAAACAGAATTGACGGAGATTTCCTTAAACAATACATCAAAAGACAAAGAAGGAGAAACACTATACCAACACAAAAGCATAAACATCTCTCTAAGTATAGTAACAATATTTTTAGTAATGCAACTCTCTTACCGTTTTTACAACCCTGCAATACTATTTACCTTTCATTTACAGGCGCAGTTGGAACGGCACGCGACCCCTCACAAATCAAACCCTCTCTTTGTGATTTTGCGAATTTCCAGTGTCGGCTTTAAGTCGTTTTAAAACTCGTTTTTGGTTTGTGTAGTGTATATTATTCTAAATAGTTTTTAATCACTCGGTTAATAAGAGGTTTTACATCGATCGTTTTTATTTACGTCTCAAAATGAATTGTACGTAGTTTTCGATGAGTAGCAACATTATTTTGCACAAGCAAAGTATATCTAGTTATAATAATTATATTTGTAATCTAACTAGACAACATGCACATCTGAGCATTTTTAATATGCAAAGAAAAATCTCGCATTCCTAAATATTTTTATTTTGATTTTTAACATTCCTGTAATATTTATATCCTGTGAATATGTTGAATGCTGTGCTAGCCGAAAATTATAAACAATGCATTTTAATATTTTTACAATCTTTTAACTATTAGAAACATGCGGTTAATGGTTAACATAACTAAATATGTAAATAAAAGACAAGTATTTTAGAAGAAAATAATAAGAATATATATTTTTTATCTAAAGCTCTAAAAAATAATTCCATACATCTATTATATTTTTATAAAAAGTCTAACAAGTTTACACCGACATAACTTAAATATATTAATTATTATCATCATCACTACTGTCAAATTCTGAATCACTGCTAGCATCATCATTAACATGTATTATAAAATTTTGAAAATTTGGGGATACATAGCTATTTTAAATTTTAATAACGTGCTTAATACAGCTTTTCCACAATTCTTTCGTTATACTACTTACCTCTTTACGCACTAAATCTACAACTCCCGAA
The DNA here is from genome assembly GCA_025024175.1 of Rhyzopertha dominica. Classification (NCBI taxonomy): domain Eukaryota; kingdom Metazoa; phylum Arthropoda; class Insecta; order Coleoptera; family Bostrichidae; genus Rhyzopertha; species Rhyzopertha dominica. The sequence goes on along the minus strand of QCXZ01000003.1, from coordinate 484,928 downwards.
CTTAAACGCGGACACGTATTGTTTCTTCGTATTCCTTTTTTAAGCGTACTCCACACTAATTCAATTGGGTTTAGGACGCAATGCTACGGTGGCAAACGCATAACTATATGTCCATGTCCTTTCGCTAGTTCATCAACTCGATATTCTTTAGGTATGTTGAGATTTTTTATTATTGTCAACAGATCTTTTTTAGTAACTTTTCCATCCGGAATTGTAATTTAATTCTTTTTTCATTTAATCAATTATTTCTATTTTTTTGTAGCTGATGTTGGCGCCTTGTTCATTAATTTTGAATGATAACTCGCGTTATCCATGACTATAACAGATCCTGGTGGTAGCCCTGGCAGTAACTGCTGCTGAAACCAAGTTTCAAAAAGTGTAGAGTCCATGTCGCAATGGTAGTCAGCAGAACAATTTTGGATCTGTTTCGCTGACAGTAATAAGCCATTTTCCATCCATCCGTCACTTCCTCCCGCATGAAGAATTATAATTCTTTTTCCTCTCGAAGGTGGTACTTGCAGAACACAGTTATTTGTCCCATCTGTCAGACCTTTTTTTATCAAGTCGTGGGTGTCGTACCACGTTTCATCCAAATATACGATATTACGATTTTCTTGGCGGTACCTTCTGATTTCGTTTATATGATCTCATCTCATTCTTTTTAGTCGGGTTGGTTCCATTATAGACAAACGTTGGTTTAATGTACTATAATTAAAACCGATGCTCCTCAAGTATTTTCTGAACCACTCTTCGCAATAACTTATGTCATATCCTAATTCCAAAAGTTTTAATTTCAGACTTGCCGTAGTTGGAACTTTATTTTCCTTATACATTTGGTAAATCACTTTTTTAATTTCTAGCCCAAGCTCTTTTGATATATTTAGAAATTTCTCCGAATTGCCTTTATTTTCAATAATATCTCTCACAGTCGTGTAGGGGACACCAACCATTTCACTTGTCACTTTTAACGGAGCACTGCACTCTTTTTTATTAAAAAATTGTATACATTTTTATGATTTCTTTGGCATCTTGGGTAAGGTAACGACGATTCCTCTTGTTTTCTTCAATTTGCACTTCCATGTTAGCGTCAGCAACTTCATTCTGAGCGGTACTTGGAGCACCTTTTTCCCAAGGACGGAACATTTTTCGCTTCTCTTGTCTCGCGCACAGAAATACTAAGACTGAATGCTAGTTTTGATTTGACCGGTAGTGAACTTTAAATAATCCGACCCTGCTTAACCATCTTCCGAAAATCGGACCTAAATTTATGGTAATTCGGTTATTTGCGGTAACCTGCTGTTCGAGATGAAAGATAAATTTTATTGCAGGGTTGTAATAACGGTAAGAGAGTTGCATTACTATACCTGATTGTTTAATTGCTGGTCAGTGGTAGAACTACATTGACCAGGAATATATATCTGTTGTTGCTGTGAAGTAATGGTAGAATGAAGCTGTGAAGAAATTATTAAACATATAAAACAAAGACAAATAAGGGGAAACACTAAACCAACACAAAAGCATAAACAGATCTGTAACTATAGTAACAATATTTACCTTTTTTATTACGCACTTCCCAGAACAACTATGGATTATGTCATTAGTGTTACGATTCGAATTAATATTCTTCAACTGAAACCGTCTAAAAGCTCAGATTAATAGCCTGTACAGCTATCCGCTGGCAGTGCTCTCAATATGTCGCAGACCAGAGCGTATTCATTAAATTTATTAATTGTAGGGGCACCTGGGACCGCAGACACTCGTCTGACAATGCTTCAGTTTCCCGGAAATTTACGATGCATTCCCGGTTTAAATCCGGGGATTCGTATATTTGCAATAACAACAGAAGTTGGAGTTCCAGGTCGGAATCCATTGTGCTTGTTTGCACTTGACTGAAAAGATCGCCCGATCTGACCCGCTTTCAAAAGCTACAAATATTACATGTCCCGATTGTTCTGTCGACGTGTACACATAGACGGGTGTCTCGTTAGCTTGCTTGTTGACTAATTATCTCTCTGTATTGTATATTTGACAGAAGTTGTTGGAATTGCAAATACAACTAAATTACTTGCAATGTCATTGCCTTTCGTTGAAAATTACGAAGGTTTTGGCTCGTTAAACATGTGAGAGCGGATCCCGAAATGACACAGTCGCAGAATTTATGTTTAAGTGTATGAACTGATCCATCTCAAAGTGGAATGCTATGTTATCATTTTTAGTGCTTAATCATCCAAAATCTTTATTTTTTCAAATCTCTTTATGTAACCCTTAAGGCTATGTGAATTATAGCACTGAAAATGATGGATGTTCTTTCCCCCTTCTAGGCCTTTATGTTTATCGGTAGATTGGCTTGTTGTTACTGGTATATTCCTTAATTCCCAGTCAACTAACTTGACTTTGCATCTCCTGACCGTTGGAAATATTAATACTGCCTATGCCTTCTGGTTCTTCTCCTATTCTAAAACTTTTTAAATGCTGTCGTGGTCGCAAACACTTCAGAAATCCACAATCCACTTCTTGACACCAACTGTTACGTTGTAGAGGTTCCGAGAACGTGGATTTCTACTTTAACGTCCTTTATATATACACTAGTACCAAAATACATTAAAACCAAGCACAACTAGATCGAAACACCATAATTATAATACTACTAAATCAGTAAACTCACTAGCACCTAAAACACTTTAGGAAGCCCGTTTCGCTTCTGTTCCTTTACCTTTCGCTTGCTTTATCGCTTTTCAAATCAGAATTGCTCTCTTCCATTAATTCTGGAAATAGAATTTTACGTTCGCCTTCTTCTATTTTTGTGTTATGTAGTAAATTCAATTCAAAAAAGATCGTTCTCCCCGGCCGGGAATCGAACCCGGGTCTCCCGCGTGACAGGCGGGGATACTAACCACTATACTACCGAGGACTTACTTTTCGGCAACTCTTACAGTTTTCTAGCTGACTTCACTTGGTATCATTGGACTTTTTTCATATTTTTGTACATAATATAATATATGCATTGCAAATATATAGTTTTACAATGCTCTGCGTCTATTGGTGGGCTCTTAAAATAATAGACAAACTTTGATATGAAAACTATTCCTAAAAGAGATTTTGTACACTTATTTCATTGAGGGGTTGAATATACCTATTCTACAGAGACCTGTTGTTATAATAAAAAATCTTTGTATATTCAGAACGTCAATCATCTTTTAGGTACTTCAAATAATTAAATCGGAAGTAAATATAATAAAAAAACTCACTGCTCATAAGTTTAAGGTAATTTTCAGGAAGTAGTAGACTTTAAAAGAACAGTACTTAGCTTTATAGCATAAATGTATAAAACTCGAGCGCCACTAGAAATGCTAATAAAAAAAGATTTAACCATGAGTTAAGTTATGCACCGTAAAATATTTTTTTCTTTAAGCACAAAGGGTGAGCGATACCCTAATTTTGTATGGCCGCAGTTTGTAACAAATGTACAGTACACAATTCCATTTGATTTAATGCGAATATTGAAACATGTAATAATGTTTTCAAACAATTTCCAGACTAATTGAGTAAAAATATATTTGTTCTTTCATTAATAATAAATTTTTCATCAGTTCATGGTTACCCACGAAAAGATTTCAATTATTAAGTATGTCATGATAACTCCAATTAAAATAACTGAGTAAGTTAATGGAAAGAAAAATAAAAGTAACTGAGAAATTACTCTGATGGTCAAGAGCCTGCAACCTAAAAAAGACTAACGTTAAATGCACAACCATTTCTCTAGAATTCATAATATATTGCGATCACACAAACACATATTTAGGTCAGTCACAACATTGATTCATTGCAATCGAATGCTCTTGCACAAAACACGCGTTTATTGGTTCCTTTCAGGAATACCAATGTGGTTTATTGTACAATAGCTATATATAGCATTTTGCATGACTAAATAGTCTTAGTACTTATGTGATACCCCAATATGAAGGTAAGAGACACTATCTACCATTTAGTACTAACTTTCAATACTAAAAATTTGACTTAATTTAATTGAAAATCTCTTGCACGAACGTTATGGTGTACTTTTGTTGTGTAGGTACTGGTACGTGTGACCAGCCTTCATAGAACTACACACACAAATTAATTTACTATATTGAGTAAAAATAGCCCAAAATCGAATTTTATGACAAGATCCTGATCTTATTTATAGTGAACTATAAACATATCTACGTGAACATTACATATTTGTCACTGTGTCTAGAATCACACTCTATTCTTCTATTCCTTTAACTAAAGAGTTTTACTTGGTATACATCGAGTTTCCCTTCTTTGTTTCCTGCACTTAGGGTTTTCCATACTGTATTAACCTCGACATAATCCAAATTAATAGAAGCTCGATTTATGGTGATGTACAGTTAATCGTGTTGGGTTTAAATTTTTTTGGGAAAGATCAAGAATGGAAGTATGTATTGGCTGACACCCTTCAGCACTGGTAACCTTACCAACCTGCTTTTGGCCTTTAATAGCGATGACTTTAGTAGGTTTGTGCACAGTAGTTACAGAGGTTTCATCACATTTGTGTATATGATTCATAGTAAATTGATGCTTAGATAATACACATTGAAAATTTTCGAAAAACATTGTGTTTATCGAGCTGTTGTCCTGATTCGGGTCTAGAGGCCGTTGTCGGTTGGGATTGCTTCCTAACGTTTCGCTAGCACGAGGGGCAAGCTTCTTCAGAGGTCCTTCCCTCTCCAGTGCTGGATGTAGTCTACAACTGTGGGTCAAAGGCTAATTAGTACACCTGATGCTACTTTTTCAATAGCGATGTCTTTTTTCAGGTTGTAACTGCACTATGTKTCATCGGATTAGTCTATGCAGATCCCCAGAACGCTCCTTATCCACCTAGTGGATACAGACCTGATGGGGAGCCATTCACGCTGCCTCCGACACGATTCTCAGCACCGCAGTATCAGCAGCCGCAAACGGAATACGGAGCTCCAGAACCTCAATACAGTGCTCCACAGATCTATCCTTTGCAGCTGCAGCTTCCGTACAAAGCTCCGGTTCCATTCAACGAGCCGCAAGTACAGTACGGAGCGCCTGCAGAACCCCAAGTACAATACGGAAGCCCGGCAGAACCGCAACGAGAGTATGGAGCCCCACAGGAACAAAACGGGTTCAGCGGGTCTCCGGAAAATCAGGCTTCCGGTTTTGCACGGCCGCAAATTTCGGAAGGTCAGGAGCAGTATGATGTTAGAAGCAACTATGCCAAGGATATAGATGATCGAGGATTTGGTTCAAAAATCAGGTACGTCTATATTTGATAATTTATAATTTGCCAAAAATGCCAAAGTTAACGTCGCTGTAGTTAAATTCTAGTTTATTAGTTATCTTATCGTAAATAACATAATGAAATCACGTCTAAACGTATGATAACATAATCTACAGATAATTGAAAGTTATTAATATACAATTTACAGTTGAGAGAGAGGTTAATAGAGGTGTTCCTTTTTTGAAGACTAGATTAATCAGAAATTATATGATTGGTGTAGACAACCCATGTCTTCTGGACTCTATGTACATTTTCACTCATATCATAAAATGGGAAAATGAATATAAAATTACTTTTGTAAGGGGTCTAAAAATAGAGTTCAAAACATCTCACATCCACATCTCCTTCAAAAAATAAAAATCCTCAAACAAATTTTGTTAAAGATGGCTATCCTAACAAATTACTTAACAAATATTTCTGTATAACAATGAAAACCATAACATCGTTCCCAACAATTCAATAGGCAGCTTTTCTACCTGCCCTAGACGTAATTTCTCTTGAATATTGCCGTTTTCCACATATCAAGAAGCTTAGTGACAAGGAATTTGATGTTAAAAACATTTCATATTATTCTGTAGTGATTATTTCATACAACAATTCAGCATTATCTGCAACGACCTCATCTATATTTTATATAACACGTCTAATTTTACTCCTTCAAAAGTTAACATCGAGAGAGATGCGCACTCTACAGGTATAAAACGATAAAACAATTTTTTGTCATCCAACAAATTGTCAAAATATTTGTTATTGACCACATTACTGTAATCATAAAAGTGTGCCTACCCGAATATAAAATAAGTTAACAATCAAAATATTCTAATAGATATATAATTTCAGGTCAAATCCAATAGCTAATATAGCTAAGCAAAGAAAACAACCGCAGCCACTAAAGTCTGAATCGCCCCAGTCGAGTGTTTTGAACAACAAAGGATCCGATAGCAACAACGAAAACTTTGAAGAAATTGAAAATAAAGAAACAGATACACGCTACGGCCCACCTATAGAAGACAGCAATAAAAAACCAACTAATACTTACGGACCACCGTCCACTACTACTGCTAAAACACCTGCCAGAAGAAGAAAGCCATCGAGGAATCCAGCTAGACGAAGAAGACCACGGCCAACTACTACTACAGAAGTAAGCTAAACGAAACTGCCTTTTTATAATTTTTAGTCTATATATTATCTATATCGACGTACGCAACCAATACTATCACAACTCAATTCTATTTAATTACTTTGACTACTTAAACTTAAAAATATTTATTGGTAGGAAAGCAACATTATTTAAGATTATTAAATAGAATATAACTTTGGAATTGTTTAAGCTTTCATCATACGGGGCCGTTTAGAGACACAAGAATTCTGTTCTTATTATATAATATCTTTCMTGCAAACTGATTTTTCCGATTCTATTGACTACTTAATTTCCCTCATAAAAAATTATTTCTACTACGCAAAAAACGTTGTTGATGTGATTAATGATATTTAGATATAGTGGAGACAGTATTATGTTGCCAAATGATGAAAATCATGTTGTACTGCGCAAGAATGCAATTCATTTCGGTGCTTACTAACTTCCTCTATAATCATTCATCATCAAAAGCACATTGATATTTTGATTGTTGTTGTTGACTCTTATGTAAACCAACTTTTCCTTTTAGGTAGGTAAGGTACTCAGCAAAAGCCTTTGTGAAGGATGTATCTGTTACATTTCTAGCACTAGCCCATAATAATTAATATACATTAGATTCACAAGTTGGCCTAAATGCTTTAAATCGTTCGCACATGACATTTGGTAATTATGGATCTAATTGTTCATACTATTACAGCAACCCAATGAAATAGAAACAGAGGAACGAACGGAAGCCGCTGTGTCAGTCGCCAACGCCTTTTCCGGACGATACTATTTGCTGTTACCAAATGGCAGCCTACAAAGGGTTGAGTACAAAGCTACTGGCAATGAAGACAACGAAAAGAACAACGAAGTCATAGCAAACTTCATGGTACAAAACGTTGAACCTATTAAAGATCCGATTTATACTTATACATCACCTGTAGTGCAGTTAAATAAATAGACTGTGGATGCACAAACTTATGGGGATAGGTTGGCTCAATTTGGAGAATCGCAGACTATAATGTTGCCTGCGATGCAAATGCAAATTACTTGTGTAAATTGTCGTTTCGTGCTGTTTTTTCTCATATGTTTTTACAAAATACTATAATAAAAATATAGCATTTTTTGGACCAGGTGGTTCACAAAATTTTAAAACCAAAATTTTTACGGAAATATTTAATAACCAGTGCAGAAATCTATAAGTTTGGCTTTCCTCTCCTCTCATTCTTCCCTTTTCTAGCTTTCTTTTTTTTTCTTATCTTCTTTCTTTTCTATATTTTTATGTATTCTCTTAGATTAGAATGGTAGGTAGTCGTCAGTCAAGTACTGAAATATTTATGCTTTACTGGCGGAACCGCGCCTATTGTCACTTTTTTAATATAGTTAATTATTATTTAATTTTATATATMTGAAATMGTGGCAATAAAGTTATTTTTATTATTMTTAATATATTAGTATAAAAATGAMGACAAAGTTGAAACTTGAAGGAGACGWTAGTCTACGAAGTATTTAGGAAACCCAGAGCAAGTAGTTGTTATTGCGGATAGCGAAATTCAAAAGTTATAGACAGATATTGGCTTGAGAAATGTTTAGAATTATTAACAATACTAACTATATACACTGGAAATTTACGATAGTAAAGTATATACAAATATGTGAACCTCACAATACAAACTCACAAAAAAACGCTTATAACTTTTAAAGGGCTATCGATGGGTATAGCAAATTTAATTTATTGTGCTTATGCAGAATTAAATTTTGCATCAACACAGTAAATTTTTATATTTTCACATAGGTCTTTCAGATAAGAAGGATATTTGAATTCAAAGTTGACTAAATCTAATAATATATATTTAACAACATAATGATAGTTTGCATGTTTAATGGTAGTTTCGAGCAGCCAAATACTATGTTTCAGTGTTTGCTAAGTTTGAAGTTACTGAACTCTAAAGCAAGCAAATGTACGACGAAATATAGAGTGTTTTATTTAAAATAATAATATTACCAAGAAGTAGAGTATTGTATCTAAAGTGTATACTTGATATAACTATTTCTTGGTCTTTCTGTATCGAATCGATCCTGTGACAGACATGCTTTGAATAATAAGAATATTTTGTTTTCTGTAATATAATACACCATATTCAGATCTAGAGCTGGCAACATTGCCAAGGGCGAAACAGCACTGTCAATGTGTCAATGTTAACTGTCAAAAACTGACTGAAAAGTGATAAACATTGTGTGCAAAACAGCTGATTCGTGCTTTCAACATTTAAATAGTGTTCTTATTACATTTCAGTTAAATATATATTGGACAGGGGCATTAAAAATTTTGAAACATATGATTCTAGCCACGGTGTAAAGTATTTTGTGTTATAAAGCGATAAATAATTAAATCTTCAGCTGTGGATAACTAAAAATGGTAATTTCACACGGCCTTCACTATGTACACCTAATTTCTTTGCATGCTGCTAAATTATCTCCAACTACTGGCTTTATACCTATTGTCGATAACACTGCTATGCTATCTTTACACATTTATGCTACGAAGGCCCACGATGTGTTTTGTAATTAGAAATAGTTCGTCTGTCACCACTGTCACTTTCATACAACAATTTCTGGTACATTTAATTCTATTTGTGCACGTGCCAAATTTAACCATCCTTCATTATATAACCTGAGCTAATAATAATGTACGATTGTAGCGAAGAAAAAAGTACACTGGTGTGCGTGAGAGGTAAACCAGGGCGTAGTTGGCTGTCTGCTATTGATCACAGGAAAAGGAGTTTGCTGTATAGAATGCTTTGGGTATACAGAAAACGCTTATTAAAAAGGTAATGGTAATTCTCATTATTTCATTGACCTGTAAGATGCAGTTATTGTAGCTTAATTTTGTATAGGTATAGTATAGTTGGTTGCATATAACATGGATTGAATCTTTATTGCTGATCTTTGCTTTAATTTTATGTGCATGATGGCAATATAATTTAGTACCTTTCGTTTATTTTGTATGTGTAGGTAGTGAAGTGTGTGCAGTACATATAGTGTTTTGTTACGTGTGCAAAATTAAGAAATGATGGAACGCAAGAATCGAAGTAAATACCATTTATACAGTGACATTCTTACAAATTTGGTATGGGCTTCAATAATTCCAAGCAGCCTATTGACACTCTATTTAACTGATATGTAAGTATAACATAAAAATTAAGTAAGAAAATTTGGCGGCAACCATGTCACTGATGGAAAACTTTAGGAGGTACATGTCTGTAAACCAAGAGTTTGGTAGACAGTAACCCAGAATTTAATTTTAAAAAATTAAATAGTACTTGTATAATGGATTCTTTAGACTGTAAAAGGTTTTAAATATTAAATATTTTGGAGACAAAAATTGTGTTGTTTTAAGGTGCGGGAAATAGTACTGATCCCTTATAATTCGGAGGGTCACAGGCCGCCACTAAATATATAAATATATATTTGATGTTTTCAAATTGAATCCTTGCTTGCTTCCTAGTTTTAGCTAGTTATTAAGTTCAAGTGTATTTACTAGTACTAGTACTAGTGTTGATTATAACTTCTTTGTTAAAATAAAATAATGACCCTATTACAAAAATTAAACTTATATGCCAAAAAATTTGCCACATTTTTGACTTTTTGAAGTTCATTATTCAGAATGATTGTAACTACTAGAAATATTTCATTTTATGTCTCTATGGTTGTTATTCTTTGATATTATACTGTTAAGCTTAAAAAGAATAGATCAGTTTTGTAATAGATATCAAATTTTGGTTATCAATAACTAAAAGAGCAAGCTCATGAACTATGGTTTAATAATGTAGTCTTCAGATGTAAGCTAATGATGTGTGATGATAGTAATGATTATAAGAGATTTAATTGTATTTAGCAGGTAGATATATTTATAAAAAATATTCCAATTCTGACTTGGACTTTGAATAGGATGCAGTGGTTAGTACATTTGACTAGTTATCAAAAGATCCCGGGTTTAATTCCTGGTCAGAGCTGGCAATGGCTTTTCATAAATATATCTACCTGCAAAAAAAACAATAAATCTCCTATAATCATAATAATCAGATTGTAATTTGCTTTTCATATTAATAAAAACGAATACGTACGCGCATGGTTCGTACGTTACGTTTAGATCACATTATCTGCCATAACCATAAATGTTGTAATCGAAAGAATCTCGCACGATTAGCATGTGTTCTAGACCTCGATTAGGCCATGTTTCATACAATTCTCAGCGTTATCGTGAAGTTCATAGCATTAAAAATATTCGCAACATTGCACAATGCGTCTTGCAATGCAAATACCACAATTCTAATCAGGAAGCAACTTAGGGATAAATTTTCTGCAAAAAATGATCGCGCGGAATACTACTGTGCCGTGCGTTTGGCGTACAAGATTGATGCTGTGGTGAATTGCGGTCTGTTTATGGATAACGGGTTTGTCTTTATTTTGTTATTTAATGCTTATCTGCAGATTGTTTGCGTTTAGTCAAATTGTGACGTCTTTGTATACAATGTTGCGTCACAAATGCTAGTTACTTTTTGCAAACCTACGAAACATTCTACCAGAACATGCTTCATGTTTTTCGAGCCGATTGCTAGCAAATTGCGTATTTACTGCTGTATACTACTTGCCTGTTTTAGTAGGTTAACAAAATGTATCCCTCCAGCGGGTTTTAGTAGCTCTAATTTAACATTTCCTGATAGGCATTGACAATTTTTATAATGAGGCATTTACCCCTCTTCCATTTACAAAAATTGAGGGTGAGAGCTGCCTAAGGTTCAAATAGGTACATCTACCACATTTAGAGAGAGAGAAATAATGTAAATTTGCCCCCAATAGCAGAAACCGTAAAGAAAAAATCGCTCGTAAATTACAGATTTTTGGGAGTAACAAATCGTACAGTTTTTTTTTATTACCTTTTGTATGAATGCGTTTAACGTTTTTATAGCCAATATACTCAACCTCTGTATGGTACATACAATATCATGTACATTGCTTCCTTTGTTAAACTAACATAGTGTTAAAAAGTTCCTAGAGAACATCCCAGACCACAGATTAACGCGTTCAATTGTGAAATGGTGACGCCATATTTTAACACAATGATGTTAACACGTTGTAAAAACGGAAATCAGTCCCTGGTCAGTTCTACCTACGACAAGATTTGAGACAATTCTTAATCTGATCTTTTCAAAGCAGTTTATATCTCTTTTATATTGACGCCAGAATAATAAAAAACTTTTTTGATTGGACATATTCCTAGTACCTTTTCTTCATGGTTGATACTTGGAATTCCATTTTTAAACCAATGAACACGTTATTTGGTAGTCTATATTCAAAACTATTTATTATAATAACTTTTTATTTTTTGGGGCTATTCGACCTTTTTTATTCAATTAGAACACTCTTTTATCCAAAGTCAAGCTTTCGATCTTTAATTTAGATCTTCATCAGGACAACTACAATACAATATGTACAAGACAAAGTTACCTACTAATAATAAATACAATGGTGTTACTTACAGGAAATTTGAGATTATTAGTGATAGTTATTTTAACATTATTCTACTATAATTATGGAAGATTCTGTACGAAATTATATTGAGACGTATTGTCAAATTCAAATTCAAATTTCAAAACCGCCAACCAATACTACCACTCTGACAATATGATCAACTGTTAATTTTAAATAGTCACTAAATCAACATTTGTCATAAAAAATCCGCTTTTAATTTTGTATTTCATTAAATAAATAAGCAACTTTAAAAGATATATTCTATTTATGCAAAATCTGTGATAACAAGTACGTATATATATTACTTAAATTTTGAAATTTGAATTTGACAATACGTCTCAATATAATTTCGTACAGAATTTTCCATAATTATAGTAGAATAATGTTAAAATAACTATCACTAATAATCTCAAATTTCCTGTAAGTAACACCATTGTATTTATTATTAGTAGGTAACTTTATCTTGTATTGTATTGTAGTTGTCCTGATGAAGATCTAAAGCTTGACTTTGGATAAAAGAGTGTTCTAATTGAATAAAAATGGTCGAATAGCCCCAAAAAATAAAAGGTAAATATCAACTACGACTGCTACTATCTTGAACTATTATAATAACTATAACATTAGGAGTACAACTAAAGCCCGATATCGTTAGCCAAACAAGAACGATTCTTAGTCGATTTTAAGCTACAGTACAGCAAGTTTTACCCATAATTATTTCCTTCATCTCTCAAATAAAAATTTTGGCAGATCACATTCGTAGTTACGATTGAAAATAGCCAATCAGACGCTGATATTACAAATCAAATATCAGAATCGACTATTTTAATATAGTAATAATATAATATAGGTACCTCAAATCAAGTTATTATCATTATATATTATATTATATTAAGTATGATGTCCTTTTTATTTTGTCAAATAAATAAAAGTATGAGAGATTCGACCGAATTGACTTTAATTAAAAGCCTTTGTCAAATTACTAATGCCAGTTTGGTCTCGTCAAATTTGACAGTCGCGTACTGTCGAATAATTGATGGCAATATAAATAGTCGACTGTTTATCAAAATCTTGTGATATTACAACTGTAAAACATCTTTCATTACGTCCTTATCGCAATGAAAAAATCATTATTGCACCCAAACAGTATTCTGCTCTAGTTAGAATTATTGGCTTAGCTTCTTTATATTCCAAGGTACGAATATTCTCGTAGATGCTTTATAATTCGACTGCAAGGCGACTTAATTTTTGTTATCAAATAGCAGCTGTAAATTAAGGAACTAACTGTTGTTACGCATGACGTCAGAACATGTAATTTCAGGAATTAAATGATGTTGAATATCTTAGAAATCATTAGAGCAAAACGAAACACCCAACACAATGGAAAATTAGTTAGAATATATTTTATAAAATCATGTTTTTGCTCATTTCTTTTATAAAACGCCCGGCACATCATTTTATTGGTAAAGAGCCACTTTCTCGCGTTGGATGAGTAGGATAAAGTTGTATTTTCGAATGTAGCAGGCGAAAAATTTATTTTTCTTAATATAACAAGAATGAGAATTATCAACAATGAAGTAGCATCTATGTCTCACATATTTTAAGTACTTATCAATTTAATGGGAAACATATTTTAGGAATACATCAAAGTTGTGTTACAAGTGTAACTAACACTAAAAATACAGATGAAGTATATTTCCTTCCATAAGAAATGTAAATTGAGTTGAGCACATATTTGACACACAAATTAAATTGTTATTCATTAGTTTTGAATAAGAATTCAATTTGAATTTACATAGCATTAACAAAACTTCACCCTTTGACAATTAGGTTTAATAATTCATTTGTGACTGTCCAAGTTATAGCCAACTAGTGAAAATTAAAACAATGCTCTTTCAAAATTTAGCAAAATCCGATATGGCATGTATAAGACATGAAAAATTTTGTCTAACTTTTCTGATGGAGAATGTTTTTATTTAACACACGCACCTCATATCAGTACCTGGCAAAAAATTATCACCTATTGATGCAAAATAATTATTTTGTTTGCAGGCAGCGGTGAAGCTTAGTAGTTTTAATGAGAGAATGATATCTCACAGTAAATGCACACACCAACAGGTTGGGTGTTGGTGAAGTTTCCCGCAGTACTACACCCATGATAAGGATACTTTTCATTTATTTACTCTTTACGGTATCTTTCGATATCATATTCGTTTACAGTTTCGCATCAGTGTTCAACAAATTGTGAGTATTATTTCATTGAAAACCCTTTGCGACACACATTGCTTGTTTTTGCCACAACAAGGGCGACTCGATAATTATATTGGACGCACATCAAGACTCTCATTACGAAATCAACAATTCGCGAAAACATTACGAGGTGTAATAAACAGTGGTGTGACTTGGTTCGCCAAAACGTCATCGCAAAAAGCGAATAATACAGGTTGACCATTCCCCATGGTAAAAACATTCGTTAGGAAGTCGCAACGGTGGTGAATTCGTTACGGTGTTGGCTCTAGGTAAAATCGTTCACCATTCGCCGACCGTTGCCCGCGATGATCGGTTAGGCGACTCGGAAAGGCAATGACGGTAAAAGACAATAATTGTTGTGCCTTGGAAAAACTCACTTACACCTTAGTTTTGGATGATAATGTGGTCGTGTCGAAGTGCAACAGCGGCTGCTGCAAACGACAGACGAAAAGGTAATTCTGTAGCTCGTAGAGAAAAAGTTCGCGTGCCTTTTTTGCATTATGATCAGGTGAGGTACCGGCGTTTTACCTGCGCGGCCACGTGGTGTCTGGCTTAAGACTCTTTCGTAATCGTAATCTTATCTGCATTTTAATATCCACACTTGTACGAGGGTATATTGATTTGTATCTGATCTACATAAAATTCGTCACAATATTTTAAATTAGATTATTCGACATAATTTCCTTTAAGGCATACATTTAGCACAATGCTTATAAAAAATATTGTGACTTTATGTTTAGGGAGGCTCCTAAATACTACATAAACAAACACTTCTTCTATAACTGACTTCACTTAAACGAAAGCTGACCCAATAATAGTCTAATGGTGCTAAATCGGGAGAATAGTGTAATGCAATCAACCACTTGTGGGCAGGGACGCTATCTTCCAAGTAGATCACACCTTCGATAAGTTTTCCGCATCGTTGTTCTACAATTCTTTAATGTAATTTAGTTAACAACTCACTATAATATTCAATATTCACAAAAATGAGCTATCTGGACGAAAAGTTATCAAATGCATGTTGAAAATTCATTTAATAAACACAATTTTTAACAGAATTGCTCGAATGTTAAAACCACTTAATTAAAGAGTTTAAAAGCAATTTCGTTTTAATCTATTTAAGTCAGCGTGCTTTCGAGCTGTCCTAATTAAGTAAAAAAAATTAATATGTTGTAAGTGAATTGTTATCACTATTGTATTCAAATTTGGAAATAGAGGTGGTTACCAATTCGACCCTGACACCTGACGCTTGATACCTTACGTGGTGTTAGCAAAAGAATAAAAGGAATAGTTATTAAAAACATTTTGATAATGTTCTTCATTATTGAACTATTTTCAGTAGAATAATGAGTCTATTAGTAACACAACTTATGTGGATAAGTACTATCAAAAATTGAACTATTTAAATTGCATACGAACACCAGCATTTTATAGCATGTTAAATTATTACCATTAATTTTCTTTCTTTTATTCGGGTAGTTAGTACAGAGTGGATCATTTTTGTTCGGATATTAGGATATGGCCTATATCCTGTAAGAGATAGAGGAAAACTAATCTAAGTGTCTAGGTATCTTTTTCGAACATAATTTAATGGCGCAAGCAGACCTTGGCTTACTTAATACCATTTTAATATAAAGGGTATTTTTCGGTKTTTAGCTAGTGGATCTCTGAAACTAGCGGKGATAGAAGGCGGATTAAYTGGGAATTTTGTCTCCCTAATTTCGAAGGTCGTAAAAGTGCAAATTCAAAAGCTGCGGAAAATGATGTCCCCAATCAATTAATGTCATTCAATTTTGCAAGTATTTCTTGAAAATCATCTGATTGCGGACATTTTTACAGCCTTTATTATTAAGCTTTTTCGTAAAATTAAAAATAATGAGTTAAAAGAATAAGAAGATATCACCAAATTTTCTTTCATATCTAATCAGTCATGAAATTTTTGAAAACCCAAAAGGTGCCAAAAGGTTAGGCTCACAAAACTGCAAATATTTCCCCTTTTACCTTCCTCGTATTTCCGTTGGTTTCCGAAATCTCCAAACTTGTTAATTATACACTATGAGTCATCTCCTGCTTATCTTCATGTCCTGAGAATATTATTTCTTATCTTATTACACGCCAACCTGTAACGGTTTTTTTTTATTGTTTAGTGTTCCCCTTTTGAAAAATAGCAGTGTGAACTCCATTTTGCCAAAGTTGTAGGTTGAATGTTTCCTAAATGCACTCATTGAGAAACATTTTGTACCCTTAGAAGCTCGGAAACAAACTGATTGTTTCACTGTACTTTGCTGCAGGGTTTTATCAGATACTTTTGAGGATCGTTTTCAAAAAACATAAGAGCCCTTCAGTACGGCTCTTATGTTTTTTAGGTGTGCATAATTTGTTTACATCCCTGTCTTTACCGGACTTGTAAAGTTTTATTGTGCCTTGAGTTTGAAGTTTATATTTGTTATTTCAGTAATATCATAGGCATATTGGATCTGAAATTAATTTTTGTGCATTTGCCAATTGTTTTATCTGATGTTGTGGTTATTTTTTAATTTCAAACTGCTCTAAATGATTTTATTTTTATTCTTTTATATCGGAATGTAAGGTCAGTGAAATAACTCTACGTCTTGTATTCCGAATCTGCAGAGTCTATTTTTTTAACGGAAACACTAACATTATTAATATAATTGAATTACACGAACTATCGTATCGTATCTTTCCTTATAGCAACCAAACGTTTAAACTGAAACATAATTGTAGAGCTCTTGGATGTACTAACTTGGTCGTACATTTCGGAATTTTAGAAATTTTAACGAACGCTATTAACATTATGGCTATAGAAGTTAATAGCAATGGCAATGAACTGGTCTGTACTTATAAGGGACAAATTGATTTTTTTTGGGATCTTGCGAGCACCACCGTAAGACAAATTAGTCTTTGGCGATATCTTATATGGAATTCGCACAGTAGACTTCAAAGTATGCAATAACTCTAATCTTTATGATGAGAGGCTTTTCGTTGTTTCTAAACTTGCGATGGAGTTCCTACAAATATTGTTCGTGATGTTGAATGCGAGCTTGACATAATCGAAAGTAAAATCACACTTTTTAACAGCTGAATTTTTCATTATTTTCGAACAAATCGTTAACATTTAGTTGATTTCATAGCCATCTTAAAATTATAATATGTAGGACAGTGCTCATGTTTAGAAATTTTAGTGGCGACGTTATTTTTCAAATGTAGAAGAAATTTTTTAATATGATGTTTTGTTTTCAATTTGATGGTTTACCAGAAAACAGCATCACATCAATTATTTTTTTATTATATTATAATAATAAACGTTAAAAAAACTACTAGTTAGTTCGTTTTAATTTTTTAATAATAAAGTTACAAATGGTGGCCACTTGATTTGAATCAGCCCCTTATGTAATATTATGAATACATTAATTTATGCGATATCATAGATTGCATTTTGCAGACTAGATTAATGGTTATTATTCATGTCATCATGGACTAAAATCCTGTTAACATTAATTAACATAACTAGGCTATGCACATTAACATTGTTGATCACTATTTTTACTACATCTTCTTAATTACTCATTTCACTGGGAAGCAATGACGAATAATTTTATACAACTAATTTAAAAGTAATATATAAATTGGCCTTGAACATTCATTCTGCAATAACTTGTACCATAATTCGGGTTTGTAATAATCAAAAATTGGCCGACCAGTTTCTACCCAAAACAACTTTTTATTAACGCGTATAAAAGATTCGGCGGGTTTAATTATAGCAAGTTAATAGTGATATGCAAAACTTATATTATGTCCAATTTTCGATCGAAAAAAATCTCATGATTTTCTGACGCGTTAAACAAAACGTAACGCGAATCGGTTTATTTACTTAGAACACATTTCTTAATGCTGCTGATGGAATATCCCGCAAGCAGCTGAATTTTACGGTCATGGCAAATATAGTACCACGCTTATTACATAAACATTCTAATATTATCCAAGCTCATTACATTTCACATGTTTGGAAGTAGTGGAAGTGTTCAGTAACAACTGATTTACGGTAAAATGCAATGTTTACAATTTCAACTAATTACTTATTAAATAGCACCATGCCATCGGGTACTTTTGCAATAGCAATAAACTTTTGTTTATGAATGTGGATAATTTACTATGAATAAAATAGGTACGTAAGCAGATTCATCTTAATTTTAAACTGAACTTGTAGTTTGTTTTCTTGTGAATTTAACAACTATTTTTTTGTTACTTTTGCCAAAATTTCAATATTGTTATTTGTCATTTTCAACATTATTGTCAAAAACATCTTCCGCCATTTCGACTCTACGTTGATTTTACCTTCTTATACGGTCTACACATTTTTATAATAAGCAAGTTCTATAAGAATAAATAAATTTGTAGTGTTTTCCCAAAATTTATTGCTTTTAAAGCATACCTTACGTAACGCAAATAAAATTTATAGTCTCGAAAGATACTGTTTTGTTTAGAAATTATGCAACTAATAACAGGCAACAAACGAGAAAAAAAACACTGAAAAAGACAAGAACTCGACTGGTTGACACACAAGAAGAAAATGATTGCTTCTAAATCTGACACAGCACAAGAAGACAATAGACAATATTAAATAGGTACACAGGTAAATATTTTAGAGAAAGTCGTTAATTACAACTAGACTGGGCAGTATTAAATATTTTCATCATTTTCAAGAAACGCGTTATTACACCGTTACCACAGTTTCTTAATAATGATGAACAAGAATCCTAAATTAAGACTTCGCAGGAGGAAATCGATCATCTGATTGAGTCGATAACCAAAGGCTTCGATGAATGCATACAACACCATCGAGACTTTATCTATAATTAATTTCTTTGAAGGTTTACTTATTTTATTCGAAATTGGGGTTCAGTAAACATTTAAGTACACCAAAGTTTGTTCAAGTAAAACAATTATTATTGTTTGTGCTTATTTCTGTGTCAGAGGGTGTAATTATATGTATAGCCCTATATAAAAAGCAACCCATTTATAGGAAGACACTTGGGTGTTACTTAATCCCATTTATTATTTTAGCAGATCATAGGTAACATCGTTACGCTATCGGCTTAACGTACATTTTGTCTTAAATTAACAGGATGTATAAATTCTAACAAACCAATAGATTGATTAACCTATACATAATCATCACATGTGTATTTGTAGAAGCTATTACCGTTGTCTGAATAATATATTATATAATAATATTATGCAGACAACGCTATTACCAACGAAATTTGATCTGGTATTGTCCTTGTATCGTTCAATACCAAGTCTTACAAGTACAAAACAATAAACTAGAGAACATGGTATGACACTTAAGTGAGTTTGAGTAACTATTGTTCTCTGGGTCATGTGTGTCATCAATAATTACACTTTTCTTTTTATAAAACAAGCATTCAGCCATATGAAGGGAAACAAAGTAAGTCGAAATATAGATATTGCGACGTTTAGTCCTTTTGTAGTTCAGAGGAAAGTACATTTAACCAAACAGCGATATAAGTAATAAATTCGCGCTGTTGGCATTTTTATTCCGTGTCGGATATTAGGTAACACTATCACGTAATTATACGAAATCTCGTTTGTTATCAGAGTATACGGTTTCGTTAAATTGCTGCTGATAAGAATGCCGTCTATTCGCGTAGTAATTAAAAACAAACATTCATTGGGAAATTAACACTGAGAAACTTTGACAGCATTTATMCTAAAKATGAAGAAAATTGCTGAACGGCTAATGTTTAAACAATGTAACAACACTAAATAATGTTTGATTGTTCCCTATTTTTATTTTTGTTTGCAAATCATCATTTTAAAATTGTTTGTTTGTATTCGCGTTATGTATGCATAATTCATAAGCTATCTGAGGTAGAATCTAAAACAGAGCCCAATTATTTTGAAATTAGTGAAAATCCGTTAAGTTTTAATGAATAGTAATTAAATATTGGACGTAAGTGGTGTATTCATATTTTGTCCATTATCACAAAACGATAAGAAAAACTCAACTGAATTCTTCGGATACACTTGCAATTTGTTGCTCAGGAGACACGGCAGCCATGACGAACATAATGTGCAGTTCGTTATGTAAAATGAAACTAATTCGCTCATTTGAGATGAGATTTCACTCGTCTGTCGGCTAAAACCAAATCACTTTACTATTAGTACATAAACCAAATTATTTATCACACCGCCTTCGTATATATACTTTAAAAATCAGTAAAATTCATTAGGCGAGATATTTTCCTTATACTTTAATCTGTTTGTGTAAAGGCTTAAATAACAAGGAATGCATTTGTTGGAGAAAGCAGGTTGTGCTGTACAATTATGGATGTAGATGCTCGAGTTTTACATAACGTGTTCTTGTGAATGTTGGTAAGTAATTTCACATATTAATCGCAGGTGGCGGAGTTCCGCTTCCTAAGTAAATTCTATGCTACACATCGAGTAATAATTTTGTTGGAGCGCGCAACTACATCATTATCGAATGTTTTCTTGCTTCACTTGCTCATGTCCTAGTTACAAACAACCTCAATAGTGACCGAGCTTTGCTATTGTCGTTTTCATTAGCATTAAATGAATACTGATTAGAAATTGGATAATACGTGGTGGACTATCATTAACCTTCTCTGGATGTAATTGTAACATATTATTGGCATAATTGGCAAATTGTCGTATTTTTTAAAGTAGACATTTGGTAAATGAGCGCTTMATTATTTGGTTMTACCATATTTCGCTTCGCGTTATTAGCCTTTGTAAATCGGTGGTTAGTTGTCATCCACAACAGCATTATATTAAAGAACTGATTATAAGATACTTAACTTTTAAGCGGTACCTACTTGGTACTTAAAGTTAAATGCATACATTCTTTTACTTCCTCCTCCACGTGTACATTAAAAGGGAAAAATTGGTATAAGTTTTATTTTAAACCTTACAACAAACCATGCCAAAATAAGAAACTAAAATCCTAACGTTAAATCTATGCAAAAGACGAATTTGTACGTTTCGAAATTCATATGTGACCAGTCTTTATAGAAATTCGATAATTTGCTATTTAACTACTGAATTGTATTTTAATTCATGAACAGTTTCTTTCCAGTTACTTCTGAACTTTCATATGTTTTGCTTAATGTGATTTACAGCTTTTCTTATTATTTGTGTTTTTAGTGACTAATATTCTCCCGTTTTTAGAAGGCAGTTTCCGTCTACCTGATTTTTCTGAACCACAATTATGTGATTTCTTGTATATACCGTTCCAAGCATTTTTCCCTTTGCCTTATATTTGTCATGTCTTATTTCAGTTGCATTATTATTGCTGTAAGAGAATCTTTTGGTTGAAAGAACTTCTAAAAACACGAAGAAATATCTTCATAATTTATAGCGCTTTTAGTTTACACAACACAAATTTTGCAAAACCCGTATAAATTTACTTAAGTTTGATTTAAATCTGTATGAAGATATGGTATAAAAATTGGTCGTACACCAATAAAATTACCACCCTCATTTACTTAGTGCTATCTATAATAATGTAAAATATTATATTATTCCTATCTTACACAGTTCATTGTTTCAAAAGCTACGCGATCATTTGTAAGTTGTATCAGAACTGAAGACCTGCAGTAACTATTGACAATGTATTTAGCGATAATTAATGTGCAAGAATTGTCTTTTAAATTTATGCTGATAGCTATGAAAGCGCCGATACTTAAACCGTTAAGAATACACACACTAATTGTACCGATAACATGGTACAATGACATCCATAAAAATTATTTATTTTTTCTTTCCAGAATCGCCTGGACGACGCTGAAATTGCTTTTGCTAGTATCGTTTTTCATATTTGTGGTATTCCCCTTATACTACAAATTTTCATATAGAACGCAGCAGAGAGCAGTATTCCTAAATTTCGGTAAGTTGCAAAATATACTATTTTATAAATACAAACTAGGTAATATTTTAACGACTGCTATATTATTAGCAATTTAGCTTATAAGTAAGATCTGTTTAATCCACGTATTCTATAACATTCACATCAACGAAGGTTAAGAGAATGCTTGCATTTATAAAAAACTACTTGCTTGATATCTGATTGTTGTACAATTTAAAAATACACAGTTACTCCTTTTACTTGTGGATAAAAATGTGTGTATGTGCTAACAAACAAAGGATAACAATGTACCTTGTAATTTGAAACTTTTTGATTCGATAATTAAATTTTGTACCTACATATTTTTTAAACTATATTATATTTGGTATGTGATATATTATGTCTCTATATTTTTCATCCATAGAGGGCTATTCTAGAATGTAAACAAATAACATATCGCGTACGTAAGTATTACAGTATAACCGGCTGAGCCAGTCAATAATTTCCATGGAAGAAAAATTCGAARAAATAGCTGAAGCGGCTCGACTTTATTTTAAAGTAGGGCATCTTGTGATGCAATATTGGAAGTTGTCAGAAGAACCCTATACCTCTACCAGCGCTTACCCCAATATTTGAATAAGGAAGAGAGATTTTGAATGGACTTCCATCAACTTCCATATACGTATCTTCTCTTATCCTACATTTTGGATCCCTTAATCGCTCATATAAATACGGTGGTTGTCAAACAATATGAGATGCATTTTTTTCGCGAAATGGTCTTTAATTATTAATGCTGTGTGAACCGGTGCATTGTCATGATACAAAAACCAAAAACTGTCTGTTCATTATGCCGGCATTTTACGATAAATAGCATCGCACAAACGACGCATAACATTCAAGTGACTTGCGTGGTTTTTTTTATTTTGGTTCGCATTTTGGACAAAATTCYATCGATGGATCGATAAAGACACTTTACTGGCGTGGCGCATACATAGTCTTTTCGGCTACTGCAGTCTGCACTATGCAGCGTTGTATCTTTTTCCATGTACACACTTTAATGTAAAACATGACACTTCTATACGATTTTGGGAACTAAGTTCGACATTTTTGTATCTACGAAACAAAGTTGCGTTACGAATACAACCATGCAATTTAATCCTAAAGAGCAAAAATGTGAGAAAGGGGCTCTTTACCTGCCTAGGCAGTATTTTACTAAACCTGACTGGTAATTTAGGCATTTAAATAGTATATTGACTTGAAACTCTCTACCACAAATATTAAGGACAATACTACCAAATTTCACGAATTTTAAATAAGTATACATCGCAGTACAGTAGTATATTTTGTGTCAATGCGTGACACTTGAACGTCTAACATTTTAATTGATCCAGTACAATGGCCAAAGGATCCGGACTATTCAAGTCCCTGGAAGTACGATTTACCTGGCACACGCAACTTCTACTTGACGACGGATGATGGTGTCAGACTTGGCGTCTGGCATGTACTGCCAGAGGCCCTGAAGAACACGCCAAACACGACAGAAGATGAGGAATATGAAAGGTTGCTAAACAATAGCCAAGATATTGTCATCTATAACCATGGCAACTCAAACCACAGGGCAGCTGAGCATCGGATAGAACTTTATAAATTATTGAGAAAGCATTTCCATGTCATAGCCTACGATTACAGAAGTGAGTGCTTTTAATCCTTTTAGCAAAGCAGTATAATTGTTTTATCTCATTACTCTCATTACATTAAAATAGTGTACAGTTGTTGAGTATTTCTAAAACTATTAAAGTGATTATTATTACTTTGTGAATGACATAATCACAAAAGGGCACTAACTTTTCCCTTTAAATCATTCTTTAACACAAACTATTTTGGTATAATAGCACTTTCTTGCAGGTTATGGGGATTCATCGTCAGATGACCCTACCGAAAATGGTCTTGTCAGTGATTCAATGTTCATATTCAGATGGGTAATGAACAGGACAGACGCGAATATATTCGTATGGGGCCACTCCCTAGGCACTTCCATATCCACACATTCCTTAGCTCTTTTAAACTCCCAGGGAATTCAACCAGCAGGTCTAATTTTGGAAGCTCCTTTTAACAACATGAGGGAGGAGATCAGCGAACACCCTTTCACAGCGGTACTTAAAGCATTGTTCAATAAACAAAAAATTCTAATCTTTTTTTGACTGTTCTAGATCTTCAAGAATCTGCCCTGGTTTAGTTACACTGTTGTAGAGCCAATGCAAGCCAATGATTTCAAGTTTCAAACCGATGTACATATCAATAATGTGGATTGTCCAATAATGATTATCCATGCAGAAGATGACGGAGTAGTTCCTTTTAAGTTGGGGCAGAAGGTGAATATCATCATCATACTCCTGGAACCATTGCTTATTTCTGTTTTCTAGTTGTACGAAAATGCTTTAACTAATCGACGAGGTGATCAAGGCAGTATTACTTTTCATAGGTTTGCTAGCAAATTCCACTATGGGCATAAATATATTTGTCGAGCGCCTGAACTTGAAAACCTTATAAGGTAAAAAGATTTGTTTTACTTGTTCATAACTAACTATTTTGTCATTTCAGTGATTTCGTTAAGAAGTCACTAGCCAAAGATGGTAGATGAGAGCTGCCAATGACACTAGCATCATTCCTAGATCCTTTTTATTTATTAGTTTCGGTTACCAAGGTCTTGTTTTTGCTGTGACGTAAATTAAGTGTAATGATGTGTAATGAAGAGGCTTTGTGATACTCCTTTTGTATGAAGAGTAATTCCTTCATCATCGTTGACCTATTTTTAAGCAAAATTAAATGTTTTTTTCTAGTACCGTTTTATATCAATTACTCCTATTTTATTCCATTGTTTATGTGTTATCTGCTAGTGCAGGTTCTCGTGCAAGGTAAACTGATAGCTAAAGAAAATTAATCTGAAGGACCCTCAATCTAGAAGACCTTATGTACAGGTGATGTTTGAAACTATGTAAATTGTTATGTCGCTCAATTATTACAAATTCTGGATTTTTTATCATTATCAGCGATTTTAAAGCCATTAAAACTATTAGCCTAGTGAGAAGTCTGTTAGAATATAACAGTCTGATCTGGTCTCCCTCATGTGCTCTATAAGTGAACAATATAGATCAATTTAAACCCATACATGAAAGAATCTATAAAGACAAACAACAGATACAAAATAAGAAAGAATAAAATTGCACTGAATTTCGTCTTCCTGTTGTATTGCTGCCACAAGGGTTTTCATGTTTCCCAAATGAATGATTTTCACTGCCAGATTATTATAGTCTTTGTTGTTTTACAAGTGATTGTATTTTGACTTGTACACCTGAACAATTTAATTACACTATTATTATTTATTATTGTACTTTTTATTTTATCTTCATTACTAAGCTATATCGAGCTTGCCTGTTTAGAACATAAATCTTCACTTCAAACTTAAAGGTAAGTTATGTAGGTTTTATTTTCGCCAACAACACTGTATGTTTAAAAACAATAAACAACAGTTCATGGAGAATTTAAAATTAACAATCAAAAACCTGCATTTATTAATTTATTTAAAGCTAAAGAAACCTAAATTTTTAAATCAAGAATTAAAATTATGATACCAAAGAAATACCTAAGCTTGCTGTGAAGCAATTTTGGCCCTGAAATTTTAATACCAACAAATTAATTGAGTTCCAAGAGAGTTAAAAAAACGCATTTTTTTTCTGATAACGTGATAACTGGCATAGAAATCAACTACTCAGTCTAGACAAAAACGATTATTTAAATAAAGTTTTCACTTTTTAGATAATGATCAGATGATTTTGGAAATGATAAAACATTTAAATTTAATAATAGATTAAAAGAAGCAGTTTAAAAGATTGTAATTGCTCTAAATCACAGATATTATCCAAGAACCCGATGACTCTCATGGACATCCTAAAATACACAAAGATGACTATATTATTGGACTTGTCACTTGTTTTATTAATTCTTCATGTTACACATTAGCAAAATGGTTAAAGTACTGAAGTTTTAAATTTTGAAAATTCGTTTGTTTTAGGTTTTTTACAAGAAATCAACATGATCTATTGTCACACAGTTGTATCAGAAGTTTTTGTTTATATCCTAATAAGTCTTTTGCACTATTGCAGCATTTTTCCCTTTAATGTAAAACATGACGCTTCTATACGGTTCTGAGACCTAAATTTGACATTTTTGTATCTACGAAACGAAGTTGTGTTATGAATACAACTATGCTATTTAATCCTAAAGAGTAAAAAGGTTTTTGAGTTACTACATTCGAAAGTACAACTTTATCCTATTCATTCAACGCTAGAGAGTGGCTCTTTACCTGCCTAGGCAGTAAAATACTTTACCTGACAATTTATCCTAATGCAAATGTTACACACAAAACCTKAAACGTCTTGTACTTTCTAAAGTGTGAGTCCAGAACTTCTTAAAACATCAAATGGAAGTAATAATAGTAGTAGCCGAAAAAAAAATTGTATGCACCACGCCAGTAAAATGTTTATCGAACTCGTCTGGTTGCTCGCCTCGGCTCTCAATCTCCAAACACGTTCAGTAAAGTACCACTTCACTGCCTTGTTAAATAAATAGCTATTATTTTCTACTCAACTATTACCGATCTATAATATAGGTACCTTAGAGATGAAATACGTAAACATATCCATAACAACCGCAGACGTTAAGATATCATAACGGGCGCCTATAATGCCCGCTAATAATCCTCGCTCATTTCATTATTATATGCTTATTATTTATTTAATTTCTATTTTCTAACGTTTACATTTTGTTATTTTTAAGCGCAAATATTGTATGTCCAATTTCATACACATTTTCCAGAAATGTGAAAAATAAATTTCATTCAAATTCAGAACGTTTGAGAGTTACGTAAATGTCAATTTCAATTTCACAATCCATAGATCACTAAATAATGACATACAAATACAAAACATAATTTTATTTCATACCAATTGATAAAAAAGAAAACATCTATTGAGTAGAAAATAATGTGGATAGAGTGTTTCGTATGTGAAATTCACTATACATATTCGTAATAATATTATCTATACAGGATGCGGATTAACTGGCCACAATTATTCTGTTAATAAGAGGTTTTACATCGATCGTTTTTATTTACGTCTCAAAATGAATTGCACGTAGTTTTAGATGAGTATCAACATTATTTATCTTGGCGGTACCTTCTGATTTCGTTTATATAATCCCATCTCATTCTTTTTAGTCGGGTTGATTCCATTATGGACAAACGTGGGTTTAATGTACTATAATTAAAACCGATGCTCTGCTTTCTGAACCACTCTTCGCAATAACTTATGTCATATCCTAATTCCAAAAGTTTTAATTTCAGACTTGCCGTAGTTGGAACTTTATTTTCCTTATACATTTGGTAAATCTCTTTTTTAATTTCTATCCCAAGCTCTTTTGATATATTTTGAAATTTCTCCGAATTGCGTGATTTTCTTGAATTGCCTTTATTTTCAATAATAACTCTCACAGTCGTGTAGGGGACACCAACCATTTCACTTGTCACTTTTAACGGAGCACTGCACTCTTTTTTTATCAAAAAATTGTATACATTTTTTATGATTTCTTTGGCATCTTAGGTAAGGTAACGACGATTCCTCTTGTTTTCTTCAATTTGCACTTCCATGTCAGCGTCAGCAACTTCATTATGAGCGGTACTTGGAGCAGCTTTTTCCCAAGGACGGAACAATTTTCGCTTCTCTCGTCTCGCGCACAGAAATACTAAGACTGAATGCTAGTTTTTGCTTGACCGGTAGTGAACTTTAAATAATTTGACCCTGCTTAACCATCTTCCGAAAATCGGACCTAAATTTATGGTAATCCGGTTATTTGCGGTAACTTGTGAGGAGCCGCCTGCTGTTCGAGATGAAAGATAAGATTTATTGCAGGGTTGTAATAACGGTAAGAGAGTTGCATTACTATAGCACCCTACTTCACCGGACATACCTTGACGCTTAAGTTATTTTGTCGAAAAGTTTTGTGTAAATGTGTGCGAATTTTTTATAAATGGAGCTGTACCAATCAACGCGATAGTACAGGTAACGCTGTTAATTAATTTTATCGATTTGTGCGTTATTTATATATAGGTATTCATATACGCTTCTTTTATTGCCTCTTCCGGTATTAAAACCAGCCAGTTGGAGCAGTCTGCCTTTACAAGAATGACACAGAAACTGAACATAGATAACGGTTTATCAGGCCAACTGCCAAGAATAACTGGATACACGCACTCCCATAGGTCGACCATGAAAACGTACTCAAGGTGTGTTTAAATTTACCATTCCGTGCAAACGTTATTAGAATTGTGCGCTAGACCGGTCGGGCAAGATCCCCAAATCGTTACTACAACAATCAATGACGTTTGAATAATTACACATTCGTTATAACGTCAAAGTGTACACTGCGATTCCCTGGTTACTCATCCTCCGAATGGCAAGTGATAGCGACCTACCGCGAAATCTAGACATGCTTATCAAATGGGCAAAGGTAAAACCGGTGGGCTGCCATATTTATCGCTAGTGGAGTACGAAAGGTGTTAGTGAAAAATCCGGCAGAATGGTTTACAGCCGAGAGGTACTACAATCATCAAAGTGAGGTGACCACAGAGTTAAAAACGTTTATTTCCAGATATCTAGATCATATTCAGAAGTGTCTTTGCAAGATTCTGACATGAGCGAGGAGCAAACGAAGAAACAGAAGTTCAGAAGGGGCTTGTGCAGATGCTGTAAAATTACCACAATCACCATGTGAGTACCTATTTGTAAACTCGAGCTTAAGTAACTTGATGATAATTACAGTCAGGCTATCGCAAAGTTCCTCAAGCTAATGCTTTTTGCTACGGAAAGAAATGTTTCGAGCAAGAGGTGATTTGCTTCTGTTTGTATGTAAGTTTGTGTTGTTCATTCTTTGTTACCTATTAGAATTGTTGTTTCTGCAATTTATTATGCATTCATGTTTTATTACCACGTTTTACGACGAATAGTTTTCACTTAACTGCTCATAATAGCGTATTAAACTATTTGGTCGGAACCTGCAGAGCAAACTTTTATTTGCATCGGAACAACTTTTTAATGGATAGCTCGCTTAACCTCTTAGCGAAAAAGACAACCCTTTAAAATTTTTAAATGGAATGATCCATATTATGGCATATCATTTGAAAGGCTCGCCATGTAATTAGTTACTATTTTTCACTCATTCACAGGGTAACGGAAGAAGAAGTATTATAAAGCAAGTGGCTTGTTACCATTACAAAGCATTTAAGAGAGAAAAACGACTATTTTTCAAACTTACTGTATTTCAGTTTAAACAAATCTATGCCACACATTATATTGCCTTTCTAACGGAAGATTCTCGATTCCCACTACAAGAAGATTTTTAATAATCCATACTGTATAGTATAGGTGCGTTTTATAAATTATTTTTTATGTTGTAGTACGTGCCTAAATGTGTAAAATATTTAAGCACACGTATGTAATTTGTTTGCAGTTTATCAGCAGAATATATTTGGCAAGCATACTGCATAGCTTTACAATCCCTATAAAAATTAACACTGCGTCCCTTAAAATTAAATTTTTGATTAGGGCGGTATCAATTTCTTCCGCCTAACTGTATTCTATAGTTTTTTAGCCTGATCCAAGCTCTAGAACAGTCATTATTATAGCCAAATATTGTTAATGTGATTGACAATTAATTCCAATCATCATTACTTGGTTTGTAGTGTTGATATCCTAACTTTCATCCGGGGCAACAAGGTTCAAGTACTTATACTTGTATCTGCTTTTATAGGGTTTTCAATCAGCTGTAGATCACACGATGAATTGTCAAAAAAAACGTTTATGGTGCTCTTGAATGTACCCCCAAATTTACGTATTTATCTATTTTGGGGAGAATATTTCATGTGGTTCTGTGAAACTCAAAGTTTCCACAAGATGTTGCATTATTCCGCTAACTATATTTAAGTAGTTATATTACAAAATATGTTATCGGTTCTCAAAATGCGCAGGCACTCTGGATTATACATATTTTTAGGCTGATAAAGCTTTATGAGTAATGCGCAAAATAGATCAATCTGATATTAGCTTGGGCTGATAAGGTTTCCAGCATGTCAATATGCTGTATAGAAAAAATCGAAAACAAAAACACGTGATAATGAATAATTTGTCTATTATTAATATATATTTGCGTATTCCAAGTTAGTCGTAAGTGAAATATGTCACATTTGTAAATATATTTTGTCTAAACCAGATTTACCATTTGAATCTAAGAAGTAATCTTGTGAAATCTATGTATATTCAGGTTATTGTTGCGACCAAATTATCAATTTAATTTGTGCGCATTAAGCTATGATTATTATATGATATGACAAATATTCACTGGTCATAATCAAAAGCTATGGGCTTTATGAGGACAGTTTGATATATTTTTTTCTGTGTCTTGAACTATTTAACTTGTTGATAAAAAATCATGCCCTATATGTAGTGTCTATAATGTGACATACCTTCTAAACTGTTTTTTTAACAAACGTTCTCAAAAATGAAGTTGCAGAACATTAAATTACCTTGAAAGTGGTTTGTAACCACTTCTTTTTAATCGATAAAAACAAATAGTGATGCAAAAGATTATATCAAGATTAATATGCTTAATATCCGAGATTACTCAACAATTAGTGATTTATTATCATGTGCTTCGTCTATTTAGTCTTTTCTAGGAATTTGGCTTTCAATCGATTATTACATACCATATTTGCTGGAAAAATCTAGTTCATTTCTACATAAACTGATATAGATGTATTTAAAAACGCACTGATTCGTAAAACTAATCTTGTAATAGTTACTAGAAATTACTGATTCACTGCAAAAGTCAATTTACCATGTTTCCTGAAGCAGGTTTAAATCAATTACAAAATAAATATTTGTTATAGATAAACTGACCACGAAAGTAATGGCCTAAAAGTATAACCATGTTCTTTTTGAGCAACAATCGTGACTAATTTACGTAGAATGCAATTCCTGCTTAAGCTGTTAATTTTAAATAAACAACGCTTACTCTTAAACACTGACGCTGATTACATTTTTACGTATGTAGTACTTAAAACAGAAAGTAGCCTTACATAAATATATGCGAACACTATAAATTATTAACAGAAATCAGTCTATAAAAACATATCTACAGCTACTTTATCGGATACTATGTTGGTTATTTAAAACTCGCGTATTTAGATTTGTCACAAAAAATATAAATGTTAGTTTGTGAGCAGTACTTTGTCGAATTTGACATATTCAGGTACCACATTCATAAACAGCTTTCAGTTTGAGAATTATTGTTAGTGATATTAGCAGAAATAGCTTTCTGAAATACATTTTAAGAGGACTGTAATTTATTTCATGGTAATTACGATTTTCTGATTTCCTACTTTGCCACTAAAAATCATTACACAGGATTTAAGATGGCATACGAATTGCAAACGATAGAACAAATTTTGAAAACCTATAACATGTACCAACAACCCTATATGAATAGAGAAGATTTATAATTTTTCATGCGATGATATGATAAAAAAATTACTGCATTCATTTCTTAACAAACCCAAAAATGCAATTACATACAGGGTGCTATATCTAAAATAATCAGTACAGTGTACCCTTACAGTATAACCGCGAATGTACGTCAGCTTTTACGAATGTCGTTATTGTATTGTTTAACTAGTTTATTACAAAAGGATTTCGAACAAATGCTTTCTTTTTTTCCAGATTTTGCCTTCTTTTGGCACTCTTTATCATAGTATTCGTCATTTTACCGTTWGTCTTTATGTGGTCGATAGAAGTGCAGAGGTTCGTCATGTTTCCTAATTGTAAGTAATTTTAAGTTAATTTTTATAGTATTTTTCACAAACATACTTGAGAAACTGTCCCTACTAATATCAGAATTAATGGATTGTTTAGAATTATCAGTTATCACTGGATAAAATAGTTTCCTCTTTCAAAATTGTTCCAGTTTAACACAACTAGGGTTCATTACATTAATGGATCAATTATATAATATATAATGTGCATATAAAACTGAACTATTAAATTGCTGGGACGGTTTTGAATCGTGGTAGACTTTTCGACTAAAAACTATTTTCTGTTCCAATCAAAGTTGACCAACCCAGCAATCCCGAGTACAATAATTTCGAAAAGTACAACGTGTCAGGAGTACGGAACATTTACATACCGGTGACGGATATGTACACGAACAAAACAATACATTTGGGAACGTGGCATCTGTTACCTGAAGAGCTCGAACAAGAATCTAACGACTACGACTTTGACGCTGCACTGCGCGATTCGGGTCATCCGGTGGTGATCTATTTTCATGGAAATAGTGGGACGAGGATAGCTCCATTACACACTTACAGGACTTTGAGGAAAACTTTTCACGTCTTAGGGTACGATTATCGAGGTAGGTAGATGAATGAGCCACATGAATTTATGTATTTGTCTGAGATGGATACTTTTTAATGATGTTACTGTCGCATCTGACATTTTTTTGCGCTTCTGAGTTTGTATTACGTACCTACAGTAATATACAAGTAAATACCTTCATTGTAACTTTTTAGTCTCGTGAATTGGTGTTTTGATGCTCATAAGAATAGATAATAAACCTGCATATTAGAAATGTAGCCAAAATGCCAAAATTGAATGCCAAAAAGACTACCGAAGAGTGTCAAAAATGAAAATGTAACTAAAAAGTCAGCACATTCAAGCAATACCAACTGCAAACAATTTCCTAATCAACCGCAAACAAAAACTAAGTACAAAAAGAGTGAATTTGAGTGCTCGTAATGCATTTAAATAAATACCTGCTAGTTCAATATAATATGTCATAAAATAAATAGATAATTAGTATTGCAAGTACAGTAGTTTTATAATAACACTTGCTTTATTAGCAGTACAACACGTGTTCTAATTCATTCACGATATTTAATTAAACTGCGTATAAGGCATCCTCATTTCCTTATTTCAGACTATGGTGATTCAACACCTGCACTACGCACGGAACCAGCAGTAGTCAACGATGGAGTGCAGCTTTATAAATGGGTTAAGGAGAGAACCAATGCAGACATTTACGTCTGGGGGCATTCTTTAGGAACTGCTTTGAGTACTCACACTGTAAAAGTCCTAA
This sequence comes from Rhyzopertha dominica, assembly GCA_025024175.1. Taxonomy (NCBI): domain Eukaryota; kingdom Metazoa; phylum Arthropoda; class Insecta; order Coleoptera; family Bostrichidae; genus Rhyzopertha; species Rhyzopertha dominica. The sequence continues at coordinate 451,565 of QCXZ01000003.1, read as the reverse complement.
AAAGTGAGGGCATTGTACCCAAAGGGCTGTTTCTGGAAGCACCCTTCACGACAATGAGGGAAGAGCTGAAGGTTCACCCCTTAGGGAAGGTGAATAAAGATTTAATAGTCAAGTTGTTACTATACAAGGCATGTTTTTTAAGTAAGTACCGTTTTGGAATTAAAAAAAGACGTGCAAAGATATCGCAATAATTTTATCTTACATGAAACCCTGTACCTTAATCTACTTTTCTACATAATTTCCGTGAATATTGAGGCACTTGTCATAACGTGGCACCAGTTTTTGAATACCCTCCTCATAAAATTCTGCCGCCTGGTTTGTTAACCACTGGATCACAAATGTTTCGACTTCGTAATCGTCTTGAAGACGCTGACCACCCAGGTGTTTCTTCAAGTGCAGGAACAAATGGTAGTCGCTGGGCGCCAGATCAGGGCTGTATGGAGGATGATCTAGAGTTTCCCATTTAAAAGATTTGATGAGATCTTTGGTCCGATTAGCCACATGTGGACGGGCATTGTCATGCAGCAAAACGATACCCTTACTCAACTTGCCACGTCTTTTGTTCTGGATTGCACGACGCAGATTGTTCAATGTCTTACAATAAGACGCTGCATTGATTGTCTCATTACGAGGCAGAAACTCCACTAGCAATACTCCTTTTCTGTCCCAAAAAACTGTGCACATGATTTTCCGGCAGAAATTGTTTGCTTAAACTTCACTTTTTTGGGTGATGATGAATGTCGCCATTCCATGGATTGTTGTTTCGATTCTGGTGTGACGTAGGCCACCCATGTTTCGTCACCAGTAACAATTTGGTCTAAAAAATCTTCACCTTCATTGTGGTACCGCTCAAGGAAAGTCAATGCACTGCCTAAACGTTGGGCTTTGTGCAAATCCGTCAACATTTTCGGAACCCAACGTGAACACAATTTCCGGTAATTCAAGTTCTCGGTCGCAATGCGATACAAAGCACTGCGAGAATGTTGAGGAAAGCAGTCGCACAATGATGAAATTGTAAAGCGTCTGTTTTCTCTTACCTTTTCGTTCACTTTCTGCACCGAATCTTCATTAACGACCGAAGGACGCCCACTCCGTTCTTCATCATGCACATTTGTGCGGCCATCTTTAAATGCTCTCACCCATTTCCTTACCATTCCATCACTCATAATGTTTTGTCCGTAAACTTCACAGATCTCACGATGAATATCGATCGGTTTTACGCCTTTAGCACTAAGAAATCGTATAACAGCCCGTACTTCACAATCGGCGGGACTCACGATTGTCGGAGGCATCTTAAACACTCAGTAAACAACGTATACAATGAAGAATCAAACTGTAATGGCGTCAGTGCGTAGACAAGAGATGTAGGTAACCAGCGCGCATGCGCGGAACTCTGACCGTAGCGCTGCGGCGGCGGAATCGCAAAACGGTACTTACTTAAAAAACATGCCTCGTAATATATGAAGTGTTAAGAACGTTTTATTACCTGTGTTATTTCTTTCAGTTATTTGCATGGTTGCCATACTTTGAAGCCACTGTTCTGGATCCGCTAGAGCGCAATGGATTCCATTTTAAAACTAGGACGAATATTCTTGACGTGGATTGTCCGATAATGATATCTAATGCGGAGGACGATGTAATAATTCCTTATACTTTAGGCCAAGAGGTAAGCTAGKACGACATGATGAAATACTATCAGAGAAGTTAAGAAACTGGTATTATTATCGCAAAAAGCGTTGACTGAGAAGCTTCTAGCTGTTAGATTAATATGTTATTATGACTTCTTTTTGTATAGAGAGAGACACCAACCTTTACACTGACGGAACACAAGATATAGCGAGTTTAGTTTAGCGTGTTTGTGTTTAACTTTTTATAGGTCATTGTTTACACATAAATTTAATTTGTTATTGGGGTATTTACTGTATAACAATTATTGTACCGAAACTTGTTCTAGCTGTACAGAGTTGCAAAGACAGAAAGAGATCTGAGGTACCAGGGCGACGTTGTTTACTATAAATTTGAAGGACATTTAGGTTATAATCATCTCTATCTTGCCATAGATCCCAGAATGCCAGAATACATAGAGTAAGTCAACTAAGAAATTACAATTGATTAATAAGGTGAACAATGCTCAATTACTGTTTTAGGAATTTTGTGGAGTTATGCCAAAGGGTCACGCCTCGCTCAGATTAGTTTATGTTTTGGAATAAATTATTTTTGTAGACTTTTTATGGTGTTAATTTTAATAGAACCGTATCTTTCCTATACTCCCCCCCTTCCTATTGAGAAATAGTTCAAAGGCGCTACAGAACTGCGCATTTGATATTTCCTGTTTAAATACCAATAATAATTAAAACGATATTTTTTGTAGCCTAATAATTTTCAAGTTTATTGATACATGTATAAAGGTATCTTAAACTAATGCGCTAAATTTATACTGACCGAAAAAAAAACAAAAAAAGCTTACTTAATATTTTATTCGTGTACAAGAATCATCTGACACGATTGGTATTGTAATAAATAATAAAACAAAATTGGACCAAGACTAAGGGTTTCCTAAATTGCAATTTTATTGAGCTTAAATTTAGAGTACATCGTAATGAAGTCTACTCAACAGATAGCGCTGAGAGAAATTGATTTTGCTACGCTGGTAATCTAACTTTTCATGGACATACTCGGCGAAGATTGCATCATGCATTATACACTATGTTTTACCTGTTCTTTCATTTGACACTAAGCTCAGTAGATAATCGTAGTTACAGATAAATCGCGCAATAGTAGCTAACGTGATGATGATTCGGTGCAGCTGATAATGAGGTAAAAGTGGAATTGCCCAATTTTTTCGCTGACCTAAGTGATGAAGAACTATGCGCATCAAATACAGCGTACGTGTTGTCTCAATTATTTATTTAATCACACGCGATTCCAAATTTGGACGTTGCCAGCTTGTGTAAAATTCCATGGATTAGATTATTAAAACCTTTCTTAAAATAAGATTATTTTTATCTAAGCTTACATTGGCAATGTCATTAAGCGATATTATGTTTAATTAATTTTGTGGGTAAAGTGTAATGACAAGATATATTTTCAACTTTTAAAGTAGTGTATTTTTACAGTTCGGAGAAATAATTGAACTAATAACTTTTTCCCAAAAATATTTAGATATATATTATTACCAAACAGACTGCTTATTTTGACTTTATTAAACTTCCTGCAAGCTCATTCAATAAGCAACGCAATTAAAACAATTATAATCAGTTCTCTGTATAAAGTATTATTTAAATACCTAAGATATCACTATATTGTGTTACTTTGCAGAAATAAAGAAATTACTACGTAAATTCATTCAGTAGGTTTATTATAGGAACCAGTAATCGCTTTTTTGGTTGTAAAATTATTTATATCGCAATTTATGAAAATATAATTTCCATACATACGAATCATAAAACGAAAAAATTGTCAAGTTAAAGAGCCTTAATTTTTGTAGAGTATTGATATGCGGGATGGCAACAAAAATGTAGAGTACTCAGTTTTTGATTCAAATCGTACTTTGACAGCTATGGAATGTTCATCCTGCAATAGAGAAACTACGAAAAAGGCAATTAAGATATTTTTTATAGTCTTGTAAGTATTACAGAACGTAACGAAACAAACATTACATCGTTATGTTTTCAGGGGAATTTTATTGTTTTTGCTATTTACTTTGGTTTTCGTAATATTACCGATAGTTTTCCAACATTCAATATGGCTCCAAAGGCTGATATTATTTACAAATGGTAAGTAACTACCCAATACAAATGAAATAAGTTATCATAACAAATCAATTTTTAGTAAATTTACCTAATGATTGGCAAGTGTTCGAGGCATACGAAAATCAGACTGAATTAAAAAATTTCTATGTTCCTTCAGAAGATGCCGTAGAAAACCAAACTGTGTATCTAGGCACCTGGCATCTTTTTCCTCGTGAAAATGGAAATATAAGTAATTTAACAGAGTCATACAATCATAAAGCTCTGTGGGGAAATGACTCCTTAGATACGGTGGTCATTTACTTCCATGGTGCAGGAGAATCGAGAAAAGATCCGATGGGCATGTATAATGTGCTCAGAACGTTTTTTCACGTCATAGCGTTCGACTACAGAAGTAAGTACAGAAATTGTTTAAATATCGTTACCACAAAATAATGAGGATCCTAAATAAGCAACTGCAACGGATTATTTCTGCAGTCCTAAGAGGCTATTGCATGACCTCAATTGAGACAATAGTTGCTTAATTATAGATCATGCAAAGAACGGAAAACGTAACCTTCGACCCAATTTGCTCGTGTGAACTTGGTGCCGTGCTTGATTGTGTCGATCCTCTCTATCCTGATGTTGCGGTTCCTAATCTTCGTGCCGATTCCATTCATTTTTTCCAAGTCATTTATGAAGTTATCGTAGCTAAATTAGGTAAAGTCTTCAGTGGGCCAAGTATCACATAAAGCTAAATGAAGATTAACTAATTTTTTAGCACGATGCTGCAGATCTTCATTATGCTACTCATTGATGACAGTTGGATAGCTAGTAGGCACGAATAATGTAGGTAGCTTGAAAACTTTGAATGTGCTTTGTTTCACAAATTTCGATCATACGTCTTAAAGTTACCTATAGGTACGTGTTCATTTGACTGTTCTTTCTTATTCAAGGCTATGCCGATTCTACCGACGCAGAATTGTTCGAAGACAGAATAGTGAATGACTGTCTGCAGCTTTGCAGTTGGATTCAGGCAAACTTGAACTTTAGTATATATTTTTGGGGCCACTCACTTGGTTCTGCCCTGGCAGCAAACACCGTATCTAGACTAAAAGAAGTGGATATTATTCCGATGGGGTTAGTTCTGGAATCTGCTTTTACAAGTATGAGAGAAGAATTGCCTCTTCATAAATATGGGAAGGTACGACAACATTCTGGAAGCCGAAGAAGTCCGTTTTAAGTGTGACTTAATGCTTTTCAGATATTCGCTTGGTTACCGTGGTTTTCAGCTACAATTTTAGATCCATTAGAGCAAAATGGTTTCTATTTCAACACTTCCAAACACATTTTACAAGTGGATTGCCCCATCATGCTCCTTCACGCTGAAGATGATTCAATCGTGCCATGTGACCTTGGTAGAAAGGTAATTCATAAAAAATAACTACCATATCTGGACTTTGTGCTAACGCAACTGTTTCCTTTGTACGTAATGCGATGGGCTATTTTCTTTCCAGACGATAAACGTACGATAGCAGTTCGTTTTATCGACTATGACATGTGAATCGTAATTATATCGAATTCTTAAATAAGCCACTGTCCATTGCCCTTACGAAGTCAACAGTCGACTTGCTAACACACTAACATTATCTGAAGAATAATTGCTTTTAGCTGTACGAAATTGGAAGTGCCCACAGGAACAGGAGTATGCAAGGCAGCATTACTTACCACGAATTCGATGCCGAATTAAGATACAATCATTATTTTATCTACGAAGATCCTCATTTGCCTGAATATATAAAGTAAGTGATCATTAAAACATGTGTTGCAGCATCGTTTTTGTTATCAATATAAACTGTCTCAACGGGAATATACGTAGATATTTACTATACTGGAAAACGTTCACTTTATTTTCGGATTTCAGAGATTTTGTCAAGACCTGTACGGATTTCCCAGATGGTTGATTTGGTAGGTTCATACTATTCCGTCTTCGCGAACGCAGTATTACAAGAACAAACCTGCGATTGATGTATGCTGGTATTTTTGTAATGATTAATGGCATTATATTGTAATAAATGATTTAAGGTTATATTAGAAATAATAATTCTTGCCTTTCCTTATTACATTATCACTCCTGCTTCCCTCTGAACTCTCTCGATTTTTCAAGTTTGTAGGACACAAAAACACTATCAATAACGAAAAACTAATCGAGCAATAGCACTCCTAGTGAAAAAGAACTCAGAACTTAAAGTAACAACAAAAGCGAGAAATGAAATGGCCAACATAACAACCGAAAAGAACGCAACCTTTATAATAGGCGCTCACGTGCCACATAGACGATTTACACAAAAAATACGAAAACGAAGCGCGCATCATTCTTATAGGGGATTTCAATTCACAACCATAATAGGACCAAACACATTCCATATATGGACAAACGAGAATGAAAGCCAACTAAAAATATCGCTCATCTCTTTAACCTCAAAATAAAAAAGATCCAAATCCTGCCTCATACCGTAGAGCAACGGCAATAGCAAGTCATGGATAGACCGCATATTAACGTATTGTACGCCGAATAATAATAAAATTATGAGCAGTTAAAGAGTTGGAACAAAACTATAGTTTTTCGCAATATCTATATTGGAACAATTCAAAATCAAAAGGTGCATAAAAGTGTCCTCTTAGCTATAGCGAGTCCAGTTCTAGTTCTGACGTACGCAGTGGAAACCCGGGCAGAGACCACGTAAACAAGTCATGGTAAGAAATACAGAAATGAAAGCTTTATTGTGCTTCATTAAAGGAATAACATTATTCGACCAAATTAGAAGTAGATAGTGTAATACGAGATGCAACACGATTTATAAATTGAAAACTGATACATATTTCTTGAAGACACTGGAGAGGCTGTACTGATCGAGTGGGGACGAGAAATGGGCAAAGTGAGCAAAAGAACAGAACCAATTATCAAAGAGATTTCCTGGTAAGCCACTGAAAAGATGGTATGGAAGTTGGATATGTAGTATATCCTCGATCATAGTCGCTGAAAATCTACCTTGCATTGTCATACCCTTATGCTTGCGAATTTCATATCTACATATTAGATGTCATCTGATAACTGCCTTTTTGATGTATAGTTTTAATGAATGAATGAAATGAATTGAAGTAATTACTACGTATCTTGAAGTCAACGCCGGTCGTTCGCAACAGCAAAGGTCACTCACGATGACAAAAGCGAAACGAAAATCTCACGCTGTTGCTATTATTATACTAGACACAGATGAACACCCACTACTGGGGGATGGCAAACCACAGCAGACGTACCTTTAATGCTCATTATTGAACATACTTTCCAGTCAATTAAGTTCAATTGTTTTTAACTTGTCTATTTAACAGACACGTAACGCGGTCTGGGATCTAACGCAGTCTGGCTGTAGAAACAGAACTACCTGCCTCGGTTTCACTTTTAGTTGTATATTGTTACCCTACTAAATAATACACGTAATCGTTAAGAGCACGCGCCTTGTAGAGATGTCTTTATACTCGTATACAGAGTATCAGTGGTGTCCTTGTCTGTTGGTTTAGAGAAAGGTGAAGGTAAGCTGATTTCCACAAGGTTCTATCGTACGTTAAAAAGGTGAATTCATGCTACAGTGATAAATAACTCATAAATGCATAATTTTTTCAAACCAAGCACTGATAAGGGGTTGTTTTCGTCTTTTAGTTGACGAAAATATAAAGAATGCACGAAGCTGTAAGCAGCATCTGCAACGAAACAGCACCTTTTGATTAAAGTAAATACTTTTATTGACAATTGTATATTTCCCAATCGTTTGTTGATTTGCAGTTGCCCTCAATGCCCATATTGTTATTATTATGCAGTAATAACTGTAATGTAAAAGTAATGTATTGGTGTGAAATTTTAACCTAACGCTTAGCCATCTCTAAACAATTATTATTTAGGAGACTCACGATCTTATTATTTCTGTAATTCAGAACAATTTCAAGTGCAGTGCAGCAAAATTGCAGACTTTAGCATAATGCATCATATCTTTGTTATTTTTAGAGACACCTTTTATTTACATTTTTACATTACACTAACTAACACAATTATAAGAGAAAAGAAGTAAATAAGGTTATTATTTCAGTCTAGTGGCACTTATGTTTCGTTTACAAATTCATTTAGGCATAAAGTTTCTTCACAAAAATTTTGTTATCAAACCAAACAAAATACACACTAGCTCAAGGATATAATAAAGGGCAATAGAAATCCGCAAAAAATTGCTTATCTGCAATTAAAAAAACGAATAAATAAAAATGAAAAATGAGTGGCAGAAAATAATTTTAAGGGCATTTTATTATTAAGTATATGTTGGACGTACACGTAAATTAAACTTATTTCGTTTCTTAGCAAGAATCTTTCGAAATTTACTTAGTTGTTTTGGTAATATGTAAACTACATGTGTGCCAAGATGCTGGGTTTAAAAACGCTCTCATTTTGTATGTATATATGTTTGCTTTTGTTTCGAAAATCCTCGCAGGCTCTTTCACCAGGTCGTTAAATTGCATGCACATTGAAAAATTGTCCAAACTATTCGCCTTCATTTTAAAATTGTTGCGCTTGTTGAACACATTAACTAGATATTGTATCTTTTGTTTTATTTTACGTGTTTATGTTCGGTTTGGATCCTCACTGAATTGGTAAATATCACATAGCTGTATACTGATTATTTGTAAAATAAAGTAGATAAATGAAGTGTATATTATAAGTATTCGTGAATCAGACAATGTAAAGCAAAATTTTACTTATTTATAATACTGTCGAAAACCTAACTTAGTTGATAAGGGTGACGATTTGTTTATTCCAAGAATAGCCTAAGGTCTCTAATTCTTATCGCTGTGCGTATTTGAATCAAGTGTATTTTTTATTTCCGCAATCGAATGGAACCTTATTTATACATCGCATAAAATAACTTTTTCCTAATATATGAAATAACAATAATTTATCATGAAGATAATAATTAGCGGGGACGGACGTCTGGCTAATCATGTGTTTTTGTATTTAATTTCTGGGTATTTTGATTGATGTTAAACAAGTTCCATAAACGTAATTACTACTAACATTAAAATACAATATAGCTAGCAAGTTTTTGTACACGACTTTTAATGGAGAAATATAGTATATCCAACAAKTACATTAKAATAAAGTCAATATAATCCCGCTCGTAATACCTTTTAACAGAACGCAAATTAAGACAAAACTGTAAGTGTGTAGGCCATAAGAACAATAGAAACAAACTTGTTTCAGCAACATGAGATGACTAGTTGCTACAATTACCGCTAGCATCATTAAACCTTATTGTGAAGACTCCTTCAAAGATGGCAAACATGGCCGCAACCATGGCTGTAAAGCAAAAGAGAAACGACAGAAGAAATGCAACACGATGTTGCATAATCACTGCAATAAGTTTGTAAGTATAATAATCTCAAAACAGTTTGACCCCAAAACTGCACCTGATAATTTATGCAAAGCTCCAACCTTGCGCAATTGTCTCTTTTGAGAAATGATTATGCACAAATACAATTAAGTATCTAGCCTATTTTATTAGTTAATTTAAAAATATTGTATTGATCACTAGATTATTCAGTAATACCTTGGAAAATTAGACAAGTAATACAACAATTATTGTAATGATAACGTTTTTAAAGTCACACTTTCTGTACATAAAGCCTGTTAGCTTAAAAGGCGTCGTTAACTGTTTTCGATATGTGGATATTGAAAGTAAATTTTCCATAAAAAATAATACCAAAATCCTCGAAATGCGTAACACATTGTCAATGCTGTAGTGATGACATAAGGTAAAAAGTATGCGAGAATAAAAGATCGAAACACATTTGTCAATCCTAAGAAAGGATTTGTTTGAGATAAAGCATTTAAATCGTGTCGTGAGACTAAACAGTCAGATGGGGAAACGACATTGCAGAAAATTTTAATATCGTCAACGTAAATGAGCTTTTGACACTTCAAAACATTAACAATGTCGCTGATAAAAAGTATAAAAAATAAAGGACCTAAGGTTGATCCCTAAGGGACTCCAGAGGTCGCAACAAGTCAGGTAGATTTAAAGTTACGATAGAGGAACACTATATATATATTTCTTAAACAGAAACCATAGTTGGCTAGGACCCCATCAAAAAGAATATTAGTAGTAATGTGCATGCTTTTTGCGTTGAAGGAACTTGCAAACCAGTATAAATTCATTTTTTATAACTTTTAAATAGCGTAGTATTAATTAAATGTGACCAGCTGTATTTACTGTCGTCTTAAAAGTTAATGCAAACTTTTAAGAACTAATAATTTATGCAACAGAGACCTCTAAATCTACCAAAATGTGTGAAATAAAGAAAAATCGTGAAATACCTTTAAATTACCATTGAGTTAGTCAAAATCATACCAAGGAATGCACATAATGTTCAGACAAACCCGAAATTATATTAAATAAAAATCAAACTGTGGATTTTCACCCCGTTTTTGGCCAAACGATCATGATCCGGACCCAACCGGAAAGTTACGTAAATATCAGCCGCCCGTTAAAAACAAGATAATCTTATTTTTTCACTGATGTCGGTAAGTTACAGTTTTGCATCATCCAATCACGTATTTGCATGTATGGCAATAAGAAAGCCGTGACTCGGCAGTTCTGCGCAAGGGATCTCGATAACTGGATGGGGCGGAGTCAGTTTTGGGGTCAATCTTTCTTAAGCCCTGTCCAACAGGACTCCTCCATCATTCATTCATTGTTGATCGTATTATCGTTTAGTATTTTTTCAGAATGGTCATGTTACTGCTGCTGTTTTTAGTAATATTTGTAGCGATACCTTTAATTTTCAAATATAACATACAAATTCAAAGAAATATTATATTTCCCGTATGTGAGTATTATCAGTTGAGTAAGTTTTCGTGCGCACCATACTCACCACACATTTTCGCCAGTTAACATCCTCGTCTTGTTATGTAATTTTAGTTGTTCTTAATAGCATGTTTATATACAAAGAGGTTGTATGTAGTGTTGGAAAAGTAAGCGGACAATTTTGGAAAATGGTATAAAACACTGTAATAGAACAAAACAATCCAATAAAGAGCTAAGTAGGTACTTAGATTGTTGTAAAATTTAAGAGGGTTAGAACAAAAAAGGTAACCAAGAGGCTGCAGAGAGAAACTGACGTCGTTCCACAACCGTAAGTGCTAATTTTTGTAATCCTGGAGGATAAGTGCTTCAATCCAGTTTTCACCGTTACTTAATAAAAAAGTGCGTTGTAAACGTTAGATGTAGATGAATAGAAACAATTACAAGAATAAAATTACGATTGAATGCATTTTAATTCCAAATCCTTATATTTTAGCGTTAAATTGTAGCGGTGCAACTTGGAATAGCTCATACAAGTAATTAAGATTTACTGTCGTAAACGATACCACAAGATATTGAAATACTGCAATGATAATGGTTACAAATATATAGAAATAGTGCAGCAAGGTCTTCTAAGCTCAATTTTATGTTTATTAATTAATAATTCTAATTTTATTTTTAATGTGCTCCTGTTATAAGCAAACCTAAATGCTAGCAAGCCAAATTCCTATTTTAAAGCTTTGAAACGCTAAAAAAGTGCTCAAGAATTTATGTTTTAATCGTATTATGTGTTTCGGTTTTGCTATAAACGTAATATTTTATCACAAAATTTGCTTATTAATAATCTAATACTTTTATGCGATAGTAGCGTAGATATTGATGATTTTTTGTTAATTTTAACCCGTCATTTAATGTTGTAACCAGAGCAGATATAAAATGTATCCGCTTATACAATAAGAATATACAAATACCAATACAGAAAACTGTTATTTGGTAAACTGGCGGTCCCAATTTTATATTTTTTTATTTGCAGTTTATAAGCATATTATACTCTTACTCTAATTTTACTTAACTTTTTGTGGAAAAAGAATGCATTAAAATAATCAAATTTATTATGAAAATTCTTATTTCAGTGTTCTTTTAAACTTGTAACACCAATTTGATGAATTCTTAAAATATTTTTCCCAATAAAATTGATACTTCAAATACGAATAATAGATTTAAGTTAAGTTAATTCTGATTCTTATCTTCTTAAAGAAATACTTGTCTCATATGTAGATGTACCTTAAAATTTTTTTTGTATACATTTTGTATACAACTATTTCTGGGTTACCTACATTCATAGATATATCAAACACGAAAATAGTGCTCTTGTCTATAAAAGGCAACGTAAACCATATAAATCAAATTGAAGTAAAATTAAAGCATATATTCGGTGATGAAAAAATAATATTAAGTTTATGTTTGTAGAAATCACAACCCTACTCAAAATTTATTAAAATTCATAGAATTAGTGCATCGTTTGTTATGATGGCTTTTATAATGAAACAATACGCGCGTTATTCTAAAATCAGTTATATAAACGCAACTTATCTATATACTACATTTGAGGCATAAAATCGAAGAAAATTGGTGTCTACGAAATGAGTTAACATTGGCAATATTTTAATGAGATAGAGCGCTCCAGAAAATTCGTTAATTCAAAATGTCAGCGTTATAGCTTCAGTAATTTCCAAATGCGACTAATAGACTGCTTACCTTTAACGGTTCTGTGTATAGACGCTAAAATAGGTACTCTAAACTGTACAGGCTCTTCTTATAAAATTTTTCCATTTGAGCTTTCCTTGCCAAGATATACGGCTCTCAAAATACTAAAAAAATTCAGTTTTTTCTTGAAAACTGTTAAATTTAAAAATTTGGAATTTGACAAACATTATTAGTTAGTTGAAGGCTATTTTTCGGTGGTATCCTTTTTTCAGGTCTTATTTCTGAAGGGTGTAAACCAATATCCCAAATTTTTATTTCTTTCAGGACCTTTTTTTCAAAACAAAAATTTTTCACTTGTGTTATTTTTGTACACCTTGCGCGTAAAATTTTAGTTTTCCATACTATACTTATTGGTATTATATTTATTTACTAATGTCTACTAAAGAATGTAGTAGGCATTGCTTGTTGTCAGCAAAATCGTTCATTTTATGTAAATCACGATGTAATTACTAAAAAATATGGAAAAAAGAGTTTCTCAATAAGTAGGTGTTTAAAAGGTACTTTTAAGGTAGCACCCTCATCTAAAATTTCTAAATCGTATCTTTGGCAAAAAAATCAAAACAAGCGCAAAGTACAGTAACATTCAGCAACTAAAAATAATGAGAAACACAATTTATTGTAGGAAAAATGAATTCAATTTTTTTTACTCGTTAACTATTAGGTGTACAAAAAATTAATGAGTGAAATTTTTTCTAAATTAACTTAAGGTATTGAAAATATTGTTTTAATTAGGTTTAGCTAATGCAGAAAGAGAGAGTTTACCCAAAAAAGGCTAAAGTGGAAAATCATTTATAATGCAGTATCGACGAGGACAAAAGAAAGTGAATGTGTCTTTGACGAATGACCTACAGAAAATTTATTGCTCGTCATTCTTAAAGTTTTTAAAATATGTTCTTTAAAACAATAATTAAGAAAACGTACCGAAAAGTTTATAATTTTAGTAATACTAAACTTTTGTGTAACAACGCTGGCTTTGCTTCTTAGTTTTTTACGTACATAATTGGTGATATATCTTGTAATTATTTGATTTTAACAACTTGCTGTAGTTCTGTCCGAAACTGATCATGACCCAGTATAATATTATAAAAAATACAAATGAAGCATTCTTTTTCATCATCAGTTCTTTAAGGAACACGTGAAGTAAACAACGACACTATATCAAAGAATGTTAAAATTTAATCAGGAATGTTATCTACAACGCTCAGTCTGAGATCATTTTTGTGAATGTGCTTGGTCATCCTACATCCAAACAAGACCTTGCGATATGATTTTAATTGGCCTCACATGCGCAATATAAAGCTAATTAGGCTTTATCAATTTATAGTAATGTATCAGCAGGTCAAAAGTTATCGAGTAAGATGTGCCAAAAAATGGAAACGAACTTGTTTTGTCTCTTGCAACAAAGTACCTACTAAGTTTTTGMATATGATTTAACTCTCTCATTACCACATGCATTGCATGGCTACTAACATGTACACATTTATAAAAAAAATTAAACTGATATCGTAGAGCCGCATCGTCTTTTTTTGTCGCTAACTAATCTTGCTTTCAAATATTATTTCTCCCAATAAACGTTTCGTAGAAATAAATTATGCACTTGGGCAATTAAAAGTTTATGTGTGGTAAGAAAACTTATACTTACTTGAACAACAAATCCTCTACATATGTATTTAATGTTCCCTCTATCTCACCACAGTCCCCATAAAATTCTACAACAAAGACAATTATGCTTTACCCTGATGATTTTAAATCTGGTATTTTGTAGTAAGTGGATTAAAAATCTATCTACGCCCTTTGGAAAGACCTTGTATAATTTTGTGATGACAAATTTATTTAGAAATATTGTATTATAAAATGAGGTTAATACGTGTTCATAAAAAATATTATTAACTTGATTTATTAATAAATTATTTCATCAAATGTAGGACAATACATAATTTAATAATTTGGTGCATATACCTTTCTTTATTTGCACTTTAGTTATATTTACGATATAAGTCACTGAATTTTTTTACTATCACTATGCATTTCGTGTATTCTGTGTATTTTTTATCACAAACACAGAAAGAATGCCAAACTTGAATCCTTGTAGAGGGTGTCTAAACAGCCTGGGAAAGAGCATTAACTGGAAACTAAACATGAAGGGAAATTATAGACGAAAATAGTGTGTTAGAAAACAGCTCTCTTTTATTCAGAAAGTGGTGTGTTGACTGAGTTCTGAAAACTAATTTAACCCAGAAAGTAACATCATAGTTACTAGGGGTCAACAGTCAAGAATACCAAATTTGTTGAAAAACTACTCTTATGTGACATGTGTGAAAGGTAACTCATTCCACAGTAATTATAATTCAATGCTTTTAATGAGAAAGACAACACCCCGATATAGATATTGCATAGTTATGTAATGTGCTTTGTTTCACGGCTCTAACGGTCATTTTAAAAAAGCATTGAGGCTATACTTACTAGTATATATCATATTTGATGCTAGTATAGCTTTAACGCACTTTGAAAATGATTGCTAGGTCGAATATACGACCGATATGATAAAACACATTAAGCAAGGCATATTCAGCTTGTTTCTGATCTATTTAATGAAATTATCATTGACTATTCAGTTTTGAGTCATTTATAAAAGGTATATATCCTATAATTTTATAGAACACCACATATCTAAATAAGCGGCCTGCTTCTATATTTTTTATTGTAATTAATTGTTTTAAAATTTTATTAATTACGGGTTTTTTTAATGGAGTCTTAATACTAGAGTTTTATAAATGCATATCTATGAATAACGATGTGATGTCCCATTTAATCGGAAACATCCTAAAAATATGGGATATCAAATATTTACAAATATAATCTCTTAGGAATATTTCCAGAAAATTTTTAGGTCACAGGGCTATCCACTTTGTTGTTTTTTATCGAATTATACATTTTTTAAATAGTACAAACGACTTTTAGATATCCTTGAAAAACCTATCATGTGTTGATTTCGGTGCTAAATAAATATAATAAGATGTACTTACGTCTTCTGACTTTACTTATTATTTGTCGACATCAAACGAGAATAGCACACATCATTTAATTCATTTTGTATGCAGCAAATTCCAGGTTCAAATCTCATTCAACATGCCATGTTTTTTTCTTACTTTGCTGGACTATAGTGGACCCTTTTCGCGAAATTCGTTTTGAAAACCAGAAAAAATGCTGGTCAAAAGCAAAAATTTTGTAGAGATTTCGTAGAAACGAACATACTGGACAGCTTTGGGGTCTAAAAATTCTTTGGAATCGTTCTTGAGGGATAAATATTCTTAAACATTTAATTTCCCATGTTATTCATAATTGTTTTCATTCAGTGCTTTAAATCTATCTTTACTTATACCGAGTTATCACGAAAGATTTAGAAATTATCGATTTTGTCATGTCAAGCGACTTAGATACTACTAGCCCGGGAAAGAGTGACAATTATTATTAAAAACTATAATTTTAAGTAAATAAACACGTACTACTACTGACGTCATATGTGAGACATGAAAATGTTAGTCTTTTTAAATACCGTAACCGGCTGTGGTTTAATTTTTTACAATTAACAAAATAAAAAATTATCAATTTGGTTAAAAGCTATATTAATGATTGATTGATTAATTAATTAATTATATTTAAGTAATTACTCCACGTCCTTTTCTACATAAATTTGTCATCACCAAACTATTTCCATACACATTTTTATTGTGTCTTCCAATATTTATGTCGTCTTTGGTACCTAAACATTGGTTTTTTTATTTGTTTAATTAATTTAAAGCAGGGGAGATATTTAGATGTTGTTATCGTGCTAGGCAAATACTTCTAATTTAGAATATAAAAAAAATTGAATTAAGTACAAATTTATTATGCAGGGAATCTAGTAACGAATTGTCCGTATATTAACAGTAGATTCCTTGGAACAAAATAAGTGAAAATAAACCAACTTACCTTAGAGCAATTTTATCTACTTACCAAGTTACTACTACCCTTCAAAGTTATTCTTTTTTATTCCATTTTTTCGACGCCTATCATACATTTATATTTGGTACAGTGGTTTACCTACTCAGTTTAAGTAAGACGGTATATTTACAATTAGAATAAATCACAAAGGCGCTTAGGACGCTCTTTTATTGTTTTGTTTTTGCAATAAATTTTGACCGTTTCTAAAAGATAAATAAATTTACTTTGAAAAAGATCATGTGTCGCTACAATGAGCCGTTTCATACAATACTTCTAATCTACTAATTTGACAGTCTAATTTATGTTAATTAAATAATACCCAACTTAAAATAGTAAAACTGTGTTATTTAATAGCAGAAAATGCAATATTAAGGGCAATATTAAAAACACCTTTTTTTTAAACTAAATCCACTAATTTTTAAGACAATGTCAATATTTATTCTGCAAAAAACAAAATAATGGAGGAGCTTGTAACCACCCGCTATCATTTATGCTAATTGTAAATATCCTGCCTTATTTAAATGACCTCTGTACCAAACTGAATAAAATAACGTAAAAGCAAAAGATTAATCGCGAAAAACGAAGTAATGAAAGGGCTATAACTTGATAAGGAGAGAAAATTTCTTTAAGGTAAGTTGCTTATTTCGGTCCATTCGTTACTGCACACCATGTATATGAAATTTATGAAATTCTACGTAAAATAGCAACTCATTACGACTTTCTGATGTTTTTGTAAATAACCGTTTCGAAATCATTTAACATAAATGTAGCCACCATATTCAATTCTATGTAAGATACTTAAGACAGTATAATGAAGGGATTTTACTCATTTTCTAATATAATAATGCATGTCCAACTTTTTTATCCAGTCAACTTTGATATCTCAAATAATTTAAAAAAAAACCTAAGTAATACAAGAAAATGAAGTCTGCTATTATTTCTTCGGCATGCAGAAAATAAATATTAAATTCCGTCTTTCATAATGATAATAAGGCATTTTTGTTAAACTTTGCAAGTTGCCTAATTATATACGTGTATTCTCAATCTTGCAATCCAAAATTTGCACCACGAACAAGTGATTTATTATCAAAACAATAAATTCAAGAACATGATGCAAAAATTCTAAACGTTTTAATTATACCGGCAACGCACCTTCCGCATTCGTGTAGCAACACAATAAGCCGCAGAATTTATTTATGCGTGGTACAACTTACAAGAGTTTCAGTAACTTAAGAATGTCTCTATAGAGTCTCTGAGTCCTTTCTCATAACAACATCCTCGAGGTGCACTTAAAACACTTCCATGCTTCCTCTGGGTGGCCCAAAACGTAGAACATCGTCGGAAGCGCGTTGGAGAACAAGTCACTTCCTGCTGACACGGTATCCTAAGGAAACACTAACAAAAATGACATAAATTCAAATTTTGTAATCTACAACAATGAAATCATTAGTAAACTTAAACTATCGAAATAGCAATACTATAAAAGTGCGTATCGACGGGAAAAACTGCGTCAGGCTTCGGTCCCATCCAGGCAGACGACTGATCCGAGCGAAATCGTAAACTAAACTTTCGATAAATTTTAACCTCTAGGTTCAGTGCAACAGAGATAAAGAAGTTATCGTTGGTGATCCTCGGATGTTGGTCACACCACTGGCAAAAGTCCCGTTTCTTCCAACTCCACGGTACAAAACAAGTTTGAAAACAAATGCTTTTTTAAGGTGCATATTCTTGGTCACACCCATAATACTACATTTCTAAAATTTCTAAAAACACTCTCGCAAAGCAATTCCTTTCGAAAAGCACACAAAATTAAGGAAAAGTGATTTTTAATCTAAAGTCAGCATTAAACGATCGATATTTTTTCTTTTCACTGGCACTGTGTGCGAATACGTTATTTGTATTATACTCGTATTAATACAATTTATTCCATATATTCTTCATTCCATTATTTCACGAAACGTGAAATGTCCTGAATTACTTGTTTACGTGCGATATCAAGTGAATTTATCTTCAGAGATCTTTTTTTTACTTTTAAGGCCAGAGCGCTATCCGCTGTATTATATTCTGTCATCGAAATATACCGCTATGATAAGAACGAAATCACTGTTAAAAAATTGTAGGTAGGCTATACAGATACCTTGTAGAAAAACTTTTTAATTTCAAAAAAGTAATATACTTACTCATTTAATATTTTTTGCCAGTTGCTTTCTTTATATTATGAAACGCAACGATACTTGATTCTTTGACATGTTTCTCACAAATAGTAAGTTTTGCCTGATACCACGTTCACTGTTCACGAGTTTTCTTCTTAGTTGTTAACGCTTTAAAAATAGAATAAATTATTTCATTAGTGCAATCAGGAATTTAGCACCTTTTTCGGATATCATTACAAGTTTATAAAGGTACCAAGGCATTTATCTAGTAGAAACTAAGTCTGTTATATACAGAGATTTGTTTCTCGTATTGCCTATTGACACTCTTAAATGACATTAGGCCCGTTTCTCTTCTCCATTTTAGCTAACATCAACTTTAACAAAGAGAATAAGAACCGACCCTTTTTCTCTAGGGCGGAATTCTGAGGAATAAAACTTGACTTAAAATTTAGTTCACAATTCACTTATTATTATAGTCACCTTAGCACATTACACATAAGGGAAGAATCTAGACTCATTTTTCAGAATGCAGATTTGTTCCCTTATGAACTATGACAGAATTTTCATTAGATACGCATCTCATACCTAATATACAAAATCTCCTTTCCCTTTTCCACACATTTAAATGTTACTCACAATAAAAAGACTTACACCCATTACCCTGCTACCATTTACAATACACTGCAAAACACCTAAAAGGAGCTGGGCTATTAAATGGTAGTATCACTTCCCACTTTAGCACAATAAAGATAAGAAAAATATTAAAGTGGCATGATATTTTAGGTCTGCTCGTCACGAATAAGCTTTTTCGCCGCTTAAGCTGACATGCTGGTTGCATACTGCATGAATTGCAAATCGCTATTTTACTCGTATATAGTAGAATATTAACAAAATTATTTTACAGGGAACATAGGAACTAGAAATTTTAGTAATTTTACCGAATACGGCATTAGGGGTGCAAGAAACTTCTATGTTACTGTAAACAAAGAAGAAAACATAACCCTGGGAGTGTGGCATATACTTCCAGAATCACTAATCCCAAATACAATAATTTACAAATTTTTTGACTATGATAATGCATTGTCTAACAGTAGTTACCCTATAATAATGCATTTACATGGGAATAGTAACGTTAGAACCGATACGAAGCCAATTTATACAGTTCTGCGCAAATTCTTCCATGTAATAGCTTTTGACTATAGAGGTGAGTATCCAAAACGCAATTTTTTGTATTGAGTTTTTAAAAAGTCTCAATTAATGAAAAATTATAAGAATGTAGTACAAGACCAGATTGGATTAAATTTTGTTAAGTGTCATAGGTACTCTTAACTAAGGACTAACTATGATTGTGTATTTAGGGTATGGTGACTCAACGAAGGCAGAACTGAATGAACAGGGTGTAGTAAATGATACTGTAGCTTTATATAGATGGATACGAAAGAGAACCAATGCTCCAATATACTTTTGGGGACACTCCTTGGGGACTGGCGTTGGTACACAAACAATCGCCAAACTTACTGATGAAGGAATCGAACAACCAGCAGGACTGATATTAGAGGCACCTTTCTCAAGCATAATTGATGTTGTGAGGGACAATTCGCTGGTAAAAGTAAGTATCTGATCCACCACTACTAGTCTTCATATGTACAAA
Organism: Rhyzopertha dominica; assembly: GCA_025024175.1. NCBI lineage: Eukaryota > Metazoa > Arthropoda > Insecta > Coleoptera > Bostrichidae > Rhyzopertha > Rhyzopertha dominica. The sequence goes on along the minus strand of QCXZ01000003.1, from coordinate 431,377 downwards.
ACTGCGTGGCCCTACTACTACTTCATTTTGTTGCAACCGCGTGAAATATGTTGTGGCGATTGGTAATAATCCCAATACTAATATTACAGCTCTATTCCTGGTTACCTTGGTTTGAAACGACCATAATAGACCCCTTTCAATATAATGGTCTTGAATTTGATTCCTGCAAACATATAGCAAAGGTGGATTGTCCTATAATGATTTTGCATGCCAAGGACGATACAATAATCCCTGCTAAATTTGCGGCGAAGGTAAACAAAATTAGATCGCCGTATTATTATTATTATGAACTTCACAATTTTCTATTTCAGTTATATAGCGCAGCTCTGCAAAGTAGGAAGGAAGATGCTGGAAATATAACGTTTCATCTTTTTGAACCGGTGGGATACAATCATCTTTTTATCTACAAAGCCAAACAACTACCAGTTTACATTGAGTAAGCTATATTTTTCGCAAAAAGTGCCGAATATACTAACGTTTATTTCGTATTTCCAGAAACTTTGTTAACATCTGCATCGATTACGAAAGAACGAAGAAAGGAACAATGTGAAATAAGCTATTAGTATTTGATATTTACAAGTTGTTATTTTATATTTATTATTTTCTAGTAAAAAACTGAAATAATTTGAACATTCCTCCCGTTTAACATGGCGCGCCGGCACATGCGCACTGCGTAGTGTTGCTTGTCAACCGGGCCTGGTCAAATCATAACATGGCAGATGCTGGCGGTGCGGTGTGTTGAGTTGTGTACGTAAAATACATGAAAAACATACCTAGATATACCGGTTTAAACAAATTTTTAAACGGTCCGCGAGTGCAATTTTTGTGTGCCGTGTAGTTTAATTCATACATGTGATGTTGTAGGCGTATTTGCCATAGGAAACCGGAAAAATGAGGTACGTCTCCTACCTTTAAATTTGATGTTTTGCCCTTTAGTTAAAAGAAACCCCTGCTCGCTAGCCGAATTTTGCATACGTAGTGTTTGCGCTACCCTTTGATTTTTATGCAGCAAGCATTACAAACTTTTGTTGCATTCATCTGCATAATGGAAGACGTGATGATATTCGGAAGTGAATACCTACGCGGTTTTAAATGATTGAATTGCCTTTGTTATTGTTGCACTGCATTGTTACTCATCCACATGTACCGGTTTTGCGATTATTCACGGTGAATTTTAAGAAAATCTCGTGTTTTTATCGATTTAGCAGACTGGGTGTGTTGAACCCATCCTAATGACCAAGCCAGAATCTCACCCCTATGCAACTCAGTTTAAGGGTAGTTTTCGAATGAACCGTGCCAGAAACGTGTGCATCCGCATTTGTTTATTGTAATTTTTAGCAGGAACATCCTAAATCTTGTTAACATCGTTTGTTTTTTCAAGCATCGCGTTACGCGTTGAACATCTGGGCTATTGTTTACAGAAAAAATGTGTCTTGCAGATTTATGAATAACTGGGGTTATTTCGTGAACGTGCGGCGTCTCTTGCTTGTTCTAATTAGCTAAAAAGCCTTACATCATTTTTATTGTATCAATTAAACCGCTACAAAAATAGCCGAAAAACCGACCAGTGCTCTTGCGATGTTATTGACCTTGTTTCCAGTCGTGTTTTTATATTTACCAGCATATTCGTGGGCGAGAGAGGTGTAAAAATGAGAATTTATGCTGCAAAAACCATGGAAACAACCCACTTGATCTGTGATCGCTGTTTCTCAGGTTCTTGTATACTTTACTATTACCTATTGGTCGATTAGATACCGGGATTGAATTTAATTGTCACTGCTTGCATTAGTAGATAAATCACACTTTAGGAGATTCTTTAGATGCCACATTTATCAATAGGTATGTTTTCGATAAAACCTGGTCGCGTCATTTTTAGTGCGAGCTGACGACATTGATTATTAATGATTATGCACTACTTTTTTGTTTTTACCGTTGGTATAATTTTTACAAAATGTAAAAGTTCTTGTAATAAAAATTGGGGATTCAAAAATCTCTGTAGTTACCTGGGGAAAGAGCCTAAAAGCTATTATGTATTCTATTTTTATTTTGTCGGAAATTCAAGTTTACTTGCACAACTCATACCAAAACTTCTAAATTTAATGCTCAACAATAATACGTTTTGAAATAAATGTAAGTTATCTGAATTGTTTAGATAGTGAGAAAAAATGAAAATCATTTGTAACTTTCTTTCGAACTTGTTTTAGAATTACGAGAAAGCATTATTGGGGCACTGTTTAAGTAGTTTTTGATTGCCCTATCCTTGAGAATCTGTCCCAAGTTTACATTCTATTATGCCCAAAATACAGTACATTGTTATATTAATTTTAAGACGTGATTGCTTTGTACCTACCATGAATTCCGGCAAGTATCACCAACATGGAATAATTTCTACGTATTTATCTTTAAATTAGACAAATTTGAACAAAAATAACATACTGAGGACATTTTCATACCCTCTTTAGCATGCTAGATATGTGTACTGTAGATTAAGCCACATTCCTACAATAATTTTGGCTTTGTATAAAAACAATCCCTTCTTAAATTATTTGCATCTTCATACGCTAGAAATATGCCTAAAGTAATACTTCATTTTATCTCGATTTTGGGATTAAGATATCTACTTACTTCGAGACTTACTATCACTACTTTAAGTACTAATCAATGTCAATGAGTTTATTATTAATAATCATGCCAATAACATTTGTTCTGCTATTTAGTCTGGATTATTCTAATGTTATAATAATTTAAACAACTAAATAGTTCTTGTGAAAAAAAACCGATTACATTTTGATTTCTAAACTGTTCCACTTCCATAATTAGGAAAAACATTCTAAGCAGTGCAGTCTGGCTCTCAAAAGTAAAGCTTTAAGCACAGAATAAGCGCATCTAATAAATCAAAAATTCTAAAGTTCTAAAAATTGAATGGTCGATACTTGATACGAGTATGAAATTTGTTTAATAGAAATAACTAATATCTCGTTACTCATGTCAGTCTCGGTCATTCTCGGGTGAATGGTAAATCAGCTATTGAATAAAATATAATTGTTAACATGTATCACAATAAAACGTTTAGATATACAGGGTGATTTTTTTGAAAATTGAAAACTGATTCATAACTTTGTGTTTACAACAACGATAGGAACAGTTCAGTTATTATTTATTAGTATTTTTTATTTATCTGTTATAACCATAAATTCTGTTGGTAGGAAATGTTCAATCATTTTCGTAATGTGTAATATCTTAATTAACAATTCTTGTCATCAATTGGGGCACCAAGATCTCGAATACAGTGAACGATACGGACAAATTGGCATTTGGTTTTCGCTCAGACATTTTTCCGTGCAGTTCTCTTTCACACGAATGCATCGCACGTTTTCGCTCTGCAGCCGAAACCAGAGACACGAAATCATCATAAACATAACTTTTTATCGTGAGGACCACAGCGAGATATTGCAATCCCCGAATAAAGATCTCGGGGTCAAGCACCTCCATACCAAACACAATTTAGATGTGCCTTCTTTTTTTCGTATCTTTCATTGTCTACTTCAATTAGGCAAGAATCACTTAGACTAAACATTTGTTTTTTCATTGTCTCCTGTATTTAGTCTGTGTTCTTTCGTAATTTGCATCCGTGATATTTTTTACGTTGCGCAAAGTAGTTGCGGCTTTTTAAAAGGAGTTTTTGCGTTCGTGGAGAAAAGGTCGCGAGTTTCGCAACGTTTTATTATCGTAAGACAAATGACAAACGCGTAAAGCACGTCGGTTTAAATAAAGCAGCAGTTCGTGGAACAAAGGAACACGGCTGGCAAGGTGCAGAGAGATTGCTGCACTTCGCTTCAATTTTTTTTCCATACCAAGGGGGTTGTTGCTGGAAACTATGGCTACATTAATGCACATTGGAATAAATATCTGCAATCCCTTTATGGAAGAAAGGACGAAATTTATTTGTAGTTTCAAATAAATCATTTGGGGATTCAATTCTTAATCAGTTAAGCGATTTATATGTTGCTATAAATTCTTGTTGTCTTAATTATTTTGAGGATTTTAGCTAATACCTCGATTTAATTATTCGCATAACTCTTTAGTTTGTTTAGCAAAAGGAAGTAATTTTTTAACGATATTACTAAGGTAACGCTTACCGATACGATTTTTGTATGTCTCCAGTAGTAATGTTATTTTTCGTAAACAAACGTTACCAAAATGTAACTCAGTGCCAAAATAATTAACAACTGTATACATAGAAAAAATTGTAGAAATTTGTAGTAGGAAACTTATGGGAGGCTATCGACCTTTGGACAACCACTGGTTGTGGTTGAAATAATGACATTGCAGTAACGACCAACTCATAGTAGCCCCAGGCAACCCCCTAAGAATAATTCATTAACTGTGGGACGGTGACGGTTCCATTTACATTTTAAATGCATTTCGGAATAGTGCACAATAAGGACTGCTCTTGCATAAGATAATACTCGGGCATTATTGGAATTGCTTTGGTAACATAATTGCTGTTTTTAAACGATAATGATATGTAATTTCGACTGTGGAGCAATGCATTTTGATCCAGTGGCATATGAGGGAGAAAAGAGTATCGTTTAGAGCCTTGAGCAATTCTTAAGAGTAGTAGGCTGATCGAAATTATGACATAATCCAATTAACACTGGCTGCCAGTAAGTATACCAACACCCAGTAGTAATGCTTGAGTTGTTGTAGTAAATTTGATGTATGCATTTATTGGAGTAAAATAAGTAAACTATAAAAGAATAATTGAGAATCGGACAGTATTTAGTAATGGGTAGAACCTAAATGAACGAAAATCTTCAATAAATGTATTATTGAAAGCGCGTTTTCTCAAGTCTAAAAAACTTGTTGTAGTAATGAAAACGCACATAATGTACCAGAATTTGTTAAAATAAACCAAGTGCTACCGGGCATTCTTATTTCTATGTTAATCAGTGTATGTTTAAATTGTGGATGCATTAAAGTTAAATTTACCAACACGTTGGTTCTGGAATTGAACACTGCGCTTTTATTATGATACTGGTATGTACCGACATTAAATTGCATTGCACAATTTGCCCGATAGAGATTGAATTGAATAGGTAAATTAAGGTTTTATAACGAGAGTCTATTGCAGGGTCATACCCGAAGTCGTTAATAAACGGCAAACATCCTGCTTGAATGTATGTCATTAATGAATCTGGTATTCAATCTAGATTAGTTTTATTTCCATGCGTTCGATATGACTGGCCATTTTGTAATAGGTAATCAACGCAGTCGTATATGGAACACTTTTGCTAGTTTTACATCAGCCACTATTTGTTTTTAAAATGCATGTAGTCCTTGATCATCAGACGCTGAAAATTCTTATAAATATTTGTATCAAATCTTTAAACACACTCTCTTTTCCCCTCATTATATAACAAAATTCAAATAAACGACAAGGGACCTTTATTTTCGATTTGCCTTAGTTTTCCTCTCACTCAAACCAACCAATGAATTCTTTCCCAAAATTATCTAGCAAACGACATTAATTTGCAGTACATACTAGCTGTTAGCAATGTCAATGGATGTTCATCGTTTTAGCTGTGAAAGCTACAAAGATACGCAGAGTTGCGAAATAATGATTTAATTCGGTTTTCGATGCTGTCTTATAGTTTACAAACTGGTGCTATTCGTCCTAAAGGCTAATTATGTTTGTCTAGGTTTCTTGCATACAGACTTGCGTCATTTTATCATATCGCATTGCACAGTGTAAATTTTTAATTAACAAGTTAGCATACGTATCCCAACGGACGGGAATTGCGTCCTCGTAATATAATGACATTTAAACATAGTGGAGAATTATAATGCAGGTCAGGTCTCTAGCGAATTTTGTTGGTTTCTTTCTGGTTGCTCTGTACATGCATGAAATGGACTACGTTTTTGAAACATTTATTTTGGTTTTTTTTGTGTTCACGCCCGCCCCTTCGGAAAACTGGGTTGGAATAGTGGTATTCACAGGTTTCCGAATATTGTGTGAAATTGTATTTGCGTTTTGGGTGTAACATACACTTGCGTGTACGTGTTAATGTGTTTTGTTACGACCGATGTAATGCAACGAAGGCAGGCGTGTGAAATTGTGCCAATAGAAGGCTCAGTATCTGTGTAATTTAGATATTCCACAATTTGTGTGAAAATATGTTGTCACCAAGGTTAACAGTATAATTACTCGTTTAGTAAAAAGCATTGTTTGTGCGAAGTAGATGTTTTTTAAAGAGAAGAAATGCATTAAATATGTTATTTTATTAAATAGTTTGCTGATTCTGGTTGTAGAAAATATTTTCACCGCAGTTCGGACACCTACSGGGAAAATAACCGCATTTCGGTTTTACCGTSCKTTTTTTTACCTATCAAAATTGGAAGACTTTATAAAAACCTTTATTTTAGGTGTGGACTTTACATAAAAAAATTGTTCGTGGCTTTTAAAATTTTCCAAACTTTACAATCATATAGTCAATAATGAAGTACACTATTATTATCAAGATTTTTTTAAATAGTATTCGGATAAAGTTTAAACTTATATGTAGCAGTTTGAAATTCATTCGTTTCATAATAAAAAATTGCAAATAATTATTCAGTCGTCACAGAAAAACTGTAGGTGATGGCAGTAGATGACTATGATTAAAACACAAAATACTTTTTGTTTAACAAGAACCTTGTTGACCAAAGCCTGGTTATAGTATTTCATCACATCAGTGGCAGAATTGCAGTTTTTAAATCAGCAACAATAACTCATGCAAATGTGTTTTCTTTTCCAACATTGGCAAACCTATATCCTGCCCTGGTGCAGTTCACCTCTTCCGTTTCTTTGTACCACCAGAGTCCACCAATTGTCACGGACGATCGGATATGACGAGATTTTTTCTTGTTATCGGGTTCATCCCATGCGGAACCCACAGCGTCGACCATTGACACCCGGCGGCAGTGATTTAATATCGTACAATAAAAATAAGTACTCTTTCATGCTGATTCCGAAATAGCAACTGACGGAAACCAAAATCGAAAGAAAAACACGCAGGGTACGAATGGTCTTTGGCGGGCGATTGACCCGCAGGCACAGTTGCCAAACTTACTTTTTGACTGAGTTGGTTCCAAAATTAATCTTCTTATATTGTCAACGTTTCGGCCCTTCTTATTGGGTCTTTTTTATTTGTTTGTCTTGACATTAGCATGCTTTATTGTTCGTGGCTCATATTATTTAGCGGACGTTGGCACACTATTATAAAAAAAATTATCTAAAAAATAATTGTTTGCGTTATACAAACGTAAAATAATTTAGAATTATTGGTAAATCGCGGTGGTCTTTTCAAGTTAATTTTATTAATGTGCAAGATTGCATTGATTTATAAACATTGTGTTTTGTAGTTGGCTGTTTTTATTTATTTTTTTATATTATAGGGGGTGTGCACAGTCAAGCTCTAAACTGCACCTACTAAAACATAATTATACTAAACTTAAGAATAACCAACCGTAAATATTACAATTCAATATGTACAACACTAATGAGTCTATATTAGCAAGAAAAACAGCTGTCGATGGTAAACAAAACAGCAGAACATAATTAAATAATAATTAAACTTTAAAGAATGATTTAATACATACACTATATATCAGAAACAGTATTAGAGTAAAAAAAAATAACAAACGAAACACTATTATCTGAATTTTAATTTTACTAATAAAGCTTTCTTTCAAACAGTTTTGAAAAATGTCGACGTCAGAACAGTGCAAATTGTACGATCTTGTAATACGCGCTAAGGGTTCATAACGGCCTATAATGTTCGCGAAATTATTGTAAAAAAACGACTGTTAAACACGGAAACACTTAAGAAGATATTAGAGAGCTAAGTAGGTCAATTAACTCAGTTATTGATTATTTTGTGGAAAAAAACCAAAAATTTGTTTTGTACCGACTGCAGTCATAATTTCTATAAATCATAATGTGGAGAGCATACAACAGATTAAAAATTGGTATCGGCACTGGATACTGGCAAAGGTATCGTTACTTTACCCAGCCCTACTTTTGAATACTTTCGATACCCCGATATTTTGGGTACTTTCGATACTTTTGAATATTTTCAATACTTTCAATTCTTGTATACTACGACAAGGTAGTAGATATCGGCAGAGGTTTATACTTTGCCCAGCCCTATTATTAATAAGTGAGCGTATTATTTAAAGATATGTCACCTGTCCAGATGTTGCATGCGTCTAGATTTCTGTAAAGTTTTCATTTCCAGAAAAAAAAATTGATTGATTAAAAAAATGACGACAAATTTTCAAGAATTTGAAATATTTAGAAAAACATTAATACGATAGAAATGCCGTAACTAATGAAGACAATGAAATCAGTGTTTTGATTGCTATTGTCTACAACCTCGATATCAGTATTCGAAAAATTGCATCCACTTCAGATATCCCCGGCGATAACAAATTATTTCGTTTTACTTGGATTAATTTAGCCCATTTCAAGTGTATGATCTTTATGGATCTCCCTCCATATATACATTTGATACAAGTATCCAAGTAGAAAAACAACTTGGATACTTTTTCTGTCGAAAATAATTGACACGGTTTCCTATATTTATGCTCCATTTTTGTTGCTGAGCTATTATATATTCATTTGAAATATGGCAACCCTTCTATACATACCATGGTCAGCATGCCGTACGTACGTCAGCATTTCGCGATATTATAATTGTTTCTCTGCTTCCGCTATGCTTATACGCTACACATGTACGTGACTTCCGCAAACAACATGCCATTTAAATGTGTTATGTTAAATGTTGTGATGTTTTCAGTATCGCCGAAACGAGCTCCAGCCAAGAAGTTCGTAGAAGGTACATTCCATGTCGTTCTCTTTTTTAATGTTTGGAGAATGTTTTATGTTTTATAGGTGATGCTAGACTACCGATTTTTTTTTTATTTAATGGAAAGAGAGGATGATGTACTTGAATAGTATTTATGGTCAAAATAGCACGGGCAAACAAGTTGAACATTTCGAAAGATCTCTTACAGCGTCCTCCTCCCTTTGCCTTGAGTGTTTGTTAGCAAAAAAGTTGATTATTTTATCTAAGAGCAGTGACCAACAGATAGAACTATTTCTTAAATAAAAATCTTGTTGTAATCAGTAATTATTTCAAATTGTACTGCACAGCTAACTGTTATATTAGGAGAAAAGTATTTACATTCTTTAAAAAGTCAATGAACTTTAAAAAAGTGGCAACACGCTGTACGTGTATGTTTATACGGGATTAGTAAAGATCGACCAAAAATATTCTGCGAATATGGTTTACATTATTTATACACTTTATTACGGCCAGACTGTAAACCCTCATAAAGGCAATGACGCCCAACCTACTTTTAATTATGTTCTAAGAATATAATGTGTAAAGAGCTTTAATTCCTGAAAATGCACCGGCAAACATTCTCTAACTTATCACCTGTGAACCTATTTAATATCTTCTAATCCCTTCTTGTGCTGTGTCAAATTCATTTTCTTCTTGTGTGTCAACCAGTCGGCGTCTTGTATTTTCCCACGTTTTTCATTTTTTTGCTTGTTATTAGTTGGACAATTTCAACAAAACAGTTTCTTTCGAAATTAAACATTTTATTTGCTTTACGTAAAGTATGTTTTAAAATAGCAACAAATTTTGGGAATACGCATGCAAATTGAAATATTATTATAGCACTTATTACTTATTATACTTATTACCCACGAGAAGGTGAAATCCACGTAGAGGTTGTTGAAGAAGTCGAAATATGTTTTTGCCAATAATATTAAAAATGATGTACCCTCTCATTAAACGCTAAAAGAATTCATAATTATTTACCATCTGACGCTAAACAAATAAAAAAACTTTACAAATGCAGAGGGAGAAAATGGGACCCTCACAAAATCAGTATAATCATGTCGTCACAGGTAGCAGTTAAAATTTAAACCCAAACGGTGTTTTAGTTGATTGGTAATGTAATTAAAGCAGACATCTCTTGACAAATAAGGATCAGAAAACGTATGTTTAGAAAAAAAAATGCTATAATAATAAGATTACACTGATCTACTCATCGTGCGTAAAATGTTAATAAATATCGCTTCTTATAGGGGTTAAGATAATTCTGTACAAGTAAATTTATTTTTATATTTCACTTGCATAAAAATTAAAGTAAAGTTTAAAGAATTTCTACACTCACTGTAGATGAAGTGTAGCGCCTTGTTTATTGTTCAACAGCGATAATACAGATATGATCAATGACAAAATCGTTCTTTTCTGATCCAAATTAATTGCACCATTAATAAATCATTTCACAGGGATAGTCTAGACGTATTTCGTTCAGTTGATTGATGAGAAATTCAAAGTTTTGCCGAATCATTCTCGATTATTATGCCTAGAATGGAATTAGGAACAAAGAAATGAGCTACATTAAAATTTATTGCTCAAGTTATTCACGCAAGTGCAGTCGAAATTATACGTAACTGGAAGTGTTCACGAAAAGTGCTAATTATCAGCCTATACTACTTGTACTGTACGAGTTCGTTTAGAATGTCCAACTCAGAATTGCCTCTTTTTAGAGAAAAAAGGAGTATTTATTACCAGTGCTGGAGAATAATGTTTTCCTTTAGTTGTGCTTTAACGTTAATTGCCCTTTACATCGTAGATATATTGCACGTTCTTGGATAAGTCTGCAGTTATTAAATGTTTCTTTAATGCTTGTCTCGTTCGTACACCTGTGTATGTGGACTTTTTTTGTGTGCATGACATTCCAGTAATTACACTGGCTGTGGTAGTAGTTTAATATCCATATGTTCGTCTGTATGATTTTTGTGCAGGTCGTATATTTTAATAATGTTTTTACTATTGTTCCGGTTTGTTTCACTATGCTATCGGTATTTTTGAAAATGATTTCTGTCCTTATCTGAACTGAGGTATCTTAAAATATGGATAATTATTATTATTATTAGTACGTCATATATTGTAATTTCCCATAGCTCTCTCGATTTATAATTACTAATGCAAACTTTTAGTGCAGTTATTATTACAGTATTCACATCCGTATAAGTAAGCCAAAACTTGTCTAACTGACCTATGCGCAGGGGCTTGCTGTTATTCTAGCAGCATTAGGTACTCCATACGTTATTCCATAAATTTTTGCCCCCCCTTATATTGGACTAGGGCCTTAATTACTACCGAACAATGGCAACCAGCTGTTCGTTACCATACAGGGGTGAGCTTATTGCATTTCACTGTCAAGGTCACGATATGACACACAAAAGCCATCAGGGGTATGTTGTTCTTGATTGTGTTAATCTGCGGAAGCAGTTTAACAACTAAAAATAGAACACTAGGTAAAATAAATTGATTTATTAACAAAGTGGGAAATGGGCTAACTTAAATATTAAAAGCAGTTGTAATTGACGTTTGCATATTGCCTTTTAATATTTTTTTCATAAGATATTTATTAGCATCCACGAAATTGGTATCATTATCCAATATATGCTGAATACGTTTTATCAACACTACCATCGCATTATGAAGACAATGAGCTGAAAAATGTGGGAACTGTTTATTGGTAGGTTTTTTAAATTATAAATAAATCGTTGTAGATTTTTAGCAACTTTACAGGAGATGAAGATTTCTCAGTCAGACAATCGATTGGATAGGTCAATGTGGTAGTTAATATAACTACTTTTCCCACCAATTCAGCAGCTCTTCTACTCGTGTCAGTCACAAAGTAATGCTTATAGAAAATCAAATACCGCATTTATTAATATATGCTACGCCTCAGAATTAATTTGCAGATGTAAACAAATTGACATTTTTTGCACAACAAACTTACAAGTAGAATGATATTAGTCATAAAGCATCATCTATACTGGTGACAACGATGACCAAAAAGCGTAAACTCAGAGTTGTTGGGAAAAAAGCGAAAACTTTAATTATCCCATTCCACCTGCGTCCGATTATTACCCACTATCCGCTAACTGTAACAGCTCGAACAAAAAGGTGGAGATAATCATTTAACTGGCATTTTACATTCTTAGTGCCTTCCGCTAGTTAAGCTTATCTTAAGAGTGCCTTGTTTATTAATATTATTTTCAAGTGTACAAATTAGACTTGATGAACGTTTCCGTAATAAAWAGTTTTAACTACTTTCCCTMCCTGGTTTGCATTGAGCAAAGATAGACGAGAACTTTTGMTTCCTWCAACGATTCTTTCAGKCCAGGAACTTTTCAACATCTTCAGTCAAAAGTAGATTATGCATATTGTAAGTAAATATTTTTGGTTCATACAGTCGATTACGAGAGAAAAACTGAAAGTTAGTGTTAAGAAGAAAATACAAAATTGAATGGAATTGTGGATTTCTTTGTACCTGTATTTCCTAGTTCAGCCGCGTACCTATTATTTTTATGTTTTATAAAATAATAACCTGTAGAAAATATAAATCTTCTAAAAAAAGGTGAAGGTAAACACTCCTTTGATTTTTTTTATATGACGACTTTCTTTAGAGCTAAATCTCTGTTTACGAGAACACGAACAAATACCTGGAATTTAATTTCGCCTGGCATTTTGTAATACTGTTCCAAGCCTACGTGTGTCATTTTCCGTAACATCGTAGTTGCTTTGTGCGTCATTCTCATCGTCATTTCCTAGCATACTCCACCTAATCGATACGCGACCCATTCATGAGAATTACCCAGCTTCGTCACGTTAGCCCCATATTGTCCCACGCGTGGGTAGTTTTACTACTTGGGGTTGCAGTTTTTAGGGTTGTGTATCTTTCAAAGTTTGTATGAATACTAAAGGGTTTCGCTTTTTTCTTTAATTTATTTAGGTGTATTTATCAACCTACTCTGGTGAAAGCCGTTTATTTACAATCATGGATAGACGAGATTACCAAAAACAAATTTTCTAATCCATTTACTTGGAGATATTGGTTGGAGTTGTAGGCAAAGATGATCGTATCTGCCATTGCGACTTGCGAGGTAAGAGGATGGATTCAAATAATTTATTCAATTTGCGAACGAAATTGAATATTATTGTTATGGATAATGCACAGGGAATACAAACACAAACAAAAATCTTCTTTTTCGGTCAAAATATTTTGCTTTGTATGGTAAAGAGCATATTAACATGGGAAAAAACACCTCTACATACCCCTAAGAACACATTTGAACATCATCATCGTAATCAGCGTAATTTTTTACATATAAAACCACATTCTTCCTAAACTAGACTAATTTTCCCACACCTCTCGTTTCGTGTACTAGATCAACATTCTTTTATCTTGACAATTTAGCAAAAATGCATGTGCATTGGATTTACACGTCTGACATACAAAACTTCAAAGTCAGAAAGTATATTCTTGATGAAAGCAAAGAATAGTTTTATAAGAAATAGTGAATTAATAAGTAAAATTACGTAAATATATCGGAATTATAAGGCGCTTTCTCATTCTCAGTTTTAAGAATTATAATAGTGAATACAGTTAATAAAATTCTGTTTTCCTTTCTGTACTGACTCTATCATTTGCTACTTGAAGGGCATGTAGTAAGAGGTAATGGTTCGTTGAACGGAAGAGGCGCACTCGAGTTTTAATGGGATCATCGCAGCTTCCCCATCAGTAATCACGCTGTGACCTAGTTTCTATAAAGCTCACGTCATATCTACGTACGTCTCCGACCATTTTTGATGTGTAACTGTTTGCTTTACCGGCATACTCCATTGTCTTCTTCGCGACACCACCTTTCACTCACGGCTGCTTTGTTATCATTCCATGGATGTGGCATCGCCTCTTTGTCCATCGTGGTCTCGATTGCATGCACCAGCTCCATTGTTGGTGTGGTTCGGCCGCAAGTATTGACCGCGATCACTTCTCGGGCTATTTTTGGAGTCATTTTTTGATTCAGTGTGGAACTTGCCTAACAGGTTTAGATACTACTATCACTGTTATTGCTTGATCTGTGTCGGGGCTATGTACGAGGCAACGATTTATTAATTTCGTTTTGCCTATACTTAATTGCCCTCATCGGTAGCTCGAAATTTTCAATAATGCTATACCACAACCACAAAGAGAACGAAATCAGGATTGTAAAGGCAACATTTAACTTATCCAAGTGCGCTTCTGAATCTGGCGCTCCATTATCCTTTTAAAAACTTTGGATGAGACCAACAAGATACTAACATTTTGCGTTTAGCAGTCTTTAGCGTGGGATGTTCTTCACCAATTTTTCAAATTATGCTAGACTCCTCATTAATTAAGCAACCGCTTAGAAATAGGTCAAAGGCGAAACTTAAGGATCTGCCCTCGTAGATTACGATTACTTCTTATGGTACGTTTTACTTTTATCGTTTACCCAAACCTTCAGACAAACGCTGCGAATTTGCATAGTGACTGCAGAACACTTACTTCTGAAGGTTTGCTCAATTCAAGCACCATTCTGGTATTGAGGAGGATAAACAAACGATATGATTGATTAAAGTACACTGTAATATTACGGCTGGAGTCATCGTAAATGAGCTTGCATACAAGGCAAATTGAGTGAGCCAATTACAATTTAGATCAGGCTGCTGTATAACTACCCTGCGCAAGCTATCAACGTATTAACGACGTCATATTTTGTTCTATTTACCCTGCCTTACATCTGTGTATGTTTGAACACTGATGGAAATTAGCTTGCATATGGAGGAAATAATATCGTAGATATGAGGCACAAAGAAAACGCTCCGATGCAGAAGCTAGGAAAAAAATTAGGTTATTAAATATTTTTAATCCTCGGGCAGGTAAAGTTTGCGTCGTACTAAAATGTCATTTTTAGACGTGTAAAATGTTATTATGATGTCAACAACACCACGTTATCATCCCTATGTGTTTTCTGTTGTTTTTAGTAGATCTTTTTATTTTCTAAATAATACATAATAATTTTACTGTGGAAATAATAAAAATATTTCACAAAATGTAGGTTTAAAAATTCTATACAATTTCTTAACTTCTTCGAACGAGTTTTACAAGTGGTTATACATTAGGAACTCACAATCTGTAATATTCCATTTCAATCCTTCAATTCACTTTATGACCAGCGTAATAACCGCCTGGAATTTATACAATCTTGTCTTTCTAACATTTCACTTATCTTCCACCGACAGCAAGCACTGAGTGTCATTTCCGTTGCCCGTTTCATTGGTATTGGGTACCCCACACTGAAATTCAAATACTAAAGGACACCGATGAAACAAAGAAGCATTATGACTTGTTCAGATAAGTATTTTGGAATGTATATTCATACATTTGATTGAAATAGTAAATTGTATGCACGATTGTCACTATTACAAGTTACACCAGTATACAGGAATAATTTCACAGTTTAATGTAATGCCTATGTCCTTAATTCTGTAATATTAATATTTTAAGGGGGTGTTCTATGAGCCATTTTAGTTTTATTGTAATAAGTTTTTTCGATTTGAGTCAGGAGCCTAGTTTTTATTTTTCTTTCTTGAAAATAATTACATGTAAACATTTGAATTTTGGTACATATTATGTGTTAACTAAAATCCATTTCCGGTGGTTTCCTTTTATTAACAAACCGCACATATTTTTATTATTTTAGAATTTTTTTCGTCGATAGCTAATTCCAATGCAGTACATTTTAAACTTCATTTAATTTAGAACCCTTTTTTGCTCTTGTAATTTTTTGTAACCTAGTAAAAAATAGTTTTTGTGACAGATTAATAACCATTTTTGTTTCTTCCAGTTTCCAAGTCATTATCAACGTGTACGAAATGCTTTCGATTGTATTTAGTGGCTGAACGTTCTTAATCCATCAAGCATTGGTTTTGATTCACCGTGATAGACAGATCATTATAATATGAATCATTAGGTATCCGTATCTTCATTCTCAGCATTCGAAATCAGGCATGGGTATATAATGTGTTGCATTCTGTGTGACATGAACCCAAGCTGGGTGAATTCATAGAAAAGCATCGAGTAAATTGAATTTGACAAGATAGTATCTCCTCTAATGTTCATCATTTTTACAACTCCTGACTTATTATTTATTATATTTTTTATTCTTGTGCCTACATAACAACATTCAAGCTAACTATATTCTGCATTAAAAACAACATAATTGACTGAACAATCTATGTCGCATATTATACAGATTGGTGCCAAAAAAAAGTAAGATATTGATATCCTCTTCCACGATCAGAACTTTACGTTTCTTTAAGTAATGAGTTTTAACCTTTTTGCATGTGAGGAATTGTGTTAAGACCTGCATCTGCATTTTTCGCTAAATCCTGGAGCTGCTCACCTCATAGCCCTGATATTTGCAAGCCATGTATATGTGTACACTTCACAATCAGAAAGTTGCTTGGAAATTCGGAGCCCTTGTGTACATAGTACGAAATTCGAGCTAAATGTATTTAGGTACACATCAAATATTGATTCAAGTTGGGCAATAGATAGCTCCACGGTGCTTCCGATGTCGTACATCCCGAGTCGCAGTTTCTTCGTCATTCGATTTTGTAAAATCTATTTGTTCCTTATATCCGTTGGCATCTCGAAGGGAAATCTCAAATTACTATCTAAACGTGGAAAAACCACAGCAAAATGGCAGTGACGTAAGATTTCCCGACAATAAAATGAGACATTGCTATTAAGAAATCGAGCTTTAGCTTTGCGAACTGTACTTAAGTATCCCTCTGCAGTTGGAGTGTCTGCACTCGACATAATCATATTTACTGTCGCAAATATTTGATATCTAGATGACTAATGTTTAGCTAAGGCTAAGGTGAGACGGGTCATTTTCTGTCTCCCAGATGCTGCTTTGATGTTGAGTACAGTTCACTGCTTGAAATCGATGCTTATTTTTTTATATTTTTACGCCTATTGGTAAGTAATGTTTAAGGTGAAAAAGTCCCAGGCAAACACAAGTGGTTTATTTTCATTTTCTCCGGGCAGCTGACACCGCAGCGTTCACTTTCATTAACACATGCGTCCACGAAGCTCAATAAGAACGCGCTCGACAAACAGGGCTTTATTAAGCATMAAAGGACGMTAGTGCCAAACAATGAGCGCTAATGCCGTGCTTTCGCAGTTAGGACTGCCAGTCGGTAAAGCGATAAAATCTCTAATAATGTCTAGACTTTTACTATTTACCCCGGCAGCCTACGTCAGTCTGCGACCATACTGGCCCGTCGTGAATGCTAATTGGATGTGCCCCTAAGTACCACTAATTAATTTGCCAGACTGCTGAGATTTGCACTATGCGTTACTTCGGTATTTGTGGTAGCTAAGCTGGCTGAATTATACTCGATGGTAGATTTATTATTATATTATTATATATTAAAGTTATAGTTTTAGCTGACAATTATTTATTTTCATATTGTTATTTGTATATCCTCTAATCATAACTACTGTTTCTATACGTCAAATAAAAGTTTTTTCCTAATATTTCATTTACTTTTATCTCGTATAGTCTTGCTCTTTTTCAGTAAATAATATTTATAAGAAGTGTTCTTTTTAAACATTTATAATAGCATTTTCTTTTATTTTCAGGTATGCTATTCTAAGTTTATGGAAGGGATCGTTTAAGATTTTAAATAGATAATATGTAGAGTAAGTATTTAATTTACGAGGTTAATATTGAATTAACTGTTAACCTTACACATCATTTATTATCGTAAATAGAACTCAAACTGTGAATTTCCACTATCTAATAGGAACCAACTTAATTTTTTTTAAATATACTGATGTTAATAAAATAACCAATCCATAAAACTAGATATTTTGTTACCTGAAAAATTTTATTTAGAATTCTATCTCACTTTCAAAAAAATATTTTCCGTTTCTTCTACATTATCATCAACAAAAAAAACTAGATAAAATTAACGTGTGGTTGCAACCACCGTATTAATCTGCGAAAATATAAATTCTGCCGTAAGCTGCTTTGAACTTGTTCAACAGTAACCATTTATCACCATAAAAGCTAGCCGAAATTCCGAAGAATTTATAGCCCTTAACGTTAATAACATTACCTCACTTTTTATTACGCGTATCTACGTCAGCGAATCTTTTTTGGGTGTGATTAAACAGCAATTGCATTTAACAAATACTATATATATTTTTCGTTATGTTTCAGAAACGATTGCAGTTTTAAATGCATCATTAGTTACAGTTTTTTGTTTATGAAATGTGCCGGAAATTCGGCCGCCTTAATTAGTGTTAATATGATATGTGAAACTAATCAACTTTTCCTGTAAAGTTTAGTGAACTACCTGAATCCGTAATTCCGGTTTTTTTACACTTGTCTGAATTTGGCTTATTTAAACATAAATGGTGAATATCCGTATACTTTCATTTGATCTATTTAAATTATACCTATTACATAACAGCATTAAGCTAGGACCAGACGAAGTTAATCTAGAAGAAATTATAGATTGTAATTGTATGATATCCAATTACTATTAGTTTTATATATATTATCTCTTACTATCGTACATTTTGGGTATAATAAACGAATCACCGTTGCTAAATAATTGAAAATCATTCGTTATTAGTTCGTCAACATTATTATTGGACTTTTCGTAAACAGAATTTAATGGAAATTATGATAGGAAAAGTGTCAGGAATGTAATTGAGAATATTCGCATAAGTCGGAAAATGAGTGCTACGAATTTTTTTTTGTATAAAACTACTATTTATAAGAAAAAATCCAATATTTTTTTATGAGGGTCATTTTTTAATAAGGCAATCGCGAATATAATAAGATTCGTAACATACTTTGATAGCCCTAATCAAAGTTACTGACATGTTATTGATTGTTCATTATTGCTTACTTTCAATCTTTTTCTGTCACGATTCACCGTAGGCTGGTAGCACTTAAAACCTTACATGACATACATTTTCCATTTATATCTATCTGTGTTTCCTTTTAACAACACGTTCCTAACGATATTTCAACGTGTGCGGATTTTACCAAGAAAAAGTGAGAGTGCGTCATTGCTCATGATTCACTTTTGCTTATCTTTTTAACATACCTTAAAGACGAGAAGTGGAACGCTGTTACATTTTAATGCGTGTACCGCGTAAAAAGCGAAAGTGGCACTTGGAATGTGACTGTAATTTTTTGGGTACAGTAAAAGCCGGTTATCGCGTCCTTGCGTAGTCTGAGTTTAATTTGTTAAATTTTAAGGTACTTCTGCAGCTGTATTTTGACATAAAAGCTTTATTAGTGATTCGTTCAGGATTTTCAAGAAGAAGAAGGCATGTCTTGAAAGTTTGCACGCTTACTCATGATGACAATACATGAATCATTGAAAAATCTACAAATTAATTGATCAATTAGGAATAATTAATTAATTAAATTTTTTGTATGGTGAATATTGTTCATGAGTTTAGGATAGCATATACCAGTTGAAAGAAATATCGTAAAATATTTAGAGGGGTAATGTTAAGGACCAATCTAAACTTAATAAACGTAGGTCTTCGAAGTAACTGTTTCAGAGGTATGCAGGGTTATTCTTTTTTAGCTCAGTTTTTATCTTTACAAAGCTTGCATTTTCGTGTCGTAGTTGGCTGTTTTTTTGTGAAATAAAAATATTATGAAATGTGATTTTAAAAAAGTTATTTTTATGTTAAGTTGTTCGTTTAAATGTACTGGGCTATAAACTTTACATTTCTGTTATCTTTTGTATCTGTAGACTTTTACGACTTTCTTATCCTGTGGTTCTGCAGTAAATGGTGCAATTGTTTTTTTTTTCTCTTACAAATAACAAAATAGCTGCAAAATCAGTAGGTGCTCGAATAAAATCTTCAGCGATTAAAAATTTCTAAAAATATAAGTAATATTGCTAGCGTGTCACTTATGTCCATGGGTGTAGTATTTTTCTGATGTACTTCCTAATTTGCTTTTCTATTTGCGCGAGGCTAACTGCCTTTATAAATATCTATGTAACTGCATTTACAAAACTTACGTATGTAGGTGATACCAGAATGATATAAAATTTAAATTGCTTAATTTCGATGTGTGTCGGACTTTTGCTTGAATTTGGTACGATATTCGGGAATTGCTCCATTAGATGTCATTTCCGGTTTGCTCTGCTACATCGTTTGGAACGACCTCGACCTACTACATGCGATTATGCATGAATGTTGATGTGGCTAGCGCTTAGCGCATGCTATGAAAACATCAATGTAGGCAGGTATAAAACCATCCGAACATTGTACTAGATGCTTATTATTTTTTGAATTTTTCTAGTCATCCATCAGAAGCTTTAAACTGGCCTATTACCAATTCTATGGAGACTTCCAACGATTTTTCTTGCCGAATTGAACCAGAAATTGGTATATTTTTGCTCCGAACTTTCCAAAACCAATTAAAAACGATTTGATCTAATGCAGCGCTTTTGAGTCTTTTTGGCATTTCCATTTTCGGCGAAGACTTTAGAATTTCTTCTTTCATATTTCACCCGCTTGGCTCTTTTTACCACTTTGGATTTATCTGCAGCTTGACGGACACTAAGGTTAAATTTTTCTGTAGATTCAATAATTAACATTTTTCTTTAACACTAAGAAACTTTCGTGATACTGAAGACGAGGCCATCTTTTCGATGTCACACTCTGTATAACAAGAAGTAGATCCATTTTTCTTTATTACAGTCAGCTTCCTGCTGGATTTGTTATGTAGAAGCAAAATTTCACGTACTATTCTGACTAGCATATCACTGCCGGATATTACGTATAGCGAATTTAATGCTTCAGTACGTTACAATACCTTTTCCAGTACATGAGCTTGTGAGTGCTTGCAAGTAGCAAGTTTGCCAAGTTATCGTTGTCATGCCTTGATTGATTGATTCCATTCACCGTATTTCCTGCAAGCCGAAACCGTTGCCAAATTTTGTAGATCTTATATAAACCCGATATACCTAGAGAATGAAATGTTGCACTCGAACTGTAAGTATATTTGTTCGAAAAGTTTGCATTTGAACTTAATTACTATAATACTTTTGAAATAAAAAAAAACGAGTTTTGGTGTTGTAGAAATCGCTGAAGACTACTTTTAACCTCGACTTGACGATGTCAGAATATACGACTAAAAACGACTTGAAAGAAAACACAAATAATTTTTGCAAGCGTTTTTATGTACTCATGTTTCATGAGTAGTACTCTTGTTCATACCATATCTCAAATGTATAGGAATAAAACCTGACTTAATGTGTGCAGTATTAATATCTATTTATATTTCAGAAGTTATCAGTAGTAATGTAGGGTTTGAGGGTATTTTTTTATATATAGATAATCACTTTATCTCTGAAATTTGGCGTTCATTGAACTTTTAAACTGTAAGTATAGAGGGATTACAACATTTGAGCGTAAGTTACTTAAGGCTTTAGATTGCATGGTAACATAAAAATAACAGTAAGAATGAAAAGAAATATCTGCAGTACAGATATTGAAATAGGGCACCAGTCGCATTAATAACGATTACTGCATAAAAGTAGGTTAAACAACTTTGAAGTTTAAAACTAAAGCTCCTCGGCTTGTAAAATATAAAATGTGTAGGAACTTTTAAGGCCAAATATGTATGATTATAATAGCGGTTTTCAGTTCTTCGAGTTCGGCATTTATTGTCTAGCTAACGTACATTGGTAATATTCGAAACTCTATTTTCTATTTCTTTACTCAAATAGCAATATGAGGTACATCAAAAATAAGTATATTTGATGCAGAACAAATTTTTGTATTTAATTCGATAAATTCAGTTGACACGTTTGCTTACCAAATACATAGCGTGTTTCAAAGGCTGAAACGAACTGAAATGCGTGTAACAAACAGAAAAAAATAATTCCAATATGAAACTCGTATGGAAATGTTTTATGACAAAATGACCATGTTCTAATAATAATAATAATAATAATATATACCATTTTTATCGTTTTAAGGGACGTAATAAATTGCTTTAAAAAGCCATTAGGCATTAGGTAGACATCGTTAACATAATAGCATCTCCATAAGGAGATTTGGGGCTTTGCCCTGACCTCCACCAGTCACAAGCAATAGGATTAAGTACTTAAAGCGCACAACCAGAACTTTACCTACGATATTTTTATAGGTCTCGAATCTCTTTTTTCTGGCGCTGCTATTCATTCAAATGTAGGTCGTCCGTGAAACAGACCACTTTTTTTTTAACAGGTGCCATACGATGGATTAACGGCGGCATTCTAATGTGCCTTCCTTTCATACCGGCACTCCCTTTTGTTTCGTAGAAAGTAATCAGAGCAGAATGTGTGGATAAATGGAACTGCGGTTGTAATCTATCCTCTTACCCCGGTTGGGATTGTCGTGGCCCTCTTTGCCTTCACGTACCGTTACCTCCATTCTTAGGAAGCTCAACAGGCCACAGTCCATTAATGCAGCGATGATGAGCTTACAGGATTAATCCTTTCAAGCCGATTTGTCCGAACAAATTTGCGAATTCAAGTTGGGTATTGAAGGTTAAAGACCGACTAAAAATATTCTGCGAATATATATATAAAAAAATGTGTGGTTCCGCTGCACTCATTTCCTAATGTTCGTCTCTTGTTATGGTGCATTTTTCACAATTTGTTAACTTTTCTTAATAGTTTGACTGACTCGGTTACTATTTAGTAATTTGTCTGAATATCGTTTGAAAATGTTTTAATCAGAGCATACTAAAATGGCTAGTTTTAAACAATATATTATGTAATTTATTGATAATAGTGCACGAAAGAAAAGAGATTTCTGTTGATTATGTATATGGATTATAGTTATATAGAATTTCTGTACAGACCTGTTTTCAGAAAGATATAATTTAAAGAAACCGTATGTAATTCTTCAGAGGCATATAAATGTCATCGAAGTTGTATTTAGTTCTCTTACTAGCCTGTTAATTGTACCCTTGTGGATTGATACAGCTCGAATACACAAAATATATATTAAAATACAGATTCCTCGCCAAAGTAAGGGAGACAGAATGTCGAGTATAGATATCTATTGTTTAAAGTGGCTTTATAAAACTGGTTGAAGCAGCAGAGAAATTGCTAATATACAAAACATTGTACACTTCATCCAGAATTATTACGGAGCAGCCAGGCTTTATTACGTATTCTCTGTACGGCTGCACAGCGTAAACACGGTATACGAGTACCTTGTTTGTTTGGTTCCAAATATAAAGAGCATGAAATTAGGTTATTGCCGTAGCTATTATTTTCCCTGTTTATAACTTCGCCTCCCCGACAAACTTTTGTGCTTTGCATGCGCGATTTTAATCCAGATATTTATAGCGGGGGAGTTTCGCATTGGTATACAACCTACTTTGTATAATAATCGTAAATAATAAAACGTTCACTCCCCACTAACTTATCACCCACCACACTGTAATACGCGTGCATTGTTTTTTTTATATTTGCTGCCTTCGATACTGTTTTATCGGGCGGAAGCAGAACTCTGTTATCACGCTGTTTTTGGTGGTTCTGACGCTTATTTCAGTAGAGTGGCATTTTAAAGGTCCAATACATCGATCGACGAGAAATAGAGAATGCATGTGTTTAAAAAGATAACACCACATAGTTGTTGTGTTTATACAAGATACACATTATATAGGTAATAAAATGCAGTGGTATTTAATTAAACATAAGTTCAATATTTGCAGTTCTATGATTAAATGCTGATTAATTGAATTGTTTCTTTAGAATCGAACAACTCAAAGTTTATATATACTTAATGAATTCTAAATGGTAGAGTACCTACTTTCGAATAGTATACAAATATTAAGAAATGGAAATAGTCATTTGTCAAAGTTAATGTTTCTTGATGTTTGATGATGTTTTTGATATAATTTGTGTTCCTGACAGTGTCTTTATATGATATTAATAATCAGCTTACAAGAATTTATCGTGACTATATTCGTATTTTTATATTTGTCAAATTGTTCCAAATGTTGTATACCTCTGATAAAAAAAGAACTCCCTGTGTGTTCAGCGTAAAACATAAAACTGAATTACAGTCACGACATGAAAACACACTACCTAGGGTAGAAGAAGTAATATTTAAATCACGCAAAGAAAATATAAATCAACTGAGACTTAAGCAGTAAACTTAAAAGTACCAAACATTCATTTCTTTATTATGAACTAAACAACTAAAATGTTCAGAATGTAGATTATCAGGCAGGGTAATTTTATTAGTCTGAAGAGTATAATAACATCAACAGCAAGGCATTTATTCAAAACAACGACGCAAACGGGATAACTTTCTTTCACAAAATTAGCACTAATGCTTTTATAGTGTAAACAAGACAATAACGATTAGTTTTATTAAATTTAATACAATACATTTCAATAAGTTTAGGTCTGTCGATCATTTTGAGCTCTCTTTAAAGTATGAGTTTMTAMTTAATGTCCATCTAATTGAAGAGATCTGACTATGGAAACCCCGAGTTTGGAAATAAAAAGTGCAAACTAGACTTGGTAAGGTTGCTGAATTCCCTTCAGTCCAATATAACAAACATGCAATAACTGTAGTAAATGGTGATGTACAGTATACATAATACTCTCTCGGAGACTATAATAAAATAGGCGCCGTCCATTTTAATTGTGTCGCGTCTTATTCGTGCAAAGGTCCAAATGACTAACCATATGTTTGGCTGCAAAGCATAAGGTGTAGAATTTCGGTGACAGACGTGAATTGCAGTGAAACAAGATATTTATTGATGCAACAGTACACCGGAAGCTGACTGCATGGCACACGACCCATTGGACAGTTTTTTAATATTGCCACCTGGCTAAAGCCTAACCAGTTACACATTTAAATGTGGTGAGCAGTCCTTTGTGTCATGTCTGTGGGCTACAAGTTACACACCATTCCAAAATAATACCAAGCGCAGCCAACGCAGTTTCGGTGTTCCCTAAACCAGCGAGATTCAAAACTATATGCTATTACAACCCTGGGTTTTATGCTATCTTCGAGTATTGGATTGTATCCATTTTTTTTTAATTAATTCTAAACAACTTTTTAATCTCAAACTAAAAAACTTACTTGTTTTTATTGACAAGATTAGTAACCAAATCTTCAAGCAGCTACTGATTGATAAATATTATTGCATTCCATTCCAGCAGTTCCAGGAGACTTCTGTGGTTTAAAGCTAAGGATTATCCATTCAAGCCTAGATATGTTGATAATTTCCAGTGGCCATACTAGTTTGCAGAGATCCTACTTGCCTCGATAGTCTCTCAGCAATGCTTGTTAGTTTATTTATAAGTTTCCCAATCTCAGATTCTTTCAGCTCTGTTAAAGAGTTTTCTCACTTACTCTTACACTTATAAGTTCACTTGTTATAACCTTTATTTTGCAGAATGTGCAGCTATGCTATGAACAATGGATAAAACAAAATCCCTTATTACTAATGAAAATAAAACTTAAAACGATTGAGAATAAAATTCTAAACACTGTACCAAGTAGCCCTCAAAATTACTGCCTATAAACTACTTCGATCTAAACTTATTAAATAGGTTAGCTCTGTGTATCCTGTAATATTGGATTTTAAGTGGGTTAGATATACAAGCAGACGACCAGTTCTTTCTTTGAGAACACCATGCGGTTGATGAGCTTAAAATAGATTGATGTCTTACATGTTGGCTAATTAGCGAAAAAGTTTGGATCTAAATTGGGCTGTAATCGAATCGTGTTTATGTCTTTATAGTATTTCCAGTTTACTTCACGCCCTCGCAAGTACTCGCACGTGTTAAACTTTTCACCGAAGCTAATAAATTTCATTAGTAAAACATAAACTTGAAAACTTGCGGCTTGCCTTATTACTTATAAGAAATCTGAACTTTAAAAGTACTTGAAGGGAAAATATTAACTTATTTAACGAGACTTTGCGTCATTCTTACCCCAGCACCTATATTTACCCTTGGAGGCCAATTACGTAATGTCGAATTAGATCACGAAGGAATATTTGAATAGTGGACTTCCGGACTGTAAGTAGGTTTTGGAATAATGACATTACACATCCGATCGCTTTGAAAGTGTTCATTTTGTCGTGGAATTGGAAGTTGTGGTTAATAATTTTCGCTTATTCGGAATAAACACTTTTTTATGCTCACACCCAACAGAGCACCCTCTAGGAATATTACACATTAGTTTTATTCACCAACCGTCGTATGTTTTGTTTTCGCAGAAGTTTGACCCTCCAAACGAGCATTTTCAACGCAATATCCACAGGTGTAATGATAATAAACGCACGTATACACGTATAAGAGTCACAAGGGCGTGCTTCGCTTTACATAGTGACCTGGAAATGTTTAATTAACGTAATTACGGGTCAGCGTTATGCGCACGTTTTACAGAAGAAGATGCAGGTATAATCCACCCCTAATTAATTGTGTTTTTGAATCTTTTTTTCTCGCGACCAATGCACACTATTTAGTTACAGCTCTTCTATGTTACTCAAGCAACACTGTGACAATTTTTTCGAGGTTAACTAACAGAAATAAGACCACCCAGTAAAATATATTTTATATGCATACACACACGTGTTTTTATTAAGAAAAAAATCGATTCGTTTTGAGAAAATCAAGGAACTTTTTCGAACAACACTTTAGGCAAACTGAGCAGAAAATTAATGATTAAAAAAAATATTTTAAAATTTCTTTGCAGTTACATTGTATACATACATAAGATTTGTTTTCGAATCTGCAATAGTGGCGGCGTTGGAAGGGATGCAAAGGTTTTTTTTTAAGAATATGAGAACATTGCCTAATTTGTTTAGCCATAGTAAATAACGACTCGTTCTCATTAAAAAATTAAATAGAAATATTAACTTTTTTAGTCTTTCGAAACTATCCAGCTATATTTTATAACAATCTTTACATCCTAATTTTCCTTCAGAATTTGTGAAATCGTATTCGTCGCTTTAAACAAATGCATTTTTTTTATACCAAGTATCTGAACAAATATTCAATTTACATTTTTCATTAAAAGTAACTAATACAGCAACTTCGGAATGTGTTTACAGTCTCGTCGTTTTACTCAACAATTTCATATGAATCACTGCTATCTTCTCATTTGTGCGACAACTACCATAACTTTGCGAAAAAATGGGTCTTGTTACGGACTATTAAAAAAACTTGGCCAAGCAGTATTTACGCATGCTGAAAGCACGCGTTTTATTAATTCCTTATAAATCTGCCGATAGAAATTTATGGACATTAATAGATTTTTTGTCATAGATTTATGTTTTCCGCATGAGGTATTAAGTAAATAGCAAACTGGGCGTCTGGCATATTAGAAGACAGAACATTTTGTCATGCGGTGTACCTTCCATCATTATTTTACCTGAAAATGAAATGAAGCAACTAATTTCAGAGACAGCTACCACGCCTGTAACTACATAATGGAGCGCTTATTTTCTAAGGAACTGAACAATTATGTAATTTGGCATAAAAAAATCATCAAAATTAGCGCAATTGGAAGAATAGTTGTTTAGCATGTGCATAAAATCACGTACGTTCAAAAAAATTATATAAAAAAGTGGGCAAGCAAATCAAAGTGTGGGTCAGCCAGTTAACAATTTGACACAACTAATCGATCCATATTCCGATAGCTGCAAGCACTTGTCGAATATATTTATTAAGGAAGTCATAACAAAAACGTTAACTAGTATCGTTAAATAAAGGTTTTAATATGTAGATTCCAGTGACACTATATTTACTATGTTCTTTGGAATTGTTGATATTCAACAAGTGCTTAGTCCAGTCTGAAGTAATACTTAAGTCATAAAAACCTACTTTGTAAAAAAGACATTTACAGTGACAGTTCTCTCAAATAAGCAGTTTAAATCTGCATGTTTTATTAACAGACTCTGGAGTTAGTAGAAAGCTTGCAAATTGTTTAACGTGGAATCACAAAAAGACCTCTTATTGTATAATCTACTAATCTATATTGTATGTCACTTTTATGTAAGCGCACCCTATTTTTTAAATGCTGGCAAGTTTCATTATTTCTTAATTTGTATTTGCGCCATTTTTCTTCTTGAGGTGCGATATGGTTCCATTAAAAGAAAAACCCTTGATGACATCATAGCCCCAATCATCTCAAAATAAATCTCTTTTTAAATGTTGATTTACTTATTTCAGCGTATTTTCTAATTTTTGCAAATAACCCTTATTTTGAATTTTAACAACAAAGCTGCCAAAGCATAATGCAAAAAGGAAGAGTTTCCCGAAGAACCACTCTTTTAAACTTGATACAATTATTCAATGTTATTATTCAGAAAAAAAGGCAGAATCCTTGAAGGCTGCGTTTAAGTGCGATTTAAATATTACTCGCGAATAATTACGCCATTCAAATTATTGATAGCGCCTGCTGTATTACTTAATCCCAGCATTAATGAAGTAGTGCTTGCTGACAACGTTACTTGCTGTATATCACTTGACACTAAATAAATGTTTATTTACGACTGTCGCAGTATGCAGTATCCAAGAAGCAATATATATGTCGCTGCCAGTTGTAGATTAATTACAATTACGGAAGCTTGCACGGAGCCTTGACATTTAATGTTTGAGCCACGTCTATGAGACATTTTCTATCTGCGCGTTGGAGGTGGAGTACAAGTCTGCCTTTTTGGGGTTAATGGACGTGCTTTGTCGGAACGGTTCATGGTTATATTTTCTGGAGATATTCCAAGGATTTCTATGTTTCCAGGTTTGATGGTTTAGATGAGCATACTTAACCCAGTTGAGTACTGTGAGTATATGTCTTTAAATCAAGATCATGAAGGAATAACAAATTAATTTAACTTTTTTGTATAGACCGAACAAAGTCTTAGAAATATGAACTTTTTTTTAGAAATTGGTTAATATACAATGCTAGGATTCATATTTGCCATTTGTTCTGCAGAATTCTGTGAATGCTTGTTTTAGACATGCTTTAATCTTTTTCTGCGTCTTGCTAGGGTTAAATGGATGTCCACTGAAGTAAGCTATAACTGTTATTTCTGTATCTACATCGCCTGCCATGGGTTTAGTTCTTGTCGCGTTTGTGGTGAAAACGATCCAAAATTAATTCCATTCTGCAACAATCTTCCTATAACATCTCCAGTTGGTCTTGGGCGATTTGGTTATTTTTCTGCATAAACTCGGCAAGTTCACTCGACTATTCTATCACATTCACCATATGTGATAATTGAATTCAAAAATTCGAATATCCAGAACATGACATTTGGACTAATTCTATGAACAAAAGTTAACAAAAACTTCTAATTTAGCGATAATATACAGAATGTTCCATTTAAATTGACAAAGTTGCCATCAACTTCCGGTATAACAGTTGCTTCAATTGGTTGCCGATGGTCGTCGTGGAATACCCTGTAGAATTCTTTACCTAGGTGTAGGGATAGACGAAATTGAGCTTTCTTGTCAATACGTTCGCTGGTTCACTTCCGTAACTACAGTATTTCAAAAATAGTCCCATTTCAGTCAATGGTCCTAAGTTATTGTCACGACACCGATTAACCCCCAAACATCCCCTAAACCGGTGCCAGTCTGCCAGTTGACGACCGATCCTTCTTGGGAACACTTGCTGAAGTCGGTCATGTTCATTGATTTTAAATTGCCTAACGACCACGCTCCATTGATTGACCACGGTAACAAACTTGAAAATATATAACCGCAGTGAACGCCAAGTCTCCGGCCACGCAACAGTGTTCTGCTCCGTATACATAATGCACGGTGCTACCGCAACTTCCCGGTTTAATGGATGTAGTAATTCGTTGGTCTCGATGAATTTCAGTCAGTCATCTGCATCGCTTATGGTCGGCGGTCCTTTTTGAGTCGTGGGTGCTGACAGACGGCGCCGATTGATGATTTTTTACTAGTTGGCTAACGAGGGATGAGTGCTGATAGTTGGTGTGTGTGAAGATTGTGGTGGTGATGAAATGGAGCTCGATAACAGGGAGTTTTATAGACGGATCGAGGATGAATACAATGTTACTCTTAGGAGAAACGTGAGGAAGTCGTGGGAGGAATATTGGGCTTGGTAATTGTCATTCTTAAGAATATCTTTCCTCAGCTATTATGACTTCGATCGGGGCTAACGAAAGTATTTTCGTTAACTCTTCTTCGATATAACTAAAGCGGTTTTTGAGAAGATATTAGAATTTGCTTTGCGATCTATTATAAAATTTCTTAGAATCATTAATTCATCAGCCAAAAATTATGTTTTGCGTTATCATAATTTTCCTGTAACCCTAACAATACGTATTTACATCTTGAGTAAAAGAAGAAGTAAGCGGCAATGTTGAATGAAATGACAGCGCTGCTATGGGCCTCAGTTCAAAGAGAGAAGAGTTCGTACTGTCAAAAAATTGTTTGATGATTTTGCAGTTGATGAACCAATTCAAGACTGAAAGTCGTTTAAGAGTTTCACTATTCAACGCTTACTAGGAAATCGATACGAAGTATTTAAAAACGCGTATTCGAAATTCCTTATTTTAAATCCCAAAATATTTGTTAAATTCAAGAAAGAGAAATTATCAATAAAGCAAAGGAATTAATTCAAAAATATCCAGACGATCTGACAACATAAACCTTCTTTATGAAAACCTGAAAAGCATCGACAGTATTAGTGAATTTGCAGATTTTTTATCAGTTGCTAATTAGTGCTATACCTGGGATTTGCACAGCATTTCAATTATTTCTAGTGCTTCCTGTTATATCAGCACAACCAGACATTTTCGAAACTTAAATAAATAAAAAAATTTGCAAGGTCGACAATAATCGCGACTATCTATTAAAAACGAAGGCGCACAAAAATAGATTTGGACAAAATTCTAGAAAAGTATATCGTGAATTTTTCTGTTATATAGTTTTTTGTTGAGTTAAGAGTTATTGATTTGTTTATAAGGGTTTATAATATTTGCGTGTACTGTTTTGTAAACAATAAAGAAATAAATATATGCAAACACTTCTTAATTTTCTTAGCGTGGAGGGTCCCGTACACGATTCGTAGATAGTTGAGTTTTTCTGCTGTAGTATTTTGGATTAACATCCAAACGTGGTACCTGAAGCAGTTTGCAAATCAAATGTAATAGAAATAAATTTTGTCTTCATGATCATGCACTATTTATAAAGGTGTGATAATTTATAGATTTTTAAGAATGAAACACTCGCGTAGACAATTGTTTTATTAAATTTCTTTGTAGGTACAAAAGATTACACGTGATCTGAATCCATTTTTCCAGCTTAATCATGTTTTGCATTCCTTAGGTTTTGCTGATATGGTTCGTTGCTTCTCGGGTTATCTACAGCATTTGCCGTTTTACTAAAACATGTTTGGTTGCTTTTGTTTACCAGTTACATTGATTTCTCATGCGAAACTGAATACGTCGAGAACCATTGCGAAAATATTTTCCAGGGCACCGTGTCGCTTAAAGATAATTTAGCCGTCAACTATTTATTGTAATACATTAGTTCCTGTTTAAAGTATGTGACAGGCAATTGCAACCGACTTGAATTTTGCTGACGATGGTAAAGTGTTTGTGAGTAATGACATTTTGCAGACGTATATGACCTAGTAACAATGTGGAAATGTTTTCGCACATGCACAGTTATTTAGAACTAGCTCTAATAATTATAAATTATCTGTGTACAATGTAATACTGCACGCCATTACTCTATTCTTCTTTCTGTCTTTTTAACCAAAGATCTTCATCCTCTGTTGCCTGCGACTTTCATCCCTAATTTTTTTCTCTTCACTCTTCTTGATATTTATTTTGCTGTCAGTATTCCGTACACCTCAGATAATCAAACGTAAACGTATCCAGTTTCTCGAATGTGTGTTGTGTTCTCGATTTTATTATTGGTTTTGAAAAGCGTTCTCTTTGTTTCTTATTTGACCATTTTTTTATTTCCTTATATCCCGATTTATCAACGTTCATCTACAACCTAAAGGTTTTAGAAATGGTCTCCAGTTTTCCAAAGGCTATTTCTAGATCTTCTCTTAGTGTAGTTGACAATATAACGTCTTCAATTTACGCGGTTATATGATAAATATATACGAGGATTGTAAATATGAGATCTCTTGTTTCATCCCTCTTCTTAAATTGTTTCTTGATATAATGGTTGCTCTCATTGCCCTCTACTTCCATTCTGTATCATTCAAGAGCACCTTGGCGGTCTTTTATCATCTGTAAAAAGCTTGTCTTTAGAATTTTAACATTAGACATTCAACTTTCACCCGTGTGAAAACAGCGGCCAGTTCCAGCAGCCAATTTTTACGGAAACACCCGAATACTATAGAGCTAACAAACTTTGTAGATGGCCGTTCATTCATATAGGTAATTAGCTTCTACCTAGTCACCAGGAAATAGCACATTCTAAAACAAATTTTTATAACAGCGCCCGTACAACGATACATTGCGAACCATCCCAAGGGGTAAAAACCGCCCTCTCGAGCACTAAAAAATTCATATCTCGGTTAGCCCCCATAGTAACTCTTTGATATTTGCTCACGATGTTACCCATACCGCCAGCCAAACAGCGCCCGTACAACGATTCATTGCAAACCATCCCAAGGGGTAGAAACCGCCCTTTAGAACACTAAAATATTCATATCTCGGTTAGCCCCCATAGTAACCCTTTTATATTCGCACATAATGTTGCTTATACCGATAGGCAAACAGCGCCCGTACAACGATTCATTGCAAACCATCCCAAGGGGTAGAAACCGCCCTCTCGAACACTAAAAAAATCATATCTCGGTTAGCCCCCATAGTAACTCTTTGATATTTGCACACGATGTTGCCCATACCACCAGGCAAACAGCGCCCGTACAACGATTCATTGCAAACCATCCCAAGGGGTAGAAACCGCCCTCTCGAACACTAAAAAATTCATATCTCGGTTAGCCCCCATAGTAACTCTTTGATATTTGCACACGATGTTACCCATACCGCCAGCCAAACAGCGCCCGTACAACGATTCATTGCAAACCATCCCAAGGGGTAGAAACCGCCCTCTCGAACACTAAAAAAATCATATCTCGGTTAGCCCCCATAGTAACTCTTTGATATTTGCACACGATGTTGCCCATACCACCAGGCAAACAGCGCCCGTACAAACGATTCATTGCAAACCATCCCAAGGGGTAGAAACCGCCCTCTCGAACACTAAAAAAATCATATCTCGGTTAGCCCCCATAGTAACTCTTTGATATTTGCACACGATGTTGCCCATACCACCAGGCAAACAGCGTCCGTACAACGATTCATTGCAAACCATCCCAAGGGGTAGAAACCGCCCTCTCGAACACTAAAAAATTCATATCTCGGTTAGCCCCCATAGTAACTCTTTGATATTTGCACACGATGTTGCCCATACCACCAGGCAAACAGCGCCCGTACAACGATTCATTGCAAACCATCCCAAGGGGTAGAAACCGCCCTCTCGAACACTAAAAAAATCATATCTCGGTTAGCCCCCATAGTAACTCTTTGATATTTGCACACGATGTTGCCCATACCACCAGGCAAACAGCGCCCGTACAACGATTCATTGCAAACCATCCCAAGGGGTAGAAACCGCCCTCTCGAACACTAAAAAATTCATATCTCGGTTAGCCCCCATAGTAACTCTTTGATATTTGCACACGATGTTACCCATACCGCCAGCCAAACAGCGCCCGTACAACGATTCATTGCAAACTATCCCAAGGGGTAGAAACCGCCCTCTCGAACACTAAAAAAATCATATCTCGGTTAGCCCCCATAGTAACTCTTTGATATTTGCACACGATGTTGCCCATACCACCTGGCAAACAGCGCCCGTACAAACGATTCATTGCAAACCATCCCAAGGGTAGAAACCGCCCTCTCGAACACTAAAAAAATCATATCTCGGTTAGCCCCCATAGTAACTCTTTGATATTTGCACACGATGTTGCCCATACCACCAGGCAAACAGCGCCCGTACAACGATTCATTGCAAACCATCCCAAGGGGTAGAAACCGCCCTCTCGAACACTAAAAAATTCATATCTCGGTTAGCCCCCATAGTAACTCTTTGATATTTGCACACGATGTTGCCCATACCACCAGGCAAACAGCGCCCGTACAACGATTCATTGCAAACCATCCCAAGGGGTAGAAACCGCCCTCTCGAACACTAAAAAATCATATCTCGGTTAGCCCCCATAGTAACTCTTTGATATTTGCACACGATGTTGCCCATACCACCAGGCAAACAGCGCCCGTACAACGATTCATTGCAAACCATCCCAAGGGGTAGAAACCGCCCTCTCGAACACTAAAAAAATCATATCTCGTTTAGCCCCCATAGTAACTCTTTGATATTTGCACACGATGTTGCCCATACCACCAGGCAAACAGCGCCCGTACAACGATTCATTGCAAACCATCCCAAGGGGTAGAAACCGCCCTCTCGAACACTAAAAAAATCATATCTCGGTTAGCCCCCATAGTAACTCTTTGATATTTGCACACGATGTTGCCCATACCACCAGGCAAACAGCGCCCGTACAACGATTCATTGCAAAACCATCCCAAGGGGTAGAAACCGCCCTCTCGAACCCTAAAAAAATCATATCTCGTTTAGCCCCCATAGTAACTCTTTGATATTTGCACACGATGTTGCCCATACCACCAGGCAAACAGCGCCCGTACAACGATTCATTGCAAACCATCCCAAGGGGTAGAAACCGCCCTCTCGAACACTAAAAGAATCATATCTCGGTTAGCCCCCATAGTAACTCTTTGATATTTGCACACGATGTTGCCCATACCACCAGGCAAACAGCGCCCGTACAACGATTCATTGCAAACCATCCCAAGGGGTAGAAACCGCCCTCTCGAACACTAAAAAAATCATATCTCGGTTAGCCCCCATAGTAACTCTGATATTTGCACACGATGTTGCCCATACCACCAGGCAAACAGCGCCRGTACAACGATTCATTGCAAACCATCCCAAGGGGTAGAAACCGCCCTCTCGAACACTAAAAAAATCATATCTCGGTTAGCCCCCATAGTAACTCTTTGATATTTGCACACGATCTTACCCATACCGCCAGCCAAACAGCGCCCGTACAACGATTCATTGCAAACCATCCCAAGGGGTAGAAACCGCCCTCTCGAACACTAAAAAAATCATATCTCGGTTAGCCCCCATAGTAACTCTTTGATATTTGCACACGATGTTGCCCATACCACCAGGCAAACAGCGCCTGTACAACGATTCATTGCAAACCATCCCAAGGGGTAGAAACCGCCCTCTCGAACTCTAAAAAAATCATATCTCGGTTAGCCCCCATAGTAACTCTTTGATATTTGCACACGATGTTACCCATACCGCCAGCCAAACAGCGCCCGTACAACGATTCATTGCAAACCATCCCWAGGGGTAGAAACCGCCCTCTCGAACACTAAAAAAKTCATATCTCGSTTAGCCCCCATAGTAACTCTTTGATATTTGCACACGATGTTGCCCATACCACCAGGCAAACAGCGCCTGTACAACGATTCATTGCAAACCATCCCAAGGGGTAGAAACCGCCCTCTCGAACACTAAAAAAATCATATCTCGGTCAGCCCCCATAGTAACTCTCTGATATTTGCACACGATGTTGCCCATACCGCCAGGCAAACAGCGCCCGTACAACGATTCATTGCAAACCACACCAAGGGGTAGAAACCGCCCTCTCGCACAATTAAAAATTCATATCTCGTATCTCGTATGGGGCAACATCGTGTGCAAATATCAGAGTTACAATGGGGGCTAACCGAGATATGAATTMTTTAGTGCTKGAGAGGGCGGRTTCTACCCCTTGGGATGGCTTGCAATGACTCTTTGTATGGGCGCTGTTTGCCTGGCGGTATGGACAACATTGTGTGCGAATATCAACGAGTCACTATGGGGGCTAACCGAGATATGAATTTTTTAGTGTCGAGAGGGCGGTTTCTACCCCTTCGGTGGTTTGCAATGAATCGATGTATGGGCGCTGTTTGCCTGGTGGTATGGGGCAACATCGTGTGCAAATATCAAAGAGTTACTAGGGGGCTAACCGAGAAATGATTTTTTTTAGTTTTCGAGAGGGCGGTTTCTACCCCTTGGGATGGTTTGCAATGAATCTTTGTACGGGTGGCTGTTTGGCTGGCGGTATGGGTAACATCGTGTGCAAATATCAAAGAGTTACTATGAGGGCTAACCGAGATATGATTTTTTTAGTTTTKGAGAGGGCGGTTTCTACCCCTTGGGWTGGTTTGCAATGAATCGTTGTACGGGCGCTGTTTGCCAGGTGGTATGGGCAACATCGTGTGCAAKTATCAAAGAGTTACTATGGGGGCTAAACGAGATATGATTTTTTAGTGTTCGAGAGGGCGGTTTCTACCCCTTGGGATGGTTTGCAATGAATCGTTGTACGGGCGCTGTTTGCCTGGTGGTATGGGCAACATCGTGTGCAAATATCAAAGAGTTACTATGGGGGCTAACCGAGATATGAATTTTTTAGTGTTCGAGAGGGCGGTTTCTACCCCTTGGGATGGTTTGCAATGAATCGTTGTACGGGCGCTGTTTGCCTGGTGGTATGGGCAACATCGTGTGCAAATATCAAAGAGTTACTATGGGGGCTAACCGAGATATGAATTTTTTAGTGTTCGAGAGGGCGGTTTCTACCCCTTGGGATGGTTTGCAATGAATCGTTGTACGGGCGCTGTTTGCCTGGTGGTATGGGCAACATCGTGTGCAAATATCAAAGAGTTACTATGGGGGCTAACCGAGATATGATTTTTTTAGTGTTCGAGAGGGCGGTTTCTACCCCTTGGGATGGTTTGCAATGAATCGTTGTACGGGCGCTGTTTGCCTGGTGTATGGGCAACATCGTGTGCAAATATCAAAGAGTTACTATGGGGCTAACCGAGATATGATTTTTTTAGTGTTCGAGAGGGCGGTTTCTACCCTTGG